>CAIGQQ010038783.1:4051203-4071407 GCA_903798035.1 Danio albolineatus | reverse complement strand
ACTTACCATAATATATTTTTAGTAAATCCTATGAATTATTTTTTTCAGTGTACCTGTAGATTGTGTCAAAGGGACTCAAGTAGATGAAGAAAAGGATATAAAAAGCCATAGTGATGGAACATTCCAGCATATCAGTCGGACAGAAGAGTAGTGGTAGAATGCTGGTGTAGTTCTAGTTAAATTAAAACTGATTCAGTTCCGTTTTGCATAAATGTCATTGCTGAAGTTCAGTTCGGTTTAATTGAGATCAGTGTGATCCAAATTCTTATGGGATGGTTTCCTGTTTTTTGTTTGATTAGTTAATATTGGTGCTTAATCATTAATAATAATTCTTATAATTATCAGTATTGAAAACATTTTTATCCTGCTTCAGTTTTTTCAAAACTGATACAAATTTTTGATGAAAAGACAGATCAAAATATTTGAAATATATACATTTTATTATTATTACAAAGGGCTATTTTGGGCGCCACGGTGGCCTAGTGGTTAGTACGTTCGCCTCACAGCAAGAAGGTCGCTGGTTCGATCCCTGGCTGGGCCAGTTGGCATTTCTGTGTGGAGTTTGCATGTTCTCCCCGTGGTTGCGTGGGTTTCCTCCGGGTGCTCCGGTTTCCCCCACAGTCCAAAGACATGCGGTACAGGTGAATTGGGTAAGCTAAATTGTCCATAGTGTATGTGTGTGAATGAGAATGTATGGATGTGTTTCCCAGAGATGGGTTGTGGCTGGAAGGGCATCCGCTGCGTAAAACAAATGCTGGATAAGTTGGCGGTTCATTCCGCTGTGGCGACCCCGGATTAATAAAGGGACTAAGCCGAAAAGAAAATGAATGAATGAAAGGGCTATTTTACTCACGCCTCACGGTGGTGCAGTGGGTAGCACAATCGCTTCACAAGGTCGCTGGTTCGAGCCTCGGCTGGGTCAGTTGGCATTTCTGTGTGGAGTTTGCATGTTCTCCCTGTGTTGGCGTGGGTTTCCTCCGGGTGCTCTGGTTTCCCCCACAAATCCAAAAACATGCTCTATAGGTGAATTGGGTAAGCTAAATTAGTCCTAGTGTATGTGTGTGAGTGAGTGGGTATGAATGTTTCCCAGTAAGGGGGTTGCGGGCGGAAGGGCATCCGCTGTGTAAAACGTGCTGGATAAGTTGGCGGTTCATTCTGCTGTGGCGACCCCAGATTAATAAAGACACTAAGCTGACAAGAAAATGAATGAATGTCTATTTACTTTCACTGTTGTTCAATTTAATGTGCTAAATGATGAAGAAAAAAGTAAATCATTTTAATGGAACTTTTGGAAAACAATTTCCACAAAAATATGAAGCAGGCCAACAGTTTTCAACTGATAATAATAACAATAAATGTTTCTTCAGCAGCAAATGAAATAAATCTTAAATCACATTTAGTGCTAAGCTAATATAATTTCCAAGTATCCTTCATCAAATAAATGCAGCCTTGTTGAGCAGAACTGAACTAGTTTAGGGAGTGAGTATTGATGCCTGAGCTCTTCTCTGTCTCACAGTAGGTTTGGTACAAAGTGTGCCCGCTGCGGCCGGCAGATCTACGCCAGTGACTGGGTCAGACGAGCCAGAGGAAACGCTTATCATCTGGCCTGCTTCGCCTGTTTCTCCTGCAAACGGCAGCTGTCAACCGGAGAAGAGTTCGGCCTGGTGGAGGAGAAAGTGCTCTGCCGGATCCACTACGACACTATGGTGGAGAACCTGAAACGGGCCGCTGAAAGTGGTGCGTATGTTTCCGACGCGTGTTTTGGCTTGGTGTCATTGATCTGGAGAGATTTGCTAAGCAGTTTTGTGTTTCTGTGCAGGAAGTGGACTCACTCTGGAGGGGGCGGTGCCGTCTGAACAGGACAGTCAACCAAAACCAGCCAAAAGAGCACGAACTTCCTTCACTGCTGAACAACTGCAGGTGAGACAGCAGAACATACAGTGGCTTTTTAGTTTGGCTTTTTTCCAACGGTGATTCATAATTTTGTTGTTTGTTTTAAAAATGGATAAGGAAAATCCTCTTTCGCATAGTAATTCACAAGCAAATGCTAAGATATTATGTTATAATATTAATGCTAAATACTTTGATATTAATGTTATAATACATTCTGCAGAGCGTTTTTTTATGACCTTCTGCTCACCAAAGATGCATTCCTTTGACCAAAAGTACAGTAAACTGTAATATTGTGAAATATTTTAATGCTGGGCAAAAATTTATGAATTTAATCTTATAAACCAATTAATCACATCCCAAATAAAAGTTTGTTTTTACATAATACGTGTGTGTAGTGTGTATATTTAATATGCACACTACACACATTATGTGAAAACTGTACATATTACTGTACACACATACATATTATGTAAAAACTAGATATACTGTGAAAATATATATGTATATGATACAAATGACATATAAATGTACATTTACAACAAAATTGTTTTGCAGTTTTTTCTATGTATGAGTGAAAAAAAATGTATGTATGAGTAAAAATAAAGAAAATACAAAAATCCCTTCCAACTGCAACCCATCACTGGGAAACACCAATATATTCTCATTCATACACACTATAGACAATTTAGTTTACCCAGCTCACCTGTACCGCATGTCTTTGGACTTGTGGGGGAAACCGGAGGACCCGGAGGAAACCCACACGAACACGGGCAGAACATGCAAACTCCACACAGAAATGCCAACTGACCCAGCCGGGGCACGAACCAGTGACCTTCTTGCTGTGATGCGACATCGCTACCCACTGCGCACACGTATATTATGTCAACACAAAATTTTGGATGCGATTAATTACAAATAATTTTGCCCAACACTAGAAATATTATAACAACATTACAGTGTTTTGTAATAATATTACTTGAATAACTGTTCTTTATTATGAACGTAATTAATGTCATTCATATTTACATGATAATATTTGTTATTTGTAATGTCATATATGGCGGTTCATTCTGCTATGGCGACCCCAGATTAATAAAGGGACTAAGCTGAAAAGAAAATGAATGAATATATTTGAAATAGGCATTATACTGTTCCATTCTGTTGATCAGAAGGGCAGTAAATTCGGAAAAATAGTGACATATTACTTCAATATTAAAATATTTTGTAAGAATATTGCTAAAATAACTGTTCTATTAAAGACCATTTCAATGTGGTCATGTCACTGGCCCATGAACATTTCTTGCTTGCTATTAAACTATTTCATAACTGTTACAACAGGCAATTCAATCATTACTTAATGTTAAAACAGCTATATTATTTATCAATATGTGGCTCTTTTTGGATTCTCAGAAGCTATAGAAATAAAAAATGTAAAACAGGAATTATGTTTGGACCATTGTTTTTGTTTACATCCCTCAAAATATTCTATATCCTGTATATATTCTTTGTTAATGCAATTCATATGTATATAATTTATATTATATGTGATGTATTACACTTCTTCACTTTGCTCACCGAGGCTCCATTCCGTTGATCAGAAGTGCAGTATGTAATAATAAGAAAAATGTGTACAATTTATAATAACCATTTCCTTATATTTTTGCTCACAAACACACATGATTATTATTAGTCTATAAAGTCACATGATCCTTTAAAAATCTTTATGATATGCTGATTTGGTGCTCAGAAACATTTCTTGTTATTATAAATGCTTAATATTTCTGTGAAAGCTATGATACATCAGGTTTGAGCTGAGATTGAGATCTTTTTTATATATATATTTATTAAATTAATACTTGAGTGCGCTAAACCGAACAAAAGAAACAGTAAAGATATTTACAGTATTACAAAAGATTCAATGAAGAATCCTGAAAATATTTAGTGGGTTTCCACAAAAAATATTAATAGCAAAAACTTTTTTAAAACAAATATTAACAACTATTAATAATTGAGTTAAAATTATTACAATTATTAAAAATAATTGAAGGATCATGTGACATTGAAGACAGGAGTAATAATGCTAAAAACTCAGCTTTGCATCATACAAACATATATATGTTCACATAGAAAACAGTTATTCAATACTGTAATAATATTTCAAAATACTTCCTATTTCATTTTAATACATCACTTTTAATATACCCCATGATTTAAAATCTATAAATATTTCACAGGTAATGCAGGCTCAGTTTGCACAGGACAACAACCCTGATGCTCAAACCCTGCAGAAGCTGGCAGACATGACAGGACTGAGCAGAAGAGTCATACAGGTGATCACACAAACTCTCTCTTAATTTGTTCCATCAGAGTAAATAGAGAAATCTTGTCCTTACGGCGGGTTGTCTTTTTCACAGGTCTGGTTTCAAAACTGCCGAGCGAGGCATAAAAAGCACACTCCTCAGCACAGCGGCCCTCCTCAAGCTCACCCGCAGGCCCGAATGCCACCCTCGCTGCCCGACGAGCTGCATTACTCTCCATTCGGCAGTCCTGAGAGAGCACGCATGGTGGCCCTGCACGGATACATCGACAGTGAGTAATTCCTCATCATCTCATTACACAGAGCAAACTAATGCACTGCAGATCTACTGCTCTTTCAGAATGCTATTGATGATAATAGATCATAGAATGAACATATATAAAGTGATGAATAAATCAACATAGTAAAATATACTGTAATGATAACAGATATGATAATAATATAATATAAATAGTCGAGTTAGGAATAATTAAGATTTCTTTTATACTCACTACGTTGTTGTATTTATGTGTTATTTACACTAATGGGTATTACTGTGATTTAAAGCTTAATTTTCCACATAATTACTCCAGTTTTCAGTGTCACATGATCCATATTATGATTTGATGCTATATTTGATTATGTTTATTATAATTAATAAAGCATAACTGATTACATTTTTACACCACCCTTTAAAACTTTAGGGTATGATTTACAATCCACCAATCAATAATACAATAAATACAATCAAAGTAATACAATAAACAAAAAACATTTTAAATGCTCAATTGCTAAAGTTTTTTAATCAATGAAATTTTTCCTTTTTCCACAAAAGCAATACAGTTTCAAACACTGATACCTTTAGTAATAATTGAGAACAAACAATAATTGAGTATCAAATAAGCATACTAAAATAGTTTATGAATGGTCATGTGACACTGAAAACTAAAGTAATTATGCTTAAAATTCAGCTGTAAATCACAGAAATAAATGACATTTTAAAATATTCAGTGTTTTATGTAATATTAATGTAACACATTGTGAGAATAAGGGACTTTTCTCCAAAAAAAGAAAAAGAAAAAATAATTATAATAAACTTGTACGGATACAAAGTGGTGTCTGCATCAAATAAAAAAAACAAATGTGATTTTATATATACATGGGAAACTTTAAGAAAATTGTTTACTTATAATGAATAAAATAACTTTAGTAAAAAGTAAACTGTCAAAATATGAGAAAATTAACGATTCTTCAATCCTCAAATGTTTTTTAAACAAATTAAATAACTTATTCTGTCAGTCCTGCTAAAAGATTTAAATACATTAAAGAGTAGTTATACTAAGTTATACTATTAAATAACTAAAAACATCCTGCTGACAAGTTAATAAAACCTAAAAGACTGAAAGATACTGGCAAAGTATGAAGATTTCAAATGACAATTAATTTATATTTTGGTGCTGAACTGTTCAGCCGCAAATTAGAGCAAACAAAAAAAATGTCTTGTTCTAGTTTTTTTTGTATATTAACTATTGTTACACTGTACACTGTAAACAAATGTTTTATGTTACTTTAACTTATTTCAAAAAGTTAATCAGGTTTCAACTCGATTTTTTAAATTATACTTATGTTTCACTTAATATTTTTATTCAGTTTGATTGATGTAAGTTGAAAAGTTCATTTGATTGAACTAAAACATTAAGCAATCATTAAAATTAAGCAGTCAATTAAGCAATCATTCGCAATCATTTTTTAGTGTAGTGTAGTGTAGTGGGGGTCTTTTGCAAATCATGGTAAAATGCATGGTAGTCATTATTAGGGTCAGACAGAATCTGCAGACATTTTTTGCTCTTTCTGCTGAGAATTTTGTAAAAAAAATCTGTGAATTTATGCAGATTTTAGGAGTATCATACTTTATATATTTAACAAAACATAATACCTTTTTACCTTTTATTCAATGTTTACAATGCAAATCCAATTAGATCCACTTATTTGGTAAACAAAGCAAGTCCCTTATATATCTACTAAAAGACAGAAAATATTACTTTACAAACTGTATTGTAAATAAATCATTGACACATTTTCATATCAGTCAATATTATTACTGAAATTAATAAAAAAAAATGAATAAATATAAATTTAAACACATTTACACAAGTAAATAAATAGACTCCACGATGGGCTAAAAATCTGCGGATTTCTGTTGTCTCAGATTCCGTGTGGGCCTAGTCATTATCTGTTGCTGAGAAAATAAAATCTAACATACAAAAACTGTTTTCTGATCTAAAGTCCAAAATATAGTGTTTGACATTTGATTAACATTTGTTTTGCTTTGGCAGGTCATCCGTTCTCAGTCCTCACCACACAGAGTCTCCCTCACCAGGCCATGACGTTGCCACAGCTTCCTCTAAGCCGCTAACACCCGCACTGACCTCTGACCCCTTCACCCCGACCGCCTCCAACCACCCCAGAGGTCCTGCTCTTGACCTCGAAACCCTGCAAGGAGAGACATGACAGTGTTTCCTCACTGACTTCATTGGACAGGATTTTATTCATCTGTTGAGGAAAAAACATGCATGGGTGACCTGTGAATCTGCGTCTCGCTAAGACCAGGATCTGGACTTCACACTGTAAAGACTAGACTCTTCTGACTCAGCGTTTGGAGACTCTGAATGCAAACAAAAGGAATGTAAAAAGTTACCAGCATCAGTGTTATAACATGTAGATTGAAAAAAGGCAAAAGCACACGAAATGTGGATGGGGAATAAATGACATAGGACCAATGGGTAAGACATATTTTATCTCTTTTTTTATCCCCCCGCTGAAATGTGCCAAAGTGTTCTTTGTTGCCTAAAAAGCTAGACTTGTCCACAGTTTTGACTTTAAATTGCTCATTGTTCTTAAGGCAAGACACTACATGTGAATATATTAATAGATTAGTTCATTAAAAAATGAACTAATAGTTCTGATCACACTTCCACAGTTGTTTGATCACATTAAGATTTGCAAACATTTTTTGTTACTGCTATGTTTAAATATGCAAACGATACATTATTAAATAAGATCTAATTTGCATACTTTTAGCCCTAAAACTAAGCATTGAATGAAGTCAGCTTCAAAATGTTGGTTTATTTTAACTGTATTATTATTTTACATATTGGAGTTAAAGGTTTTTACAGAGACAATTTAAGCAATCTCTCCGTAATTCTGAAATTATTTAAACAGCCAGAGAAAAATAGATCTATGAACAAATCCCTCTATAAGATCTTCAGAATACAGGTATGAATAAAACTGTGAAGATTGTCAAAGAGATGCTGAGGTGATTTATTGAAGAGAAAAAAAAAAGATTTTGAAAAAACATGCTGCAAAATTATGTATCGTATTAGAAATACTTAGACACAATTTGATAAAGTGCTATAAAAGAATCTTTTAAAAGTGTATTTTGCATGTTTTCTTTTCATTATGCTGAATAAACACTTAATAAAACGCCAGAATGCAAAACAAAATCTCCAAATTGACAGGTGGATGAAAAAAAGCTTTTACCTGCAGTGTCTTGCCTTAAATTTTAAATCCTAAAATAGCTGCAAATGGTGGCTACAATTATCTTGTTTGTTTAGAAATCAAGTGAACTTGTTTAATTTTAGATCAAGTATGTTAAACATTTTTAAGAGTCCCGAGGATGTCTTAGATTTTTAAAACTTTCTCACAATGCGTTGCAATGACTTTTGTCATATTGGCTTACCTACAAATAACAGTGATTGTTTTACAAATGTAATTATTAAACCCGAGGATGAAGGGATTATCAATGACAAACAACAGTATTTTGTGCAAAGCAATGGAAGAGGAAGACTGAGACTAAAAAGAGCACTTGAGTAAAATGTAAAGATAGCTACATGTAAAGAAAATGTACATGTATTTTTATTTAAGCTGTGTCCTGATTAAATGTGGGAGACAAGTGTGTCTGTGTTTCATGGTTTTCTTCATTCACGTGTGCCGTATTCAGCTGTGACGAGAGAGACGCTGCACACGAGCTGTGTACAGGTCTGAATCCAGGGGAAAAGGCTGAATTTGTAACTTAAATTTGAGAAATGCATTCTTGTGTTCTGAATGGGGGACGAGGCCTCAACATTCTTGTATTTATTATGACAGGTAGCCTGTAAGCACTTTTCCCCACTTCCACATGTCTGTTTTGTAAAAAAAAAAGAATAAAAAAGGAATAAATAAATGAAATAATTAACTATTTCTTTGGCTGTGTATATGTTTTTTGTTATAGAAAATATATAAATTAATAGATATAAATAAAGTTAAGATCACTCTGTTAACCATTTATATAAATCAAATTTCACAAAATTAGATAACGTAAGTGAATTTAAAAAGTAAATGCATGTATTAAAGATACAATATAACCTACACACACATATATATACACATATATATATACAATATTTTATTTTAATTATTTAAATAAGATACATATGCATGTATAGCTTTGGAAAAAATTAAGGGACTACAAGATTTATGAGTTTTACTTCAGTGTTTGAGTTTGTTTGTTTTATTCTGATATATATTATATATATTATATGATATATATTGTATATATTCTTTAAACTTTTAAATAAAAAAAAAATGAGTAATTTAGACCATCTATGCATAAAATGACAATTGGTTAAAAAAAACAAACAGATCATTTTAGATATGTTTATATTCAGTTTTAGACAAAGCAATATTTTAAGTTAAGAAATCAATATTTGGTGGAATAACCCTGATTTCTAATCTGAACACATGAAAACAATTGTTATTCTGACCAACTGTCAATTAAAATGAACTCTAAATTACAATCATTTTAAAATGATATCGGAGTAAAAATTTTACTCAAATCCATACCTAATAAATCAAGACAATTTGACAGTTTTCAAGGGGTGTCTTAATTTTTCCCATAGCAGTATACATCAGCACAATTTTTGTTTTTGTAAGGAAACACTGTTTGCCATTAAACACAAATTGTCTATTTGACTTCTTCAGGTTATTATATATATCAAACGCACAACAGATAATTTACAGATAACTTCACCAAATTTCCGGATGGCTTTTGTCACTTACATTCCATGGTATTTTGGAGCACTGGTTAATCTGTGCCTGTGCTGGGCCAGTGTTGTGTATGTGTGTGTGTGTGTGTGTGTGTGCAGGAGTGTAGCAGGAAGCAATCAGAGACTGATGGAGGAGCTGGCAGAGCCTTCACGGGTCACTGTGTGCAATAATCACTCCATCCCTGATTCCATCGCCATCACATACAGGAATTCCCTGTCAGTCCACATCACACGACTGATCCCGTATCCCGTGTTCTGTTTCAAAAGACTTAATCTTTCACAAACGTATCCTCTTCATTTCAGCACACACACACACACACACACACACATGCAGGAGACTTCTCATCTCGTTTATTCCAGTTGTATTCAGCTGTTGAATGTTAGCGAAAGACCGGTCATTTACTTGGAGAGAGTTCAGCGATGATGTAACATTTAGTGTACATCCAAACCCCACTATTACCTTGGCAAACATCATTTTGTCTTTAAAATAAACTGTACGTAATGACTTTTAAAGGCTAAACTCGTATAAAGATGTATTTTTCTCATTTGGTTCTTTTGTGGTCTGTTAAATGAATTCAGTTGAGATATTTTTCTGGTTGGAGTATTTTACTATTTCTTGTTTTGTAAAATGCAGAGTAATTTTAATGTCTGCAAATATAGACCAGCCGAGATTTTGTAAACCCAACTGCTGGGTTAATTAATATTTAAGAATACCTACATTAAGCTAAAACAGTATAATAGAGTGTACAATAATTAAAAACAGAAAGGACATACATTGAACACGAAACACTGGAATTGTGATCATGAAACTGTTGATTTGTTTAAGGGATAGTTCATCCAAAAATTAACACTTGTTCCAAGCCTGTATGAGTTTTATTCTTCTGTTAAAAACAAAAGATGTTTGTAGAAACTTGTAACCAAGCCATTGTTGATCCACATTGACATAAATAGTATTTATTTCCCTATTATGAAAGTCAACAATCTTCAAATTGTATTTGTACGTGTTCAGCCAAAAATAAAAATAAATGTTTGAATGAAAGTTTGAAACAACCTTAGGGTGAGTAAATGTTTATTTTTTGGATGATTTATCTCTATAAACTGTTGATAATAGATATGCTTATATCACTTTTATCAACCTCACATTTTATTTTACGTTTTCCATCACAAGTCTGCTTTGATTTATTTAATACTGACAAAAAGAAACTGCATCACAAAGCTGCATTAATGTGTCATTCAGATGTCATCCATACACAATGGGCTGTCTGTGTGTGAGCATTCTCACTTCTCCTCTAGTGTGCTTGTTCTTGGACAGTAGCCAGTGAACTCATCCCAGCTCTTCCTGCAGCTCAGCACAATCCACTCGTGTTCTTGGTCATCTAAAAAAGAAAAACACACACATTATGGTAATGTAAAATGCGTTCTAGATTTATAATAAAAGAATTATGTCTTGCGAGTGCACACAGCACACTGGTAAATGAGATTCCATTTTTTTCCTTTCTGATTGTTTGGTCAAAAATCGAGCTCCAAAAGGCATGTGTCAAACTCATTCATATGCGGTTAAAGGCAATTTACATTTTTTACGTGCGGGATTAAGACAACAATTATGAAAATTCGCTCTCAGCAGCCCTACTTCACGAGACAATCAATCACTCCCTTTTTTCCCTTTCCCTTCCCAGAGATGATTCCGCAACCGAAAACAGTGGATAATATACTGCTTTTTTAAATGGTTAAAACTGAAAGGAGTTGCTAATTGCGGAGCGCGAGGTAGTTCTGCTGCTGGTGCTGAATGTGAGCGCGCAGCTGCACGCACTTGAGCGCTCACCCCCATGAACGTGGCGAACTGGGCCCATTGTTGAGAACAGGTCTTAAGCTCTCCTCTGATTGTCGATAATTGCGCGCGATGGCCCTAAACGGCCTCTCCACGCGCCTCCCGCCACTTCTACCTGGCTCCCGCGCGCGGCAATTGAGACTTTTCCAGCACGCGACCGGTCCTTTCTGCGACAGCTGCATGCTAACGGCTCACTCGCACCTCAGGCTCTCCACATGGAGGTCACACTCGAGAGGAACATTTCATCACTATTTTAAACCAATTAATACCTCCGTGGACGCTTCGACCAATGGCTGACGGACAAGGTCGGTCTACAATTACTTCTTTGGCAAATGGGCCGAGTTCGCACGGTTATATTTGTGCGAAATTAGCGCCTCGGTACTTATTGTTTGCCTGGCATTCATGCTCTTGCTAAATTCATAGGCTAATACAATCCTATTTCAGAGCACACGTGTCACTCACATCAAATCTGCTGCAAATAAATCCTCCGGCTATCAGTTTGTCGAGGGCTGAAAGGGCTTGCAAATAGTTACTTTTGATGTGATTTACATGACAATAGTGCTTCAGACTGAAAAGCGTAACAGGTAAGTCTGAATATCCACATGTAGACACCAGGACACCTACATCCCACATAAAAATGCAGTCATTTGTAGTAAATTCTATAGTGTTTTTGAACCATACAATAGTATTTAAAATTAATCTGTTGTGGTAATTCTACAGTTGCAATGGTAATACAACATAAATTACGTTTTACAACACTAAGTTTTCTACAACTATATAAAACTAGTCCATCACAGTTTACTACAATTTTTAGTACAGTTTATACTATGCTCTGGCATTCATTAGCAAAGAGTTGTAAATACTATAATTTATACACTTTACTATAGAATGGTTTAAAAATACTATAGAATTTAATATAAATTACTATTAAACTAAATTAATATTTTTTTTTCATTTGGGACCTCACAACTTATGTAACTTAAAGGTAAAAGCACAACTACATTAGGGTATGTTGTGTACCAACATTATGTATCTGTACCTAAATATTATTCCTTATGCAAAATAAGCTACTTGACATCTTTGTGCCAATTCACCTCTCATAAAAATTAAAGATGATTTTACTACAAAAATATAAACAATTGTTTTCCTAAATCATGGTAACTACAAATTAACCAAGGTTTTGCTGTTTTTTGTAGGCACACAAATGGAAATTATTTTTTTAAATGATCATCATAAGTAGAAGTCCTTAAGGTCCCTTTGTTTGGACAGAGTACCCACAATCATGGGGATTTAAAAATGTGCTATTTCGACCATGAACCTATTTTTTCTATTATTTTTTTATGTAACTTTTGTAAAAGTGCTACTACCTTTATGTCCAGTAACCATAAATGACTGGAATAGTCATTCATTCATAAGTCATTCACGATTGCACATTCATTGTGGGAACTCTGTTTAAAAAGCTGTCTTAGCCCTCATAGTTGCTAAAAGTCTGCTGAAATTAATCTCTCTGAATTTCCGTAACCCATATAACCATCTATTTGTTTTCATTACTAATGTTTAGTTTCTTATTCTTGGCCTTTTAAAATTCAGACTTTCCCCATATCAACTTATTCCCTTTTTCTAGGATTTCTATTAATGAGAAAATGTTTTGTAGAGTCTGTTTTTACTCTAATAATACTTTATTTTTTCTAAAATTGAATTGAGATGTATTGAGTCTGTATTTTGTTCACAGACTTTCAAGTAGCAATCTTCCTTCATTTAATTGATCCTCCTTTCCTCTTGCTCATTTTGAGCTCTCATTCAGGAGGTAAATATGATCGTCCACAATCAAAGCCCAGAAGTCAGAAAGGAAGCAGTAATGGCACCTTGTTAGGAGGTGTTTATCTTTATCCCTAAAATACAATCAAATGGAAAAGTGTTTCCTTCCAAATAGAGCCACGCTTTTCATTAATGACTTTCGGATCTTCCAAGGCTCAAGGAGCTGGTAAGTGTATCCCTGCCAGGTGGATGATCATCTCCTCACAAAGTTTGATGTTTCCTTAAAAAATTATTTTTTGAACGTGAAACTTGAGCAATTATCACGTAAGCAGGAAACCACTGCAAACCAATTAGCTTCCGGGCCCGGCACAAGTTATATGTTTCCAAGTAACAGACACTAAAAAAAAGTTAGCATTATTACTTAAAATCTACAAATATTTATTAGGACATGCCAAACATTCAAAACTTAAACTGGATATAAATGATATCCTCACATGATAATTAAAGTCTTTACATAGCTGATAATAAACAGCTGAAATCTCCCTCACACTTGCAGACAGTAAATAACTACCTAGCACCTACATATTAAGCCCCTAAAATCCACTTTAGCAATCTTATAACAACCCCCTGGCAACCATGCACAGGGTGGAGATGTGTGCACGGGCAATCACTACTTAGAAAACTACAAAAGTCACTAAGTACTATGAAAATAACCAGTGCATAGTTCTAAATATGTACTATACATTATTATGTCTTGACAGGTCAAACAAATGTAATTACTGTAAATGGAGTGTATCAGCCTCCTTTGCTCTTTTACAGTGTTATTAAAGCTGGTTGTAAACAGGATTTCCAGTTCCATCATAAACTGAAAGCCTGCCTGTTTGGTTTCAGGTAGTTAAACACGATCGAGGCACCCTATGTAGATCCTAAAACCTCTAATTTTGCAACCTCTGATGGGTAAGGCTCATTACAAATGTTCTATGTAATAACAGAGGCTTTAGTGACGCCCCTGTTCATGTTTCAAAGCCTTTCCAATCAGAAAGGAACCATCTAGTCGTACAGCAGTCTGCCAGGCAAACCTTACCTTGTCCTCCAGTCTAAGAATCATCTAAAGAAGACTAGTGTAATGATAAGGAGTAGGCGTCTCGAAATTAAATGTTTTTGCGATGCATCGTGATTTGGAAGAGGGCAATTCGTTATTGGTTTAGTAACAGACTATAACCAGTTACGACGTACTTACATAATTTGTTACTGAACCATACTATGGCAAGGGAGGCTAGAAATTTCTGTGAGTACAGTCCAACAGTCTTCAACAGACACTGAAGGAACACCTGTTACACTCACTGAGCAGCGATACACAATGCTGAACATGTTAGCAGACTTATTTGATATATGATACATTCAAAAAGCATGTCTTCCTTGAGCAGTTAACTTTAAAGGTTCAGGATATATTTAACCACTGGTATAAGTTAATTGTAGACATGTGAGGTAAAATTGAAAATTGAGGATGCAGTGCATAGTGAATCATCATGATATTGCACTGATGACATGATCGTAATTTAATAAGGACATGGAATGATTTGAGTATTAATTAAAATAATTTTTGAATTATTCAAAATATGAGTTGTGCTCTTATAAGAAAAGATGCCCAATTGTGCTCTTATAAGAAAAGATGTTTTGTTTTTTTTGTTTTGTTTGTATGTATTCCCATTTAGTGTATTTTTTTGCATACTCTAATAATAAATAAATAAATAAAAAAATAAATAAAAAATATTTATTATTATTTTTTTATTATTATTAATAATTAAATTTATATTTAAAAAATAAGAAAAGATGCCGTCTGATGCAAGCGTGTTCTAGGTGATTGCTAGTTGTTGACTAATGGTTCAAATCTAAGGAACCTATTCCCAAGTCTATGCCAGGTGAAAGTCATATCACTTTAATTACAACTTTTAAAACTGAAACATTTCAAAACACTAGGCATTTTATACTTATTTGGCAAATAGTTATAGAGAAAAATTGGTCATCTTAGACTAAACGGCTGTCTACACTGAAGAAACAAATCTAAACTTTTCAACCATTCTTTGTAAGTTGTGCCTGTAAGAGCTAATATTGTCTATACCAGATGTAAGTAGTGCATCGAATGTATGAGAATTATTGTTTATAATTAATTTTATTGTATTTATTACATCCAGGATAGACACCAGGCTTTCAGGCAAACTGGCATTTCACGGCAAACTCATGCAAAAGCTTGACTTGCTTGACAGATGAAAACAAACATCAATGTACATGAGCTGATTATGAACATGAGCCGATGATCAATGCACATGTACCTGTTAAAATGACCCTGTTTTATGTTGCGAGAAAGCAAGCCAAGTGATTTGGACTTGTGGTGTGGCATATACAGATTACAGTTGGAGTTTAGGGTGAGTGGCATTACATAAGTTAATAAGGCATGTTATATGTTCTGAAATATATTTCATATCCTCCAACTGTATGAAATTATTGTTTGGAGCTAAAAAAAATTGGAGCATGTGTCCATCATAAACTATGTGACTCTGTTGTAGACTGGCTCTGACTTTTGGCAAGTAGCGTTGAGTCTTCCAGTCTGCAAATCAAAGCAAAAATCTGGGCGAACTTTTGCAGTATATTCTAGTGTTAAAAATATAACAGCACACATCTGCTCGACAAGCTGCAAGATTTGAGGTACCATTCATCTCTGTTACATAAACGATTTCATGCCAGTGTTGAATATTTGGGGTTAGTGGTTTAGAACAGACAATAGAGAAGAGCAAATACCACTAACTATGTATTTGCTGTTATTTTGGTCATTTAAATGTTTTTTAGTCATATAATTTTTCTTTTTTTGAAAAGACAAGCCTGATGGATTTATATTTACATGGAGTATACAGTTACTGCATTTTGGTGTTTAGACTGAAGACAAAGGGAAGGAGAAGCTGGTCGACCTGGGCAGAACAGGACATATGAAGAAGACTCACTCTGCCACATGCCCATCTCAAGGGGCTGTCCTACATGATTCTCCAGCAACCACTTGTAATAAGCCACACTCCCTGATTTCATATGAACACTGTGTTGAGAATCTTCAGGACTTCCTTCCATCTGCTTTTCTGGTGCTCTCCAACCAGCTTTAGAGTTGGCTTACAGCCTGGGCATTTCCGCAGGCCTTCCTGTCCAGCCTGGTGTGCTGTTGCTGCTTGGGATTGCCACCCCCGATCATGCCTGTCTCCTGGATCCTGCTGTTTCACAGCTCCACAACTGTAGTTGGACTTGTCCCTCTTTCCTCTCCTCCCAAAAACATCCTACCGCAGGGAACTTGGTTCCTCTTTGCATGCCTTTTCAGCGTCTGCGCCCTCTGTGATCCTCCATCCTGGAGGGAAGCTACTGGCAATAAATTCTGTCTTCACACCCATTTTGACAAATGTACAGTCACCTCCAGACGATAAAAATAAATCCATAGGAGGCACAATATTCCATGCTGTAATACACTCCAATGTAAGAGTTGCCATTTATTAAAGAGCAGATTTTGAAGTACGTTTGATTGGGAATTCCACTATGAAATCTTTCTGAAGAATCTCTCCAATCTCTCACAAGCTCCTTGGAACATCAGTGTAGACTTGTCACTTAATTGCCATTGGTCGGACAACCCACAAATAGACAGCCCACAAATTAGACCCAGGGATTAAAGGAACAGAACAGAAAGAAAGATTTTCAAGTCTTGAATTACATGAGTATTGAGTAAATAATGACAGAATTTGCATGTACTGGGAAACTACTACTTCAAAGTTTGAGCCAGTGTTGCTATGTTGAGATGTCACAACTGGTAACTATGACTCCCATCGTATATCTACGTTATTATAAGTGGCATTGGTTAGAAGGCTTCTACTTAGAACATGGATGTAAATGCAAATGAAGTCTGTGATGTGGACTCGTGCAGAGTCGGCTCAGTGAGTCAAAACCAGGATGTGGTCTAATGTGACAGGTCTGTGCTTTTGTGTAAGTCTTGGTCTCTGATGTTTGCTCTCACTTTCCAGCCACATGTGGTAAAGATGTAATCCCAGAGGCCTGGAAATGATCTAATCTGAAGACTGAACATGTACCACATTGATGCAGAAGTGACAGCCTGTTTGCTAACCCTGAATAGAGACATGGAGTGTCTAACACATGTTAATGTGTATAAATAGTGTAGTAATACAAATAACTCCAATATGAAGACATGAATACACATATCAGTGTTCCTAAATTGGAATGATGGGTGTTTCAATCCTATGGACATTAAAATTTTTGCAGGAGAGAAATCTGTATGGGCCTCATGGTGGCTCATTAGAAAAAAACTTTAGACAAATGTTATTAGTATCACCACATACTATTCATTTATCGTGCACTTTTTTTGTTTCTTAACAATTTCTGTAAACAGTATCCGATTTACTCTGTTATGAACTCTGCTTTACTGAAGAAAATCTGTATGGATTTCTCAATACTTAACTATCTTGACATCTGTTCAGGATGTGTCTGTCTTTCTATGATACAGTAACTGTAGATGTATGAAATAGACATGCAAGCACACAATCAGACTGTGACGAAAGGTGGGGCTGCATATCGTGTTGCATCTAGTTGCTCTAGACAGTGTTTATGAAATTATACATCTCACAGAACTGGAATATAAAGCAAACTTCAAGCAAAGTTCCAAGCAGATACCTGGATACGGGGCTACACAGAAGCACAACGACCGAAGATGTAAGTATGACACAATATTAATAAAAAACTGAATATAAGAACCCATGAGAACAGAGAACAGAGTTTCATTGTCACTGTTTGACTTGTTAAATTTTAGGAAAGCAGAGAAAAAGAGTGAAACAATGTATATCTGGCCAACGCTACATAGATCTTAAATAGCTTTTTAGAGAGCAACACATATAAGGCATTGCATCATATTTTGTTGTTGAGTTCTTAACATTTAGTGCTAAACAACATTTTTTTTAAAGAAAGCTTTTGTAACATTTTTTTTACTATGTCTTGGTAAACTAAAAGCATGAATCTTCTATAAATAGCGTCACAGTAGTATATATAGAACTTTTCTTATAGAACTATAGATTCTTCAAATGAATTTAGGTAACACATGGATTGCTAATTCCGCAGTGTTTTCTAATCAGTGCTTGGTCTTGTGCTTATAGGGGTCCTGGTCTCATATCTATAAGGCTGACATAATGAATTCATCTCAAATCAGAGATCCGACATTGGGCACTGGAAAATGTGCTTTAAATTTTCCTTTGAAAACAATTCAAATGACTACAGCACAGAGGCATGTCTGGCCATGAGAACAGACCTACAGATGAGTTATCTTGCAATCTCACTGCTCAATCTCCAGCCTTACACTATATCTACATGCATTTAGCTAATCCATTTATGCCACTCTAATGCTTGTGGTCTTATGTGTTCCAGGTGGAAAGACCAAAAGCAAAGGTTTGCCAAAACTTCAGATTACGGACTGAGAAAAGGATTGGACAAAGAAATATTTTGAGATTTCATGGAAAATTGTGAACGGGTCCTCGCAGACTAAAATTTGCTTTGGCATTGGATAATGCTTCCACTCACCTGCATTCCTGAGAAAATTGCCATCATAGCCTTTGATGACTCTTGTATTGGGATCATAAAAGCCATCACCAGTGTCATAGCATCCATCAGGAATAACCCGTGGGGGGTTTGGATCGGTTAACTGGGATTCTCCTATTCAAAGAATGGGTAAGATTTGTGCTACTTAGCTAAGAATGATCACACACAAAGAGTCCAGTAATGCTAGACCTTATACCTGCTGGTTTGAGGCCATTACACCTCTCAGAGTAGAAACGTCTGTCTTTGCCATCACAGTAATCCCAGTCAGTCTCTTCATACTCCAGGCCATCAGAAAATGTATACTTTCCCTACAAAAGGAGGGAAATGTATGATATTTTTAGGCAAACCTAAAATATTGCTTAGTTTGAATACAAAAATCTCAAACAAAATCTTATCTATAATCAAATACAGTCAATATATCATACAGATGTGTAATATGAGTAATTCATAAGTAATTCATAACATTTATAAGCTATGGGTTTTTATTCTGTAAAATCTGATAACAATAATTTAGAGCTTTTTTTCTTCGTTCAGGAAATAACAATGGTCAGAATAACAAATGTTTTCATTTGTTGTGATTGAGGTGGCGCGGTTCCTCAGTGGTTAGCACTGTCGCCTAATAGCAAAAAGGTCGCTGCTTCGAGTCCCAGCTGGGCCAGTTGGAATTTCTGTGGGGAGTTTGCATGTTCTCTCTGTGTTTGTGTGGGTTTCTTCCAGGTGATCCGGTTTCACCCACAGTCCAAAGACATGCAGTATATGTGAATTGAATAAACTAAATTGAATGTAGTCTATGAGTGTGCGTGTGTGAATGTGAGAGTGTATGGGTGTTACCCAGTACTGGGTTGCAGCTGGAAGAGCATCAGCTGTGTAAAACATACCCCAGAATAATTGGCTGTTCATTCTGCTGTGGCGACCCCTGATAAATAAGGGACTAAGCCGTAGGAAAGAATGAATGAATGTTGTGAATGAAAATCAGGATCCAGTCTCTCTAAATCCCTTTCTAAAAACGTATTCTACTCTGATTGGTCAGTGGCCCAATCTGTCAACAGCTTTTGGTACCAGTCAAACAGCCATTACCATATCTGACTTTTTACTTTGTATGCTTCCTCACGCTCAAACACAATAAAAAGAACAATAATGTGCATTTGCTTTCACATAATGATGACAAAAAAAAAACTCTTTCAGGCCTAAGCTATAACTACAGTGGTTAAGAGCCGATGCTTGCAGAAAGTTATAGGATCATAAGTGACAATTATGCAAACTTACTACAAACTTATGTAGGTTTGTGCAGGAATCAAAACTAGAACTACTTTCAATTAATTTCAGGTAATTAGAATCAGTTTTTTTATTAAACTATTTGTTGTGAATTTTGATCTGACATTGCAGATGTTTTGCACACCACCACTACACACTACATTAAGGGCTGTCTCCAAAAACAACAAAACAACACAACAAGAGGAGAGCAAGACCTCTTTGCATAGTCCTTTCTCCCAAGTCCCTTCATATTTGCTTCCATTGGGGAAATGCAGCACTCCTTTTCCATGGAACATGCCATCTTTCATTTCTCCAACATATCTGGTATGAGTGGGAATTGTGTATTCGCCTGTCCCCTCCATCCTTTGAAAGACAACATGATGAGAGTTAATGAGATGCTTTGAGCCATATATTACAAAAGTATTTTTAATATCTGTAAGATACTATATATATATATATA
>CAIGQQ010038783.1:4002420-4046203 GCA_903798035.1 Danio albolineatus | reverse complement strand
TATATATATATATATGCGCGCATATACTATATAATATACATTTATATTGTTTTTTTACAAACAATTTATTACCAGTTATCTGGTTTCTGTTTTGTGGAATTGGGCCAGATAGCATTGTTCATTCCATAAATGTAATTGACGCAAAGTTCTGGTTTTCAATTATATTAAACGTATTCAAGAACCATTGGATAACAATACTGTGTTTTTTTTTATTGCATTATGCAATTCTTTGTATCATTATGGAAATCATAGAGCCTAACAACATTTAAAATAAAAAAAATGATATTTGGAGGTTGAGAGATCCACATTTTAACAACAAGCCAACATTTATTTTATCTAAAGTTCAGCAAAACAGTAAAATTCAGAATTGTTTTTTACTATTTACAATAACTGGTTGTTATTTGAATATAAATTATTCTTACTGAATAATTTTAACACATTCGATACTCTTGTTTTTAATAAAGAGAAGCCAAAAACAGAAGTTATGCCACTTGTCATTCGTTTCTATGATGTCCGCAAAGACTAAATGACTATCGCTCAACTCTAACTGAAATTCAGTGACGTCAATGCTATAATGCGTTTTGTTATCAAGGCACATATAATCCATGCTTAAGCTAATATAAGTATTTCCCTTCAGTATAATTTAATTCTACTAGTAGGTTCTAATAATAATTAAAAAAAAAACATATATTGTGTATCCCATAGGCAAATAAAGGGAAACTGTGCTGAGTCCTTCACAGAGTATTGGACCTGTCTGGATTACTCTAACATGGCTGAGCTGCGTCGCTGCCGTAAACAGCAGCATGAGTTTGATAACTGTGTGCTGGACAAACTGGGATGGAAGAGACCTGAGCTCGGAGAACTGTCTAAAGTGAGACAATATATCCATTGCTTTCTTATTTTACAATTTCTCACTGCAGTGACGGGCAGAAAACACATTCTGCCGATTGAGCCAATCAGCAGTGAGTGGTGTGTCTAGTAGCTATGGTGGAGACACCAAAAAGAGGCAAAGTCTTGTTGGGTTCTGCATGTGTTTTGTTGCTTTCAAAAATTAACATCGATTGGTAAAATTCCTGTTGTGTAACTTTAATGTGGCAAATTCCTTTTGAGTGAAACTTTTTTTTTTGCTGTCCATCACACTTTTGACCTCTTCCACAGGTGACCAAGGTGCAAACCGCTCGACCCTTGCCTGAAAACCCCTACCATTCTAGACCAAGACCCGAGCCCAACTCTCCAATTGAGGCTGAACTACAGCCGGCTAAGCATGGCAGCCGCTTTTTCTTCTGGAACTGGTAAAAAAAAAAAGAGTCTACCACTGTCCTATAAATAGCATGTTCTCCATCTACATGCTCCTGATGGGATGAGAGACAGTGTGCCAGTGGTTGCACTGTTATCCTAATGTACTGTGTAGAAATGTTTATAAATTTTGTTCTTGAATTAAAAAGATTTAATTTAAACTTCAGGTTGCATTTTGTGTGCTTTATATGGTTTCGACTTAAGGCTGTACTGGGTTCAGTATAATTGAATGCATTCAGTCTAAGACAACATGCAATAATTTCAGCTGTAAATAAAACAATTTTAAAAATTGAATTGGGGTATAGAAGTTGTGAAAGACTTATAAAAGTGAGATATAAACAAAATTGACTTTATATCTCACAATTCTGGGTTTATATCTAGCAATTTTCCCCTGTTTTGGTATATTAATTCAGACTTGCTAGAATTTAAATCTGAATTTCAAGAAAATCAGTTTCCTCACAAATGGCAGAAATAATTGCTGTTCTCAGGTGTGTTTCTGAAAATCGCTATCCAACTAAGGTTGCAAGTTTCATCGTTACAAACATAGTTTTTTTGATTTGGCATTTCCTTAAACCAATATTCCAATGAACATTCGCAAACTGCGTTGCAAACTGGTACGCTTGCAACTACACCTCTGGAGCCGTAGTTATAAGCATAGTTCCTGGCTCTGTTCTATTCCCAGTTATCCCCCCAATGGCCTGTTCCTTCTGAATGATAACTTGGAATGATTAAAAAATAAACATTGAAGTCATCTCTCTCAGTTTAGTTTTAGCGATCTACGTATTGACAATTGCACTCACTTCTTAGTGCACTTTGAAAATATTTTTGCCATTTTTTTTCTGCAGCCGTGGCTCATGACAAAAGCTGTTGGTGACCTATTATTTAAAAGTGGAATTTACGTTACGTCTCCAAGGCTCGTGAAAACAAAAATATATAGCATACATTAATGGTTTTAATTTATTGATTATTTTTTAAGAAATTTATCTGTACAATATATGACATTCATATGGTTTGAATGTGTCAAAATCTAAAAGTAGACTTCTCTAAAAAATGTAATTAAAAACAAACAAATAATCTTTGTAGTAATAATAATAATTATTATTATTGTAATTATTACGTAGGATTTTTTTTCCCTTTTCTTAATAAATAGCCTACTGTAAATTACAACCATTATGATTCATATATGGGATTAGAATACATGTTAGCAAAGTGATTTTATGTTTTAGAATAGACTATAGAAATATTTTATATAATATTTAATATAATATAATATTTCTAAAGAAAAGACAGGCCTTATATGTGCCGTTTACAAATATTTCAATTAATATGGAAAACGAGAGCATGTTTTATTTTTTCTTTTAAATGATTGTGCGTGTAAAACTAGCTAATTTGTAAAAAAAAAATAGAGGGCTTTTCTCTAAAAAGTTCCACCTTCTTTAGATCGTAATTATGGATGTTTTACATTATAACTTTCGTGGTTCAAACGATGGATCTGCGACAAAGCAGCTACAGTTTTGGGACACACTCGTCAATACATTGTTCTTTATACAAACGATGCCTTGTACTTTGGTAGTTTAGTCAGAGTTGTGTCGTTGTTTGGGAAACACATCCCTGATAAAAATGATGCCAGAATTGCCAGACATACTCAGAAGTTGTGATCAAATTCAGAGTTGTCGCATTGACTTTACTTTTCAATTGATTTAATCTCTTTTTTTTAATTACACTGTAAAAATGCAGGGTTCCACCCAATTGATACGAGTTGTCTTAACATGTTCTTTTCTTTTTGGCTCAGTCCCTTTATTAATAAGGGGTTGTCACAGCAGAATGAACAGCCAGCTTATCCAGCCTATGTTTTACGCAGTGGATGCCCTTTCAGCCGAAACCCAGCACTGGAAAACGCCCATACACTCTTGCGTTCACACACATAGACTACTGGCAATTTAGCAAATTCAATTCACCAATACCGCATATCTTTGGACTGTGGGGGAAACCGGAGCACCCGGAGGAAACCCACGTGAACACAGGGAAAGTTTGCAAACTCCACACAGAAATACCAACTGATCCAGCTGTGGCTGAACCAGCGAACTTGCTGTGTGGCGACAGCACTACCTACTGCGCCACCATGTTGTTGTTTTTTTCTCATTTTAAATAAGTAGTTTAAACAAGAAGCAAATATAAACTTTTGGAGAAAGTACCAGAAACTGACCTCCCTGTAAAAAGGTAAAAACACTTATTACAATTAATAAATTTGTTCTAGTATGACTTGCATTAAAATGACAACAAATTGATAAATGAGTCTTTAAATTCATATAACAAGTCGTACAAACTTCTATTAAATCTGGATATTCACACATTCTCCCTTGTTATAAAGGTGCTTGCTTTCTTTCAGCTGGCCGGCAGTTCTGCCCAAACACCACCTTCCGTCTTAATCCAGCACTGCGGCGTGTGTTTTCAAACCAGATCATGACTGTGTAGTGTCATGGAGCTCATAGTCCCCTCGGGTAAAAGCCAATTTCCCCCAGATCTCCCTCCTCACTTCCTTACCAGGACCGTCTGAACAACACCACAGGTTCAAAGAGTCAGAAGTGCACAGACGCGGTGCAGCACAGGTCAATTGGCCCTACAGGCAACAGCACTGCCGCCTAAAGTAAATAAACCTGCGTGCGAAGCTTCATTCTGCAGCATATTTTTACAACAGGTTTTTAAATGACATGCAGGTAAAAGACGCTTATTGTGCTGCCGGATCATTTCCTATCAACTTTAAAATGTGGAGCGTTTTTCTGGGAGGTCCAGCATGTGAAATTTAATAAAACCATGGAACTGAATTTGTCCTTTTTTTTCTTTCTCAAAATTTAGAGTCTCTGGTGCTCCATGCAAGTCAGACAACATTCTGGTTGAAGTTCACTTTGAAGAACAAAAGTAAGCTGATGTCAGATTGCAGTCTGGGAGGCAGTGCTGAATGTGCTGTGACGTTTTTTTGGCCGGAGAAACAGAATAGAGCAGAGCCAGCTTTGTGCCAGTTAATGGGACGTATGGGATACGAGCCCTGCGGGTATCATATCAAGAGAAATGTGACATATTTAGAGTAACGGTTAAGACTGGGGCAGAACAATAACTGTAAACTGATAATAACAAGATTTGGAAGTTATAATGTGAGGTTGCTTTAAAAAAAAAAGAAGCTGTTGTTTTACAGCGAGGTCGCCGCTAAAATTACCAGGGCCTGGGACAATTTTTTATGGGGTCTCCCTGGATGATACTGCTTTAAAGAAAACTGTGGTTTGAGATAAAATAAAGCAATACACTATGAGAGGATGTATAATACGGTAGCTGGGTTTCCATCACCTTGTGTAAATGGACAATTTTAAGTATTGCATGAGAAACGATTGATGGAAATGCCAAATTTTATATGTATATACTTCAATTTATAGTGTTTTTGTATTTGTTTTTGCACATAAAACAAAAATAACTTTATTCAGCACTTCTCCTCAGTGTCAGTATAGGGTGCATGTTTACGAGAGCGATGTGCCTTGTATGCGTGTTGCTTGATGATACGCCCAGGGGCGCCGCTTGCAATTTTGGGCCCCATGACAAAATATGAGGATGGGCCCCCAACTACCAAGCTAGCTATCCAAAGTCTTTGTCTGCAATGTAGTTATACTGACCTATGCATTTTATTATTGATTTTGTCCACTACTTATCAGTATTTTGTAAGAGAACGTCCATTACTGTAGCTAGCAGATGATTTATTGTTCAAATGTAAATGTTCTACAAAAAAAGGAACAGTAATCAAATATTCACGGAAAACTTTACATTTCAAAACACACAAAACACCAATGGTTAGCTATTTAAATAACTGTACTGCAAAAGTGTCTCATACAATGTGCAATAAACTGGAACCGTGACAAAAATCAACAAGACACAAGATTATATTACAATGAGACCCATAAATAAGCCGAGATTCATAAATGATGCTGACTGCATCATCCGGGTAATTAAAGTGCACTTATTATTTGTAGAGTTTTCAGTGTGAACGCACTACTTACACTATTTATACTACAAAATGGTGTAGAATATGCATAAGTATGCGATTTGGGACACAGCTGATGTTAACCTCGAGGACATCGCTGCTTTGAAAGTTTACCTGACGATCGCACTCAACAAAGCATCAACTCTCTTCCTGCTACTGTCGGACTGAACCATATACAGTAAAAGATTTGACAGTGACAGACATGAGGGGCTGATATAAGCTGTATTTTTATTTTTTATTTCTAATAAATTGTTTTACTTGTAATTTAGAGATACATTCATAATTTATATTACATTATAGTACTGTTATTAATTATAAAGCAGATTTCTGTGGGCCCTTAGAATCGTCCTAACTTCCAACTCCTTAGATACGCCTGTGCTTTGTTTCAAACAGAGATAGTCATGTGTGGGCATTCGAAGTGTACATCATTGCACAGTGCTCATGAACTTTCGCCCTATACTGACACTGAGGAAAAGAAACTGTTGGATGAAGTTATTATTATTTTATGTTCACACAAATGTACGTAGCTTGGTAATATTCAATTTGAACCACTGAAGGCATGTGGTCTGTGTTGAAGATTTTCTTGACTTTGAATGAGCCGGGAATATTACTGTCTATGCAGGATGAGATTCCAGTTTACATCTAAAATATCTTGTTCTGAAGACAAATGAAGGTCTCAGTTTAGGAATGACACGAGATGTACTAACTCTTTAAATATCGATTCCATTCTTGATTTGATTAAATAAAATGAAACACAAATTGTATTAATATTTAGAGCGCCTGAGGAGAGTAACTCTGATTGGTGAAATTTTCATAATGTGGATTTTGTAATGATTTCACCTAAAATGTTTTTTTATTATTCATTTATTTATTTATTTTTACAAATAAGCTGAATAAATATGAACAAATGGGTTCACCAAAATCATACAACTGATAACCACATGGCTCATAGCAGGTTTGTCTTTAAAGGTTTATGTTAATATCAAATTTCATGCAGAGTACAGTACGTTTTAAATGACAAAGCCCTGATTTTGCATAATATGTAAGGTTATGGTTACTTTTATAAGAATTTATACACAAACATAAATATAACAACAACTAAAATAATGCAACATTGATGAAATATGTGACTTTTAACTAGACTGCTGCAGCTCATGGTCATATAAGTCTTGTTTCCATGCTGAAAGTGTTTATAATGTATTTTTACTCAAGAACATGATATGTGAGAGATGTAAGAACTAATCATAAAATGATTTTAAACTCCACGCTTACATGACCAGAGCTCTATTATTGTAGTCATCATTTTTAAGCATAGTCAGCAGAGGTAAATTTTTTCCTTCATGGAGTCATAATTAGGTCAACTGCACGTCAGTCAATACTTGTGTTTGCCAATTAAGTGTCACTAAACTGTCGCTCAAATTAAGGGTGCGTGATTTGGTTACATTGTTTTTTACTTTTAATGCATTGCACTCATCCACATCTAGAGACAGTTCAGATGAAATCCTTCTAGAACTATGTGAACCAGCTTCAGAAAATCTATTTGTTATAGTGATGAGGCCAACTAGGAATCATTCACCCAAAATTAAATTTCCATCATTATTTACTCACTCTCATGCGGTTTAAAATAGGGATACCCTTAAATTTTGGCTACTGAAACCTTCCTATTTCCATTTCAGTCTGAAATAGTTTTGAAGGATCAAGTCATATGCCAAAACAGTGTAATATTGACAGTATAATATCTTGTGTTATCTCTAAATCAGTGGTTCAACAATAGAAAGAAGTAGAGTATAAAAAGATTTTGTAAACTATGACTTTATAATTAGCTTAGAAAAGCCATTCTATGTCATATGTGTTTAGTTATTCTTAAAGAAAGAGTTTTTAGTGTCTGCATTTTGCTAAATATATGGATTATATTACACAATTATTATATTTTTATTATCTGAAGAAAAAGTATTAACAACATTCTCAAAGGGTGCTTAACAGAAAAAAAAGATCTTGAAAATGAAAACAGTCAACAATCTATGCTGTAAAATTGTTTTTGAAGCATAGTTGTCAATTTTCTTTTTATTTACATTTATATTTTTATTTAGTTTGTCCATATTTCACCAAAACAATTGAATAAAATAGTCAAATAGTCATATTTATATTTGTCCAAATGCATCCTGAGCATCTTTTTGGTAAGCTATCTCTATCAAACAGAGATGCTCAAAGTAGGCCCCTCGGGCCAAAGTTGGCCCATTGTAACCTCTGATTTGGCCCACCATCCCATTTGAGAGGAGAGTGAGTATGATGGAGGGGGTTGGGGCGTATACCTTTAACACAGAGATCGTTATTTCTAATTAGACGTAACCTTTTTTTTATTGCAGAGCTACAAAATAGCAAACTGAAATTAAATGTTTAAATTAAATGTTGTAAATGAAACAGATTTTTAAAAATGTAAATACTGTCACTCGACGAATAGAGGACTGCAGATGACATGGACAAGCAAATCAAGGCAAAAACTACACTGTAAAAAATCCAACTTACAAATTGTTCACTCAGTTTAAAATTGTAAGTTAGGCTTACAAGTTGTAAGTTGGGCCAACTTTGGCCCGCGGGCTCTACTTTGGGCATCTCTGCTTGAAAGAGATAGTTTACCAAAAAGATGCTCAGGATGCATTTGGACATATTTTTGGGCTCAGAGTTGAATTTACTCATGAAAGTGATTCAACTGCATTGTTGGAACTGTTTGTTCAATGAAAGTAAAAAAATCAGTTGAGGAGACTTTAAATTTTGATTTCTCCATATCTTCAAAAAATAAAAAGTTAACCTAACTTAAAAATTTAAAGCAAACGGCTGCAAAGATATTTTGAGTTTATTAAGCTTGAGTGTTTGAAGTTGTGCCAAATTTTTCTATAAAGTATAATTGACTTAAACCAGCCTTTTTGGTCAACTTAAAAAAATAATTTGGCACAACTTCAACCACTGAAGCTCAATAAACTCAAAATTTATTTGCAGCCAGTTGTTATAAAATGTTAAGTTAACTCAACTTTAAATTTTTTTACAGTGTAGTGTAATTTTGTTATATATTAGATTGTTTTGTTTTTACTGTAATAAGATCTTTAAAAATGTAATAAAATACTGTATTAGTTAAAATGAAGCAATACTTTAGTCGTTTTTAAACATTAATAAATAAATTGGGGGGGCCACGGTGGCTCAGTGGTTAGTACTGTCACCTCACAGCAAGAAGGTCGCTGGTTCGAGTCCCAGCTGGGTCAATTTATGTGTGGAGTTTTCATGTTCTCCCTGTGTTCGCGTGGGTTTCCTCCGGGCGTTCTGGTTTTTCCCACAGTCTAAAGACGTGCTATTGGTGAATTGAATAAGCTAAATTGTCTGTAGTGTATAAGTGTGGATGAGTGTGTATGGATGTTTCCCAGTACTGGGTTGCAGCTGGAAGTCCGCTGTGTAAAACATGTGCTGGATAAGTTGGCGGTTCATTCTGCTGTGGTGACCCCTGATGAATAAAGGGACTAAGCCGAAGGAAAATTAATGAATGAATAAATAAATTAGGAAATTACTCATGGAAAATTACCCCACCAATATTTATCTCCAGCCCACAAGCTTCAGTCAAGTTTGGTTTTTGGCCTTTCATAAGAAAAGGTTTGGGCACCCCTGCTTTAAAGGCATAGCTCACCCAAAAATTCTACGGTCGTTTACTCAACTTCCACTTGTTCCAAATCTGTTTGAGTTTCTTTCTTTAGTTGAACAAACACACAAAGATATTTTGAAAAATACTGGAAACCAGTTACCAATGACTTGCATATATTTCCCTCCAATGAATTTCAATGAAATTTCAATGAATTTCCAACATTCTTCAAAATATTCCCTTTTGTGTTAGAAAGAAACTATTGGAACCACAGGAAGGTAAGTTAATGATGACAGAATTTTTATTTTTGAGTGAGCTATCCCTTTAAGGACTAACAAGAACCTTTGTTGTCATTAAGTCGAAATCTCAGAATTCCCCTTAGATACCCAAAGGTGCGGTCTGATCTGATCTAGCACCTCCCGCAGGAAGCGTGGACAGCGGTGACAGTGACCCAGGCCGCTCCGCAGGTCCGCACAGGAGGCCCGAGTCTGGAGGCAGGGCCCGGGGGCTCGTGGCAGTGCTAGTTCAGACCTCAACAAAGGAAATGGAGGTCAGTGTTGGTCGACTCTGCCCCGGCGCAGGAAGCTCACTTTGGCAGCGGAAAGAAATACAATACTGGACTTTCACAAAGCAACAGCCCGCACGGGAGTCCACGGTGCTAAAACACTCAAACAAACGAGCTCATTCTCGGCCCTATACTGTCAATATTCCTATTGTTCGCTGCTGACTTTGACAGGATCAAATAAATATTTTGAAGCAGCGATTTGCACAAGAAAACACCTTATTATTCAGTCATCAGGCCACATGGGGAATATGAAGTTGGGAATTGTGAGCTATGACCTGTTTGGAGACCCTCCAGAACTAGGACCTGCCATCTGTGTGAATAATTGTGTAGTTGACAAATGGGTAGTAAACTTTATTATTTATTTATTTTGGAAAACATCATTTTGAAAGAAAAAATAGATATGTTTACATAGTTTGAAGTCTGAAAATGTAAGGGGTTACTAACTATATAAGTTCTTTCAATTGTTAAATAAAAAAAATAAAATATATATTACACCATACACCAAAATAATATATATTACACCATAAATACATCCTATGGTGTGACAGCAAACAAAATCTAGTCTTAATAATATAAAAATAGTATGAGAGAGATTTATTTCCATTGTTGGACACTTTATGTAATGCTATTAATTTTGTATGAAATTATGAATTATACTTTTGTTTTATCAATGACTTGTTGGACATTTCCAATAAACAGGGCTGCCACACCAAAAGACAACAAAATCTAAATGTATAGTGGTTCCAAAAAAGTTAAATGTGTGAGCTTCACATGTGGCTTTAGTCAAATGAACTTGAATGGGGTCCTTCAACATTTTAAAGCGTTCCCTGGGATTTCCTGATTTAAAATGATCATATAGTGTCACACCAGAGGACATGATGGATTAAGTTTTTGGAAATATATGGAACAAAAAAAGAGATAGCTATTTACTAAAACAGCCACTTCTAAAATTAGGCCTAAGCCAATTATTAATTGATTTCACCGTTTTCCTTTTAATTAATAAGAGTTGTAATTATCGAACTATGCTTGAAACAGTTAAACCATAGGGGAGTTTTGAGATTCAGCTCAAAACTGTAAAAAAAATAATTACACAGCAGTTTTTATAGCAAAAGTCTTATGGAAGATTTAAAAAAAATGATTAAAAAAAACTATTTACTCATCAACACCAACATCATGTCAATAACCCATTTAAAATGATGTATTATCAGATGCATTTATCCATAAACTTAAATCAACTAAGTTACATTTGACTTATATTTCATTAAAGGTACATATTTAATCAATTCTTGCTTTCACTGGGAATCGAACCCACAACCTTTACCTGAAAAAAAAAAAGCTTTTACAGTTTCTTTTGGTGCAGTGGGTAGCGCTGTCGCCTCACAGAAAAAAGGTTTCTGGTTCGAGCCTTGGCTTCATATGGGCGTGTTCTCCCCGTGAGTTTCATCCGGGTGCTCAGGTTAGCCCCACAAGTCCAAAGACATGTGGTGTAGGTGAATTGGGTAAGCTAAATTATCCATAGTGTGTGTGTGTGTGTTTTCCAGTGATGGGTTGTGGCTGGAAGGGCATCTGCTGCGTAAAACATTTGCTGGATAAGTTAGCGGTTCATTACGCTGTGGCGACCCCCCAGGTTAGTAAAGGGACTAAGCTGAAAAGAAAATGAATGAATGAATGACTTGTGATTTGTATAGTTGTTACAAAAATACGATTACAAAAAAGTAAACATGTCCCAGTGCAACTGACTCCCAAAATGCACAGTAGCTCACTCGATATTGAACAAGATCATGATATGGCTACAGATCTTGCAATTGCAACTGACTTTATCTCTCAGAATTATAATTATCTTCAACCGAAGTACTTCACCATGTGACTTTTCTAACAACTTACTTACTCCCAGGGCCGTTTATATCGAAGTTGATATTTAGCCACACCATGTTGGTGTCATTAGCCCAACGCTCAACCCCCAACCTGGAGAACCAGGACTGTCTTTGAATTTGTGGGGAAAACCTGAGCACACCCATGCAAACACAGGGAGAACATGCAAACTCCACACAGAAATGCCAGCTGACCCAGCTGAGGCTCGAACCAGTGACCTTCTTGCTGTCAGGCGACAGCGATACCCACTGCAGGTCATTCCGCTGTGGCGACCCCTAATGAATAAAAGGACTAGCCGCAGGAAAATGAATGAATGAATGAAAACTGTAGTAGAGTAAGTTGATGAAACTTAGTATAGGTGACACAGTGGCTCAGTGGTAAGCACTGTCGCCTTACAGCAAGGTCTCTGGTTGAAGTCTTGACCAGGCCAGTTGGCATTTCTGTGTGGTGATTGCATGTTCTCCCTGTGTTGGCATGGGTTTTCTCCGGGTGCTTGGGTTTTCCCCACAGTTCACGGACATGCGCTATAAAGTGAGTTGAATAAAACTAAATTGACTGTAGTGTATGAATGAGTGTGTATGGGTGTTTCCCAGTACTGGGTTGCAGCTGGAAGGGCATCTGCTGTGTAAAACATATGCTGGATAAGTTGGCGGTTCATTCCACTGTGGCGACCCCTGATGAATAACAGGACTAGGCCGAAGGAAAATGAATGAATAAACTTATTATTTTATAGGAAGCCTACGGTGTGTTGAAACAACCTATCGATTGTGGTTGTGTCGGAGTTTTAACTCATTGTTGTGTCTGTTTATGACATGCCCAAATGTTATATGTTTACTTGAGGCTTTCTGATCTGGCGTGTTGAGAGGCGCTTTCATGTTTCCACTTAAAATGGCCTCTCACTCGAGTGGCTTTGAACTCACATGCAGGTCTAAGTAAAATACACAGGCTGCCACAGTCTGTTGACTAGCGCTCCAGATGTCACTCTGTGGAACAATACATGCATATTGTGGGATAATGCAGCACTTGATCCATACCATAAGTATAATGGGCCTTGCATTTTAATGGGATTAATGTCATGTGTTTGACAGGACTCACTGAATTTACTCGTGCGCACAAGCAAACTCAAATGGCAGTTGGCAGAGTACAAGAAACACACTGAACACCTTGACAGTAAAAAAAAGAAAAGAAAAAAAAGCATGGCAACTGTGGTAAGACGGTCAAACATTCATTATGGCACAGAAGTGGAAAGAGTATTGAAAAATTATACTCAAGTAAATGTACCATTACTTGCCGAATAATGCAGTGCAACTTAGGCAAATTATCTGTTGTAAATACTGCTCAAAATACGAGTAAAAAGTAGCCTTTATAACAGAACTCCAGAGAATTACACAGGGAAAATTATTCCAAATAATATCCTGCAAATTGAAAATGTCGCTTACATCAGTGCCATGTTTTCTGAGGTTGGTCTGTCTGATGAAAATTTTCTATGCGGATTTGATTGGATGGGAATCTAGGAACTGATTATTCTGCTTAGCCAATCACCGTAGGAAAGAAAAAATAAACATAGCCCCCCAGAATTATTAGCCCCCTGTTAATTTTTTCAACAATTTCTGTTTAACAGAGAGAAGATTTTTTTTCAACACATTTCTAAACATAATGGTTTTAATAACTCCAAATAACTGATTTATTTTATCTTCGCCATGATGACAGTACATAATATTTTACTAGATATTTTTCAATACTTCTTTACAGCTCAAAGTGACATTTAAAGGCTTAACTAGGTTAATTGGGTTAACTAGGCAGGTAATTAGGCAAGTTATTGTATAACGGTGGTTTTTGACATTAAAATGTTTTTTTTTTAATTAAAACTGCTTTTATTCTAGCGAAAATAAAACAAGTAAGACTTCCTCCAGAAGAAAAAAATATTATCAGACAAACTGAAAATTTCATTGCAATGTTAAACATCATTTGCACAGCAAAAAAATCAGTGTACATTTAACTCAATTTGAGTTTAACTTTACAATCTTTGGGTGTACATATGACTCCCTCAATTTTAGAGCTAAAATAACACTTTCTAAAGTGTGAAATTTGTACATTACTCACAGAGTTCATTTTAACACAGTAAGAGTTTATTCTTACATCGAACTGGAGTGTGTGTTACCCTTGAAAGTATTAATATATTACCTTTTTTCCCAATATCATCAATTAGTGTGTGTGACAGATAACAGTGATCAAATATGTTGAAAATAGTTTTAATTTATTAATTGTTCATTAATCTTTTCGGAAATAATTTCAATATATTCAACTCTTTGCATTTTAATATACAAGACATGTTTCAAGTTTAAGTAAAACATGCACAGCAAATTTGCCAGTGTACATTTTACACCACAGGTGTTGAATTTAACACTTTTTCTGGTGTCTATATGACCTTATACTTAGAGTGTAAAAATGCACACCACATTAAACATTTTTAACACCTGCAGGGCAAACTGTGCAGTGTGCATATAACTCCAGAAGTGTTAAATTACATTTATACATACGTATATACATCTTATCTGGTGTATATACGAGTCCCACCAGCCCAGAGTATTAGTTACTCTTTAAAAAGGGTTGAATATATACACTTAAGCAGAGTATATTAATTTATACCACCGTGTTGACTGTATTGACTCAGTCACCTCAAGTTTCTGTATGTGCAATTAACACCAATGAGGAGTATGGAAAGATAACACCAGAAATGCTCACTGTTAAAGTCACAATTTAACCCACATCAGTGTTAAAAACAGTAAATGTACACTTGGATTTTAACAATATAACACTACAGGGGCTTACACCAGAAATTCAACACCACACAATTTGCTTTGTACTGGTTTGATCACTGTTTGTCCGAAAGAACCGGTTCAAGTAAAAAAACTGGACCTTCCATCACTAGTCGGAAATACACTGCATACTGGGTTAAAAGTTTAACACTCAAAAAACATAAAAACTCGTAAATATACGCTCTTTAACACTCATGAATTAAAATGTATTCTGGTTTTAACACTGAACAATACCAAAAAAATCACACTGTATATTTAACACTGCAATTTTTTGCTGTGTGGGAAATATTTAAAAAAAGAAAAAAAGTCAATGGGGGCTAATAATTCTGACTTCAACTGTATAAACTGCTGGAAGAATGACAATAGTGGCATAAAAAAGAGATACAGCACTATACAATAAGTAAAATTACACATTTTTTCCCTGAGGAAAGATACTAAATTACAATAATCTGAGTATTTATAATATGTTAATTTACACCGCTGGTATTTACATATACTTGAAAAAAAATTTGTACTATGGTATTCTTGAATTCAGAATTTTATCACAGTTGTCTTTGAAATATTTTTTCAACATCTGTCATCTGACATCTAGCCAGACAACTTTACTTTCAAGGGATTTTTAGTTTTGTGAGGAGAGTATACACAAGTATGCTACAATGGTATCATGTACAAAAACAACATAAACAATATTGCAAATAATTACCATGCATTGTACACCACATGGGTGCCACAGTGGCGTAGTGAGGAGCACGTTCGCCTCACAGCAAGAAGGTCGCTGGTTGGAGCCTCGGCTGGGTCAGTTGGCATTTCTGTGTGGAGTTTGCATGTTCTCCTCGTGGTTGCGTGGGTTTCCTCCGGGTGCTCCGGTTTTCCCCACATACCAAAGATATGTGGTATAGGTGAATTGGGTAGGCTAAATTGTCCGTAGTGTATGAGTGAGAATGAGTGTGTATGGATGTTTCCCAGAGATGGGTTGCAGCTGGAAGGACATCCGCTGCGTAAAAACATGCTGGATAAGTTGACGGTTCATTTTGCTGTGGCGACCCTGGATTAATAAAGAGACTAAGCCGCCAAAAAAATGAATGAATGAATGTACATGACATTCTATAAGCAAATATGAGATTTTGTGGGCATAAATTAAGAATTTGTTTCCATGAGCTATTACATTTTGTAATGAATTAGTTCAGCTATGATTTCATGAAAACAAAGAAACAATTGAATGTCACAACTATTCATTCTGGGCGCCACGGTGGCGCGTGAGTAGCACGTTCGCCTCACAGCAAGAAGGTCGCTGGTTCGATCCCCGGTTGGGGCAAGTCCCGGTTGGGCCAGTTGGCATTTCTGTGTGGAGTTTGCATGTTCTCCCCGTGGTTGCGTGGGTTTCCTCCGAGTGCTCCGGTTTCCCCCACAGTCCAAAGACATGCAGTACAGGTGAATTGGGTAAGCTAAATTGTCCATAGTGTATGTGTGTGAATGAGAATGTATGTATGTGTTTCCCAGAGATGGGTTGTGGCCCCGGATTAATAAACCCCGGATTAATAAAGGGACTAAGCCGAAAAGAAAATGAATGAATGAATGAATGAACTATTCATTCTTATCACGGCATGTCATGCAGATAACAAATTGCACATTTAAAGTAAATGTCTTCTAAACCAAAGATTCTAAAATGTTTACTTCACACTATTAGCTACTCCTCTGCTAGGGATGACATTAACATCATAGATGCCACATTAGACAGCTCCAGTCCAGACACATCAACATGTCCACCATCTTGAAATGCTGTCATTACTAACAGTAAAAAACAATAGCTGCGCCCCAATTGACACACTATACACTTTGCACTTATGCATTATGTGCTTATGCACTTACACAACCAACAGTATAGTATATGAATGTAGTGTCATCCCAAATGAAACACTATTAGTTTTTTTACTAAGCGGAAGTTCAAACTGCTTCCCCGATGACGTGTGACGGTTGCTAAATTAGTGAAATAAATGACCAAAATACCAAATAATACCTGCCATGAGTATAACCCCATTCACCATCTGGAGGCGCTATAATCACTCTCGTAGGAGAATTTTCTTTCAGAGTCCAAAATAAATAAAGTAATCCAACATGTGCGTCTGATAGCTTACGTTATGTTACGTGCGCAAAGCTGCGGTCGTTGAGTGTGTGAAGTGTCCATCATTACACACTTCATATTACCAGTGGAATGAGTGCATCATCCGTGTAATTAAAGTGCACTTATTATTTTTTGAGTTTTCGGTATGAACGCACTATTTATACTACAAAATGGCGTAGAAAAGTGCATAAGTATGCGATTTGGGACGCACTGATTTTTCCAGCTCCAAGATTTAAGTGAAGTTTATTTATAAGCTAATTTCGTGAGGAGCGTGTGCTTATGATTGACACGGCTGGCCCAGAGTCAAGCTAATGCACAATCCACCAATCAGACGATTCCCATCTTAGTATAAATAACCAAAGCATCTTACCTTAGTCATCTTCGTCTCGAAGAATCCCCCCTTCCACCCCCTCTCCTCCCTTTTCCTCTATAGGGCAGCACGGTGGCCCAGTGGCTAGCACTGTTGCCTCACAGCAAGAATGCCTCTGGTTTGGGCCTCTACCCAGCCAGTAGACATTTCTGTGCGGAGTTCATGTTCTCCCTGTGCTCGCGTGGGTTTTCCCCGGATCCTCCGGTTTCCTCCCACAGTCCAAAACATGAGACATAAGTAAACTGACTTACACAAATCAGCACCATGCCCAAATTCCAGCAGCAGCATACCGTCATAGCAGCAGGAGGGCGGGGGGTTCTCAAGATCTACCTGAGCTCAAACTCTACTCTCGCCCTGCAAACAGGAGGGAGCCCCGGGCTCGAGGATCTTATGAGCTCAGGGCTCTCTCCCGGGACAGCATGCCAAACTAGCTTATTACCAATCATCAGCTAAGTGTGAACTCTTGAAATTCCAGGTGAGAAATGAGAATGCGCCTTTATATCAGCTAGGAATAGTAGAGGCTTTTAAACAATGGTAATTTTTAAATGTCTATTTAGCTTACGCATTCATCTTATTGTGTTGTTCACTTAACAAAAATCATCTGCATGAATCTACTACAGAGATTCAAACAAGCGTTTAAAAACCTAACCAACTGTTTCAATATGGTTGATGGTTTACGTGTAAAGGAGCCCATCATAACAGCTGCTATCCATGCAAGATCCATGTATTTAACTATCATAGCCATTGTAGAACATTCTTGTGGTTAATTGATTATTGTAAAATGAATGGACATCTTTTATGCAGCTCAGCTTTTACCTCAGATGACACCATTGTGTTTGCTCCCCGTTCTTAGACCTCCCGTAGCGATTTACCATTTCCAGTATAGCCCTGTTAAAAAGACACTTTCAGACATCTGATAACTGATGGCCACTTCACTCTTTGCATTCCAAACGGCGTGTGAAGTGTATTTTCTCTTAAAAGGTTTGTGACAGCTTTTGCCCGAACTATTCATTCACCAACCATTTTTCAGAAGCCAAAATGAGCTGCTGGACAAGACAGCACAAGCGTCCTGACCACACCTGGGCATATTTTGCTTGTTTATCATACGCACGCTCTCAAAATAACCTCTAGTTTGGCTTGAACAAGTGCATGTTGAAACTGAAAGGTGTCAGTGCGCGAATGCTTGTTTATTTTCTGAATTGGCTGCATAATGCGATATAGCGCCATGCAGAAGGTAGTATTTTCGAAAAGTGTCAGTGTTTCACAAATCTTTTGCAAACCGATACTGAAGCATGTGATGACATGCGACGTCTAAACGGATCACAGGCGTACCGCAGGTGTCGCCGCACATTTCCAAAGATTAATTGCAGAGCTCGGTCCACCGTGCGCCTGTGGCAACATAACCGTTTTTCTAGTCCTCCAGAGTGAACGCACGCTTTGACTGCAACAAGCCTGGCTGGAGGCTCCATACTTGACTTCATATTGTATATAGATAGATAAACAAATAGTGGAGTGATTGATTGCTCATTAAAAGAGGTTCCAGTGAATGACAGGCCCAGCTGTTGACAGCTGCGAAGGGATGTGAAGGAGGGCAGCAGATGAGGGCATGGGGCTCTGGATTTGAAAAGGAGGAAAACGGGCCCAGCGGCGCGGATCCTCTTGGGCCAGCCCTGTGTTTGTGTTGGCTCATGACCAGCCTCCCATTTCTCCTTCTGAGATACAGCTTTCGGGACTATTTACAGCCTTGGCCACAGTGTTCGTGCAAGCTCCAAATCCTTTTCTCACTCTCTCCCTCCTTACCCTCGTTTCTTGTCAGAAGGGCAGTGTTATATATGGCGTTGTTTGTTGAAACTTCAACCTCGATTCATTGGTTTCGCTCAATGGAGGGAGAATAAGCACAGCATCCCCAGGCAAGACTTGGCCGATGATGAACTGAGATGTTCAGGGGATAGTTCAGCTAGAAACGAAACGTCTTGTCATGCTTTATCCACCCTTGTGTCCTTGTTGTTAGTTCTGCTGTGAAACATGTAAGAGGAGAAGAGTCTTTAGTTCATTTTTGACACATCAATGTTGGATGGAAAAAGTCACAAACTAAATAGTTGCAGTAATTATATTACTTTTCCATTGAAAAAGGATTGTTCATTTTATGATCATTTAATTATAGTTACTTTAAATGTACTTCACTTAAATACTGTACATAAATTCAACAGTTCTGTGTAAATCAAGACAAAGAAGCAGAATGATTGTATGCTATACAAATAGATTTTGCTGAATAATGCCATTTTATATTTATTAAGATGATTGCAAATGCTTAAGAAACAGTGAACTTTTTGAAGTCCCAAACAACAGGATGATATGTATGCAAGGTTATAAAACACTTTCGATGTCTTATAATATCTATTTATTTTTACCTCATTTTCCCACCGACTCCCATATGAATCGTCTGAGCGAGCAAACACAATACAGACTTACCTCATTTTCCCACCGACTCCCATATGAATCGTCTGAGCGAGCAAACACAATACAGACAACTACATCCATATTTACCTTGTTACAGTGAACAAGACTGGAAGAACACGCTGGTCCAAATAAACTGGGTATTGATCCATCCTTTAACAACAACCGTGCAACAAATCCCGCGTTGTAAGCATGTAGATTGGTATAGCTCTCTTCAGAGAAATGACGCGAACACAGCACCATGTTGGGGATGTAATTCTCAGGTATTTTACCAAAAATAAACCTCAACCACTCCAGGTAGGGAAAAGAGGTTTCCAGGTAGGGAAAATAACACAGCTTTTCCCTCGCACTGCTGATAAGTTCAGTAAAGTTAGCAGCAGTCGTATTTTCCGGATCAATAACTCATGACTGAAACATTGTTCCTACACAAATAGCACCTCTTTTCAACCGTCGCAATGTATACAATCACCTACAACCTTATTTTCCTAAAAATTTGCTTTACCTACGCGCTGGACGCATTATATTAAACTCCATGCACAGGCAGCAAAGAGACCGATCCTTAGGGACCGTCTACAAAGAGCAAAACGCCAAAACCAATACTCCCATACTTCTCTCTAAATCTTTATACTGCCATCAAACTCAGATCACACGTCACTGCTGTCCCGCTGGTTATACTACAACACTTATTGCGATACAGTGCTTGTTTTTTTATTTTTATTTTACTTGACACAGTGCTTGTTGTCTTCCACTTTTTCTTCCTGTCTGTGGGCGGGGCCGGGGAGTTAAATTTTCCCGGGGTCTGCGCGCAACTAGTGGGCGGGGCTTATGTTTCGCGTTGACGTCAAGCCGAAACGACTAAAGACTCGTTCTAATAACGATTCATTTAAACAACAATGAGTCGACTTTTTAATATATGAATCAATCGTTTTAAACACTTTGCACTTTCAGATTTAAGCCTTAGCTGGACATTTCACTTTACTTAGAGCTGTGTTACACACTGCATGGAAGGTCATTTTCAAAAATCCATAATATGGGCTCTTTAAGAAATTAGTTAATGACAATATATATTATAATTATTTTTTAATTTTGCATAACTACATTTTTGACCTGAAGGTAAAATTTGTCCTAAGTGCACATATAAGAATCTGAGCAGGAAATTAATAAAACGTGTGGGACACAGTGGGTAGCATGATCGCCTCACAGCAAGAAGTTCACTGGTTCGAGCCCTGGCTGAGTCAGTAGGCATTTCTTGTGTGGATGTTCTCCAGGTGTTCGTGTGGGTTTTCTCTGGGTGCTCTGGTTTCACCAACAGTCTAAAGACATGCAGTATAGGTTAATTGAATGGGCAGGACTGTTGTAATGTATGTATGTGGAAACGAGTGTGTATGGGTGTTTCCCAGTGTTGGGTTGTGGCTGGAAGGGCTGGAAAAGTTGGCGGTTCATTCGACTGTGGTGACTCCTGATTAATAAAGGGATGAATTAATGAATGTTTAACTTTTTATCATATAAGTATTACATTTTAATTAAGCTAAAGGTCCTGTTTAACTCAACATTAAATTTAATTTCTTCATTTTTATTGTCTATGCATTGAGATTAATAGGGATTTAAAGTAGTACAGAGCCAAGTAACTAATTTGCTTGAGTAATAATATTATTTTTAAACAAAGTAATTAGAAAAGTAATTTTAAAACAGTTTCAGTGATGTAATCAGTAATTATTTACTTTTTTGAAGTACCTCACCCAACACTGCACATAATGACTGTAGTGATAAAATGTGTCAAGAACAAATAAGTTTATGTTATTCTGTATATTCCAAGTATGCTCAAGTCATTCATTCATTCGTTTTATTTTCGGCTTAGTCCCTTTATTAATCTGGGGTCGTCACAACGGAATGAACCGCCAACTTATCCAGCATATGTTTTACTCAGTGGATGCCCTTCCGGCTGCAACACATCTCTGGGAAACATCCATACATTCTCACTCACACACATACACTATGGACAATTTAGCCCACCCAATTCACCTGTACCGCATATCTTTGGACTGTGGGGGAAACCGGAGCACCCGGAGGAAACCCACGGAGAACATGCAAACTCCACACAGAAATGCCAACTGACCCAGCCGAGGCTCGAACCAGCGACTTTCTTGCTGTGAGGTGAGAGCCCTACCTACTGCGCCACCGTGTCATACATAGTCATACATATTTATTTATTTTTCCATTCAAGGTTGCAAATATATTTTTTGTGGCAAATTATAAGGTCTTATGAAGCATTTGCAAACAAATAACGCATTTGCAAAAATACTTTCTATCCCATGTGCTCAAAAGTGTTTCTTGTCAGGAAATCGGTCCAAAGTACTAAATAATAAAAATTAAAGATATAGCATCCAGGAAGTCACAGAGTTTTCTGGTCTGCATTGAAGTATTTAGGCTGTAAATGTGTTTGCATCCTAGTTTATGCATGTTTTCTTAATTTTCCACCCTTAAAGCTGTTTTGAAATTGAAATTAAATCTGCTTTGTTTGCTCACATTGCATTTCTGAACAAATAGTCTGCACAAAGTGATCCAAGAAACAAAATAGTGGTCACACTTTATTTTGATGGTCCATTTGTTGAATTTAAGTTACATTGCAAATAATTCTCATTAGATTATAAGTAGACTGTTAGGTTGGGGTTAGGGTTGGGGTTAGGGGTAGGGTTAGTGTAAGTTGACATGTACTTGCAAAGTTTCTTATAGTCAGTTAAATGTCAGTTGCATGTCAGTATCAACAGATATTAAGAAGACAATATACTAATACTCAAATGGACCATCGAAATAAAGTATTACCAAAATAGTATGTCTTGCTGTCTTTAATCCAAATCTAAACGTATCTGTTTTATACAGCGGTAAATCTTTCATCAAATATGTTTTAACATATGATCATAAAAAAAAAACGTGAAAAACGTCCCCTGCTCTTCCTCACCAAAATATTGATTTGGCAAAACATAAAAAACAAATAAATATTGAATGAAACCTCTTTTGGTGCTCCATCTGTGTATTCCCAAGCTACATAGTCCAGAGATAATCTTTCTATCCACTCCTTTGATTTTTCTTTCTGAGATGAAGTTACATCATAGACACAAGTCTCTCCAGCCAACACATGCAATCATCAAATAAACCTTTGCAGTTACTTTTTTTTCCTCCATACTGACACATTCCTCTAAGGCTATTTCCTTGATTTCTCTAAACATCTTGGCATGGCTTTGCAAGCAAGGCCTATATTTGTTGCTCCCAAGCAAACGTTTACAGCGAGATCTCATGTCAGCTCACTGGTTGGCACTGCACTGAATGTTCCTTTAAGGCAGTTGCTCATTTCCCATACGTATCTGCCTACATGTCATTTTAATGCATTTGTGTATGTGGTTTGAGGGCTTTTGGAGAGAGCGGCGAAGGGGAGGAGGTGCAGGATGGAGACATTCTTCTTCTGTGCGCTCATCTAAACAGATTGAGTTAAAAGCTGTGCTGAGCGGAGCGGTGCAACCGAGCTCCTTTGGTGGTACGTGTATCCGACTCTGCTAGGATCTGGGTTTGAGTTTCCTATGGATGTCAAGGTGTGTTAAAATTTCCCTGCAACTTGAGTTTCTTGGGCCGTGGTGGGCTATCAGTCACTGTGGACCACCTCCCACTCCAACTCTGGAACTAGTCCACATGCTGCTGAGCTCTGGGAGTCTCAAACCCTTCACCTTCTATTGTCCATTTAAAAGACTTTCTTTATCTGTAATGTTTCAAGACCATGGTTCCAATCTGCCATTCCACCCCAAATAATTGATTAACATAAGATGCATGGACATAGTTTTCGCATTTTGCAATTACTCTTTTTAAAATAGATTTTCCATGCTGTGCTCATGAGGATGCGAGTTCAGCCTGGATTTTTCTTTTCTCTTTTTCCACCAGGGATGCTGCCAATGCCAGTGCCCAAAAGTGGGTTGTTCTCCTGCCTTTCATTGGAATCTGAACAAGTGCTATCCTCTGGTCCTGCTCTGCTATCAGCACCATAAGCTAAACTGTATCAGTAATGTCTCTTTTCCACCAGTACTGTGTGCGTTTTGGAGCCAGAGCCTGTTCTTGACCTATTCCTGGCCAAGTGAACTGAAGCCTGATGCAAACCACCTATGTGCTTCCATAGACTCGGGGAAACAAGCAATTACATAATCCTTACATTAGACCTAGATAATAAGCCTATAGACCTTTTTCTTGGAATGCAAAATTACCCATAATGCTTTGTGTGTATGCGCAAGGAAAATGCTAAGAACTTCCTGTCGGCAGCTGATGCGTATAAACAGTCACATTTGGACAGCTTTGAAATGATAGTTTTAATCTATTTCATTTGCTTTTAACGCCTTTGAACCAATACTTTTGTCGATCAGCACCACCTCCTGGACTGATCATTAAAAAATGCGATCTAATAGGATGGAAAACAGCTGCTGTGAGACATTATCCCCTTGTTGTCAGACGGCATCTTGTGCCGTTTACAGTAAATGAAGCCTTGCCATCGCTAAAGTCAATAATTTCTCTTTCAAATATATAACCAACCCAAACAAATGTAGTTCACCAAAATGTTTGGCACACACACGTAGCCTGATCTGTCCCACTTACATAAACATTAACGGCTCCTGATTAGAATCAACATGTAAATCAGCCAGCAGAGTATCAGTCACGGATTTTTATTGGTCATTTTTGTAAATTGCACGACTTACATACATGCTAAACCTCAAGCCAGTAAGCTGGTTTGCTCTATAATGCAGTGAAGTATTGCACACGTACGTGTGTGTGTGCGCGCACATTGAAGAGCTGCTGAGCTAACAGCTGAAAGGCCGTGAACACCTTTACAGTCATTGGTGAACACACACATACACAGTGTATTTCTGATTACAGACTTGTGAACTAGGAGAAAGTTTTTCTCTCGCGCTTGAACAACAACTGACAGATTATAACAGCTTTAACACACACTTTTCAAAGCCATGTCACAAAAACACTCCGCTCAAAATGCTATTGAAACCCATTTTCGGATCGCAAATTACCCGTTGTAAACGCTGTAAGCGGAACATTCTAAACATTCTACCGGAAGACGCTGGTCGCAATGGTGCCCTCCATGCAGCAGCCAAGAAAAAGGTCTATAGCTCTGTAAATAGTGCTCATAGTACTAGTCATTCCCAGGTCGTGTGGTGTTTGCATGTTAAAAAGTGTGCATTTCCACATGTAGTTCTAGGAACTACTAAAAAAGTTCCTCTGGTACTAAATTGTGGGTTCTTTTTGAGAACTTTTTTATTGCTTATTCTGGGTTCACACCAAAAGTGAAATAAATATTTGCTTGAGTAGATTATATATAAAGTCAATGCAGGTGCATGGATGTAGATGGATATCTAAGAATATCTACAGGGAAGCATGAATATAAGCCGGTTTATATCTGCTTCAAGTCCGTGGTAGGTCCAGCATAGCCTTCACAGTCGCATATCCTTCATAGCCTGACGCAGACCCTGATGCACACCTCTCAAGAATGTAACTACACATTGTGACAACACGGAGTACAAGATCTGAGATTGGCCCACTGCCTGTCAGTGTTTCAGAAATGCCATTCCATAGCAACACAGGCAGAATGCAGAAGTATAAATGCTCACAATCGCATTGGCTATGCACGGCGTAAAATTTGTTGAGGTGAAAAACATCCTGTGAGTAAACTAAAGCTAGTGACATGTTTCACAACACCATTAAACTCTTTTCTGAAAGTTATGAAAGACCTTCTGCAGTGGAAATGCATGGAACACTTTGAGAATGAACACAGGGACATGTGGAAAGAGGCTATCCCTTTACATTACTGTTTCTTTACTGTGGTTAAAACTACTCATAACATAAATAAATCACACCAGCTGAAATAAAAGCAAGCATGTTGTTCTGCGGATTATGGTCTTAGCTTAGCCATCCCATGTTCCTTGGTTAACCAGTTTCACCAGATAGACCATGACGGTCAATCAACCAGACCAGCCCTGAAACAGACCATAATTTAAGCCCTCCCCTAAAAAATGCTCTCCTCTACTGCATCTGTTTGATAAAGATAAATAAGCTTTATTTTTAACATTCTTATATCTATACACCTTTCCGCATTTTCTTTCTCGTACCTTCCCTTGACTTCCAGGTTTTACTGAATCATGCAGTCTTGACCGCCACTTCATTCAGTGGCTTCTGTGGAGTTTTCCAGCTGTATTTGGCTCAGAAACATTATTTAGTGGTTCTTTCATTCAACAGAACCCCCATGTTTCCGCATTCAGCCCGGACGTCCAAGTGAAGCCACGAGTCAGAGCACTTAAAAAAGGAGGTGTGTTTGTTCCAGGTATGGTAAACCACAGGATAGTGTGGGTCGGAAGAATCCTGTTTACTGCTGAAACCACACTGCTGCAGCTGCTGACTGGGAACAGCGGCAAATCTGAGCTTAGTCACTGCTTGGAAGACACAATAGTCTTGGCGTTTGACATAAGAATGCGAACGGATCTGGATTCTCCAGCTCATTGTCTTGAGAGACCTCTGCACACTGTGATGAAGTCTGAATTCCTCTGTTTATGATGGATTCACTCAGCCATCCTGGAAATCAAAAGAAGGATGTGAGGATCAGTTCGTGCTCATACGGTGTGTTAAAGGTTTAGATTATATTTACGCTGCAGAGCTCGTTCTGTGACAGGAAGGCTGGAAGTGTTTAGCTGGTAGAAGGATCCTGAATCCAATTCAGTTTTGTCACTCAATGTAAAGGTCAGTGCTTTTGACATGATTACAACCATATTCATCAGGTGTCATGACATCATTCTTGTTTACCGTGACCTTCCTGCCCTTTCCACTTCCACCGGCTATTTAGATTAACGCCGAATGACAACAGATCTTATTGCGATCTTTGGCGTAACAACTAACAGAAGTTGACTTGCAAATGGTGATTGAACATATGGGGTTTTCATAGTTGTCATTGATGTTACTAAATTAGCATTCAAGACTGTTTGAAAATAAAATTATAGACTTCTATATTCTATCACAAAGCAAAACTAAATATGTCCAACAATAATTTATGGCAGGGAGGCACTGAAATTTAGACAAAATTCAGAAATTAAGTTGTTGTGTTTGCACAACATATCGTAGCCTTAGAATTATAAGGTTCTATTTTATAGAGTTATTGACAGTTATTGACATTTTCTTATTAATTAACAACTTTATGAATAGAACATTATGAGATTTTTTTTATAAGTTGTTTACATTTTATGACTTTTTATTTAAAAAACAAATGTAACACACGTACTGTTTGCTATGTAATGCAAAAATTTTGAAGCTCAATGTCTCAAAATCATTCAGAATGCAGATAGAACCTTATAATTCCAAGGTGATGATAGTTTTTAACTAAAAAAAGAAAATGTTTTATTCCTGTTCACTTACACACCAATGTGATTTGCCTGAAAATGCTAACTTGGAAATGAGTTTGTTTAAGTGCACGGTTTTTAAAACCATACAGTTATCATCAATATATTATGCAACCATAATATGTGTTCAGTCAACAGGCATCTCTAAATAACACAATAATAAGGAACTACAGAGGAACTACTAAGGAACTAAGTAACTATCTACTGCTCTTGCATGCATAATAATGTGCTGTAAACTATTTTTGTGGATCCATGTCAGCAGGATGAAGCTGAAATGCTGTAACCTGTGTGTGTAACTTTTTTTAAAAAGCAAAGATTTTTTTTCGTTGGAGAGCTACTCAAGGATCAATTCATCCCTTTTAATGTAATGTTTTAATATTTGATTATATTTAATATTTTAGAAAGTAGTTTTTAACAGATCATATACAATGAACATTTTTATCAAAGAGCATTGCCATCTACTTGCCTGCCATGCTACATTAAAAAAAAAAGTGTGAGATGCAATGATTTTGGCAACAGTGCCACTTGTATGCAAACTGTTGATTGTTAATGGGACAGCTAGTGCTTAATATAATATTTTTTATATGTATTTATTAAAAATAATGGTTTTTCACAAAAACAAAAATGTAAAAATAAAAATATATATTTTTTTATGGTTAAGGGTTTGGCTTTAAAATTTTGGTTCCTCGCTATTTAGAGCTATCCTTGTTTCAATTTGACTCAATTCATGTTTATTTCTATAGCTGTTTTACAATGTAGATTGTGTCAAAGCAGCTTAACATTACGTAGACGTTCTAGTTTTAGGGTTGAATTTCAGTTTAGTTCAGTTCAGTGTGGTTTAACTTCACCTGCTGAAAGTCCAAACACTGAAGAGCAAATCTATACCAAGCAAGCCAGTGGTGAAAGTGGCGAGAGAAAAAAATCACCAATTGACGAAAGAAAAGGAAATACAATCCTTGAGAGAAACCAGGCTCAGTTGGGCATTTTTCCTCTGGCCAAGCTTCTTGTGGAAAGCTGCAGTCTAGGTGCTGGAGGCTGGAGAATGCTGGACGTCCATCTTGGAGAAGCTCCAGGTGTGAGAAGGTCACCGGCGGGTGTTCAGGCTGGCCCACAAGATCAATGCAGCGACTCGTCTGTCACTGTGATCTTTCAGCAATCAGTCTCATGCTCTCCACTCCTCCATGACTGCTGCAGCATGTGCTCAGTATGTGGCCAGGTCCAGGATTATGGATACCTTGGCATCATTTCTTCACAGGTCTTGAATCTCATCAATGGCGCTGCACAATCTCTAAAGGCCTCAGGATGAATATACCCAGGTGGAAATAGAGAATAAAGAAAATAATTAGTGTAGCTGCTGTTCATGGTGTATTTAAACACAAGATGCAAAAATGAAGTGACTTTTACTAATTAGTCATTACAATCAATATCTAGCGCCACGGTGGCGTAGTGAGTAGCACGTTCGCCTCACAGTAAGAAGGTCACTGGTTCGAGCCTCGGCTGGGTCAGTTGGCATTTCTGTGTGGAGTTTGCATGTTCTCCCCGTGGTTGCGTAGGTTTCCTCTGGGTGCTCTGGTTTCCCCCACAAGTCCAAAGACATGTGGCATAGGTGAATTGGGTAATGCTAAATTTTCCGTAGTGTATGAGTGTAAATGAGTGTGTATGGATGTTTCCCAGAGATGGGTTGCAGCTGGAAGGGCATCCGCTGCATAAAACAAATGCTGGATAAGTTGGCGGTTCATGCCGCTGTGGCGACCTCATATTAATAAAGAGCTGAAAAGAAAATTAATAAATTAATGAATCAATATCTATATTATGTCCATGCAAACACTACAGAGGTGACACTGAATTGCCAATTTGTGGACGCAAGCAGCACAGACAGTAGCTGAGGTCTGAAGCGTAAACCACATCTCAGAAGCGAGTCTCCGGCTCATGCCAGGCAACTGCAAGGTTCGGGTGGTATGTGTGAACAATGATGCGATGTGAATGAGAGAGTCCAGTCCACCCGTCCAACTTCTCGAACACAAATAAGCACCTCACTTCCACGTTTGCCTTGCCTGTTAGTGACCAGCCGTACACAACCCAATTACAACCACCATGGCTTTAATTGTGTATGCGGTGAGTTTGCGAATAGAAAGTAAAATAACTTTTTGCAAAGAAAAATAAACGGCGGGGGATTTTTCCTGGGAGGAAACCTTTAGTTTACTATATGACATGTTTCTTAATAGTGCTAAAGTGTTCTGTGTTCTTTAAATAAACAATGGGGAGTTTTGCATAGAGGGGCATGAAAGAATGCAGGATTTCACTGCTCCTCGCACACATGTCAGCAATTTGGCTGCCTTGTGTATTTTGGATGTTAAAAAAAAGCAGCATTTCAAAGTAAACGAAAGAGGGAGAGTCTTATCCGCCTGGCAGCTGCGCTCGGTACCAAATTGCTTTCAGCTGATACTCTGCAGCTCAAACTTGCTTGGGTAATGTCAAGTGATGCATTGCAATACTGAGAAAACAACACAGACAAAAATAAATAAGGGGAGAGAAAATGGTGGAAAGTTCCTAAACTTGTCCTTGGCCTTCACCTCTGAGACCCCTTGTTCTGCATTGTCCACCTAGACTACATTTTAGACTTGAACATGCCTACAGAGGCTTTTATGTTGTTATGGCAGTGATTAACCTTAAAATGGCATGTTGGGATTTATTTATTTATCAATTCATTTTAGTAAAGAAGTCTTGGGATTTTTTTTTAAATTGTGAATTTGTTTTATTATTCTTTAGCTTCCGAATAAAACATTTCCAGATGCAAGTTTTATTTTCAGTCTTTCTGTATACCATACAACATATTGCAAAATATAAAGAAACGTGTTTAATTAAGAAGTTGCATTAAAATGTTATAGGTTTTTTTGACTGTGCAGAGCAACATTATAACAGAACTGTAACATTTATTTAGTGTGATAAAACAGCGTTGGTGCTGGTCATGGTGGCTCAGTGGTTAGCACTGTCATCTTTTAGCAAGAAGGTTGCTGGTTTGAGTCCTGGCTGGACCAGTTGGCATTTCTCTGAGGAGTTTGCATGTTCTCCCTGTGTTTTTTTCTCCGGATGCTCCAGTTTCCCCCAAAGTCCAAAGATATGAGCTATTGGTGAATTAGGTAAACTAAATTGGCCATAGTGTGAGAGTGTATGGGTATTTCCCAGTACTGGGTTGCAGCTGGACAGGCATCCGCTGTGTAAAACATATGCTGGAATAGTTGGCGATTCATTCCGCTGTAGTGACTCCTGATATATAAGGGACTAAGCTGAAGAAAAATGAACGAATGAAAACAGACCGCTTCTTCTCCACGTGTTCAAGATGCTTTCTGCTGAAGTCCCGTTGAATGTAATGAAGATGGTAACTCCCATGATTCCACACTCAGTCATGGCATCATCAAACCATCATTGGTTCATGTTGTGAATATACACCGTCTAGCGAGGATTTTACATACTGTAATTTTAATTATGCATAATTCCATGCGTCTTAAACCTAATCTGTATTCTAACTCAACACATACAGTAAGTACATGCATTTAATTAATAAGAATCAGTGAATAAATGAATAATTACAATGTAAAAAGGACACCAGGAGGTGTAACCAAAACATTGACACCTTTCAAAGAACCACTACGCATATATCTGAGCATATATGATTATACGTATGTTGCTGTTTTAGTTAAGTACACATGTGCTGCTATGAACGAAAAATGAAATATGTATGTGCTTTTACCTCATGGTCTTAAACAACTAAAATGATTAAAAGTACTCACACAAGCCTATAGAACGAACATGTGATACCCATGCATATAACATCACTTTTTAAAATAGAAAAACAGATTTTATTTATTTTACATGAAGACAACATGTACCATATCATATACCATTTTAAAAAGGTTTGCATTTTTAGGCATCCATGATGCATTTGTCATATAAATGATTGACCTGTATTTATGAAATATTCTCTGATTTTAGTTAAAATTAGGTTGTAACTATTTTATATTGCCAGCAAAGTGTCTAATCTGTACATTTAATTTGTATGAAAACGTAAGATTTTTAAGAGGAGGCATGTCGCCAAACCTGTGACCTAAACTCTACCCTTTATTGTGGCATGAGGAAATCATTCCATATAAAATGATTTAGCCCAGGGGTGCCCAAACTTTTTATCACGAAGGGCCAAAAAGCAAACTTGATTGAGGCTAGTGGGCCGAAGGTAAATGTAGTTTCCATGGGTAATTTCCTAATTTATTTAATAGTATTTGAAAATGAGTAGAAAATATTGCTTTATATTAACTATGAACTTGTTACAGTCAAAACAAAAACAATCTCATTTGTAACAGATTGGAGTTGCACCTTATTTGCTCACCAATGTCTTCTGCATAGTCCTCTATCCGTCAAGTGACATTATTTTACATTTTTAAAAAAAATTTAATTTATTTACAACATTTAAATGAAACATTTTATTTCTGTTTGCTTTTTTGTAGCTCAGCAATAAAAACACAAACAAACAAAAAAGGTTATATCACATTAGAAATGATGATCTCTTTTAAATGCATTCGCCCAACCCTCTCCATCCTTCTCATTCTCTTCTTAGATGGCATGGAGGGCCAAATCAAAGGTTACAATGGGCTAATTTTGGCTCGCGGGCCTTACTTTGGGCATCTCTGATTTAGCCACTAAATTAAAAAGTTATGAACTGGCATGAGATTGCGTTGACTGGACCCATACCTGACTGTTCTTAGAATGCATCTATATTTGTCCCCAGTACCATACCCAGTAGTCCATCATTACCTCATTACAAAAGCACTAACTCTCAGCTCTTCTGCAATTAGCAATTTTTTGCATAATTACGAAACATCCACATGTTTTTCCTTCAGCTCTGATCTCTTCATATTGCTAGATTTCCTGGACAGCCACCCACACAAGACCTTGAAATGTATCCTTCGGAGCGAAGCCACCCACCGCGCAACAAGCTTTTGGCAAAATCGTTGAATCCATTTCATTTCTCCTTCAAAACAGACAAACCTTGGTTAGGATTCCCTAACATCTACGAACTTCAAGAGTATAACACGTCCGCAGTGTGCGAACTTGTTCCCAGTGTGCAATTGTTTATACTGTCAGAGCCGAGGAATCTGGAAGCATCTGGCCGGTCAGCTCGCTGGGAGCTATCAGACGATTTCTTTTTAAACTATTTTGATATCTTCTCTGTGGAGACTTGACTTGTGCCTGAGAAACAAGACCTTCTGGGCTCTGAGGCCTGGCTGCGCTGCAAGAATAAACACAACAACAGGATGAAAACGACGACTTTCTGGAGTAGGAACAAGTCACACACCCACTCGGTAGTTTCATTATACATTTTACCTGCAGGACTGGTGGAATTGGATGGCACCGCCAATTGTGCTGATACGGGTTTCAATTATCCAAGCCACAAAAGGTCAACAGCAATCAGGACACTGGAAGCCCTTCTGGCCTACGGCAATTATGTCTGCTTAAATGTGAACTCCTCCACACGCCCAGACATGTAACAGTTTTAAAACGACAATTGCCTTCACATCAAGTCTGTTCCTTGTGACCTATTACCCAAATGTGTTTATTCTGGGAGCCGCCATTACCCTGGCCACGATCCCACTTTGGAGCTAATGGCTGAAATTCCCTGCATAAGTTTTTGCGAAATAATTGATCACATGTGAGTGTGCCGGTGCCTGTTTCCTCCATTTTGAAGGTGATATCATGCGGTCAGAGTTTTCCTGTGATACTGTGATTGCTTCCCCCCATCGTGGCCCGGGCAGCAAGATGCTGGAGCGCTCTCATCAAAGCACTCCGTTATCACTATCGCAAACCGCCTTGGAGTGTGGCCACATGGACTCAGCAAGTGCTGCCATCAACATGACGTGGTGAGGAAATTTGACTACAATTAGGCTTGAAGGCCTGCAAGATGTTTGCGAGACAAAAAAAAATCAAGGAGGAAATTTCAACTAGGTGTTCCCGGGGACGTCCAGCTGTTGCTCTTTGTGCACGTGTTGGAACACAGTGCTGCTTTCTACAAGAGTAAACTTTACTCCAAGCCAAAGAAATCATAATTTGATAAATACCTACTAGGACTTCAAAGGGTTTGCTTCAGAAGGAATCACTTCATTGGTTGAAGCGAAGCAAGTCCAGTTTCTGGCTCTTAATGCCGTTCCACTGTATTCACTCAGTACTCTGTCCAAACAGTTATTTGAATCCCATTTTTTCATTTGTTCATGTTGAGGGGAATGTTTTGTGTACATCTACTAAAACCACGGAGTACTACAACACAATTTTGAATCTTCTCCAACACTGAGTGAAGGACCTTCTGCATTAATCTAACTGCTTTTTTTTTGCATTTTGACAAATTTGTGTTTCCAGGAAGTGGCTGAGGTCAGCGCAGCATCTGTTGCTACTTATGTCCAAGATGCACGCGTTGCTTTGTGTTGGTTGCGAAGGAAACCGAGTCTGCCCAATCACCATTGAATGGACACGTCTTCTGAGACCTCATGAGGCCATCAAGCCTGAGGATTGTGATGAAACTGAAAAACTGAGGGTTTGTGTTTACTAACAGAGGGATAGTCCAACCAAGAAAAAAAATGTTGTCCCAAATTTATACATTTAGTTCTTCTGCAGAACACAAGACAGTGTATTCTAAAAAGGTTTTGTCTATAAAATGAAAATCAAAGGGATTCCGTGTTGTTTTCCCTTTACTCCTTTACTCCTTTCCTTACTCTATATAGGTGTGGAATAAATGGTGACCTAATTGTCATTTTAGATTGAACTGTCCCATCTTATGAATCTTGTTTTACCAAAAATGGGTAAACAAAAAGAGACCCTGAATAAAAAAGGAAACATAACATAAAATTATGAAACTGGAATTCCAAGAAGAAGAAAGACAGACATGATATAACCAGTGCCTGTATTGCTTAAAAACATCACAAAACATTTTTCAGAGGCTATGCAAACATTTAACCTCAAGGTTCCTTGTGAGAAACCTCTGTGAGAAATCAATACATGTTTTTTTTTATTTGAAGTTGAGCATTCCCTTAGAAAAATATGTCAATGCCAATTGAAAAAAAATAAATCAGATTTTTGTACATTATAATGTACCTACTATTATTATTACTACTACTACTATTATTATCATACATTCATTCGTTTTCTTTTCGGCTTAGTCCCTTTATTAATCTGGGGTTGCCACAGCGGAATGAACCGCCAACTCATCCAGCACATGTTTTACACAGCGGATGCCCATCTCTGGGAAACATCCATACAAACTCATTCACACTCATACACTACGGACAATTTAGCCTAACCAATTCACCTGTACCACATGTCTGGGAAACATCCATACACACTCATTTACACTCATACACTACGGACAATTTAGCCTAACCAATTACCTGTACCACATGTCTTTGGACCGTGGGGGAAACCAGAGCACCCAGAGGAAACCCACGCAAACGCAGGGAGAACATACAAACTCCACACAGTTAACGGCAACTGACCCAGCCGAGGCTCGAACCAGTGACCTTCTTGCTGTGAGGCGAAAGCACTACCTACTGAGCCACTGCGCATAATAATTATGCAATATTATTATTATTACTATTATTATAATTTTTTATTATTACATGTTTTAATTATAACTGACAGAATGTTAAATGTGAATGTAATTTTTTTAATTTTTAGTATTTTTTTATGATATATTTAAAGTTTACATAGCAAAAAAATCTTGTCATGCACATGTTGAACAAAAGTTATTGACATATTACAATTATGAATTACAGTGCAGCAAATGAATTGTATTTTTAAAGCTTCATCCTTTTGCAAATATCTTTAAAGCCAATAGGTTTCACCCATTTATCAGAAAGACATTTTTAATGATTTAAAATATAACAATACTGTGTGTAATAACATATCCTTTCTTGTTTTTTTCATAAAAAGTACTGGTCATTTGTTTGAACAAAAGTTATTTGAGACATTAAAGTAGACATCTGAATTTAATATGCTTTCTATGTCTAGGAAATTAATATAATAATATAATATTATTAATATAATTTATTGCAGAAGCAATACAGACTCACATTTTTATCCCAATGAAGGCAGGCCTAGAAATGATAATGCCATTTGACATGCAGGCCCAGTAAGCAACTACCTAGTAATGCCCTGGAAACTGCCCAAAACAGCATTATATTAGCAAGTTTGCACAGACAAGTGCTCACAACCGTTTGAACATCATCACAGACTGCCTCAAAGACGCAGTTGTTTAACAGAGGATCATTTAGTCAAATGGCTCTATCGACAGGCTAATGAATTCGAGATCTGTGCTTGACAACACTGGCTCACTCAGCTGACGCCTCGCTTAGCTTATTAATTTACTTCTTGGCAGGATCCTCAAGCTGTGCTTTCGTCTTTTCCAGTCTTGAACCGAAATGTACGCACTTCCACACAGGAAACCCTTGTGGCCTCTGCCAATAAGGAACATCTCGAAAACCGATTTATCAGTTTTGGCAGCTAGCTAGGGGTCTGTCTCAAGGATGTACATCTGTGGTTTCCTACTGGCACAGTCCCTTCTGTATCCTGATGATGGCTAATGAACTAATGAATCAGTTTTGCAGGCATTCCATTGATTACGGCTCAATTGAACCATGTTTTTTGGATCTGGGAGGAGAATCCATATAGGTTTGCGCATTGGGGGCGGACGTTTAGCAACATGTTGTGCTAACCGGGCTTTCTCCTTGTTGTGAGAGGACCACCCTTACACTAGTTCCACCCCCAAAACTCAACCAGATGTGTAATGAGCTTCGCTGCACTAGTAGTAGTAATTATTTTCACCTGTCCATTGACAGTCTCCCGTGTACATGCTAATATGTGCAGGCCCTCAGAGACTGTATGAACCTTCGCGCTCATTTCCGTGTGGCCACTGGCCCAGAGCTACGCCTCTTTAGTAGACAAGCTGAGAAAAGTCTGTCACCAAAATGAGCTCAGTCCTGCCAAGTGCCTACATCAGATTGTTTCCCTTTTTACTAACTCACGACCCCCAAAATCTGCCCTTTCTGAAGTGCTATTTTCCATCTCTGTTCTGCAACATGAGGATTTAATTTTCTCTACCCTTTGGAGCCCCCATCTTGCTCATTTTTACCTTACAGCTGTTGTTTTGGATTAGTGAAATAGCTGCTGTCAAATAGGACAATCTTTCTCCAGCGCCACCCACTACGCCACTGGAACTGACAGGCGAATGTCAGGACACGTCAAGGGTTCCTGCACTGACCGCGCATGACGGCGTGCTATTCATTGGCAGGTAGCGGATCGGGGCTGGCGTGCTGTTCACACCTTCCTGCGGTTTGTTACAGGCTGTGAGGAATTTCATAAATTTGGTGCTTTCTTGTTATTCTGCGCACACACTTTGTTTTCATGTCCCGTATATAGAGAAAGAGGGAGGTTAGGAGATGGGTTAGCTGGTTTACACCTGGCATGAAGATACATTTTAGGCGTCACAAGTGGATGATATCTGATGTTTTGATAGTTGCATTCGTCCACTTTTGACCACTTTTAAGATGAGGGAGTGTCTGTGGGTGGGTGTATGTGTATGTAGGCCTTTTCTGATCTATCAGTATAGCAGTTCTAGTTGATCATTTGGCATCAGAAGGGGCTTATATTAAAGGCAAAGCCCTATAGATTATGCTTAATTTACCTAAATAAAATATGATCATGCCTTGATTTAAATGATTTAATTAGGACAGGAAGGTCTGACTTCGATTAGACAAACGTCTTGGCAACTTAACAGTCATCTGGAATGGCAAAGAAAGTGTTCTTGCAGGACTCCCGGAGTTCATCAAGATTCTTTGGATTCATCTTCAATGCCTACACCTTCATCTTACCACAGACATTCTCAATAATATTTATGTTTGGTGACTGGGCTGGCCAATCCTGGAGCACCTTTACCTTCTTTGCTTTCAGGAACTTTGATGTAGGGGCAGAAGTATGTATATCCTGCAAAAGAATTTGCCTTCTCCTGTGGTTTGTAATGTAATGGGCAGCACAAATGTCTGTTGATGTTGCTATCCACTCTGCAGATCTCTCGCATACCCCCATACTGAATGTAACTCTAAACCATGATTTTTCTTTCACCAAACTTGACAGATTTCTCGAGAATCTTGTGTCCATGTAGGTTCCAACGGGCCTTCTGCAGTATTTGTGATGATTAGGATGCAGTTCAACTGATGATCAACTAGAAGTTGAGTTCATATTTGTTGCTCTTATGACTGGGATCGATGACAAGACTTTTGTCAGGTAGTGTAAATCAAAATGCACTGACGATGCACTGCATCCTCAATTTTTGATTTTACTTCGCATGTACTGTATACAATTTTGTTATTAAATACAGTCAGATAAATGCAACAAAACTTTTACCAGCTTAAAGAAAACATGCTTCATGAATGTATCCTAAATCAAATAAGGATATAATGTCCGCATTGTGTTCTCCTGCTCAATGGGAGGGTGAGATGAAGTGTTTTACAGTATCCCAGCAAACTCTCACAAGCAATGAAATGTTCCCAAGATGTACTGTAAGCTTTTAAAATAGTTGAAGCACTTTTAATCCTGCCTCCCTCACCATCGTATGCTTCTACTGTAAATTACATAGTGTAAAAATCAAAATAGTGGTAAAAAAATCAAAAATGAAAACTCAAAACCTAAAAAGCACTTGTTTAATATTTCAGTGAAAAAATGAAATAAATTATGAATTATTTAAGAGAAAATATGACATTTATTTTAGTAATTTCTGATTAATTCCCAATAAAGCCTTTAAATGACGATTTATTAACAAAGTTTGGGATGGGCACATTCAGATAATTAACCTGATTAAACACAAGTTATCCATGTGGTCTAACAAGGCTGAGACCTGCTTATCTTCAGTGAGCAACCAGTCTTGGGCTTCAGGGAGAAATGGCTTGATGTGCCAAAGCATTCTAAGAACAGTCAGATATGGCTCCAAATGTGTTTCCATGTGAGCCTGGACAGGCGTTGCATGATTACAAACCGTTCTCAACTCAGAATTCCAGGCATGGTAAGGCAACCGTCTGTGGACGGAAGAGTGGCTGCCGTTATAAGTTTGACACAATTTTTGTCCTTTTTTCAAAAGTTTCGTAAACACCGATTTCCGTTGGAAAATGAAACTGTTTCTGTCCTGACTGGACTTTATTGGCACGAAATGGAACAGTTAAGCAAATAGTTTGGTCCAATAGTGGAAAAGCAGCTGTTGTTGGTGCAAAATGGGTGGTCTAAATTTTAGAAACTGCTAATCTGCTGGGATAACCACCTCTAGGGTTTACAACAACAACAACAACAAATAAATAAATAAATAAATAAATAAATAAATAAATAAATAAATAAATAAATAAATAAAATACGGTGAGGAGCATGTTGTGTAAAAAAGCCTTGTTAATGGCAGCGATTAGGAAAATATGACCAGAGTGGACCAGCTTAAATAAAGGCAACAGTAAGTCAAATAACCATTTGGTACAACCAAGGTCTGCAGAAAAGAAATGCACACAGCACATCAAACCTTGAAGCAGATGAGCTACAGCGAAAGAAAACAGCAGTCCCACTCCAGTCAGCCTAAAAACAGCAAACTAAGGATACAATTCAACAAAAAAAATTGTAAAAAGGTTGTCTGGCCTGATGTCTCAATTATTCTGCAACATCAGCAGGACAAATAAACTCATCTCACACTGGTTTCTCAAACATGACAGCGTGTTCACTACACTCAAGCAACCTCTACAGTTACCAGATCTCAGTCCAACAGGAGCACCTTTGCTGGAAAGGGTAATGAATGTGCAGTTTACAATTCTGCTGCAACTGCATGACACTATCATGTTAATATGGACTGTAATCTCTGAGGATAGTTTCCAGCACCTTGTTAAATAAACACTACAATTAATTAAGCTTATGAAGGGAAAAGGGAGTCCAACTTGTAGCAAGATGACCAGTTATTTTATATAAATATATTATAGTAGCTATTTTATAATTCAGTGAGGGGTAAACAAATATAGCTGTTTAACATGAGTCAAGGTCTATTTTAAAATGTACATAATGTTATGTTAAAATGGTCATTAAACATAACTTTGAACATATTTTTCACAATTACTGCAGTCCGGTCATTACAACCAGCAGCTTGATAGCAAACTAATAGATTTCATTAAACATGAAGTCTGTTTCACATATGTAAAACTGCAAACGGTACGCACATTTACCACAACGCCAAAGTAAAATAAACACGTGTACAAATATTGGAGCTCTAATCAATGAAATGCAGAGTTTAATGATGTTTCTGTAGACCAGCCTCTCTTTTTTAATCCGTTGCAGATTACATGACCCTGCAGTTGGAAGATGTCACAGATGAGTGGACGCTGAAGCTAATTATTTTCAGTGTTGCTACTGCAGACGCTAATGGTTGTGTGATGTCCAGTGTGTTTGTTTATGCCTCATGGTGACCCTAATATGACAGAATGTCTTTGAAATGAGCATGATCGATAGACCCTGCTGATGGCTTCCAGATCTGGATCAAGTATTTAGTAATGTGTCTAAGGGATATTCCACCTAAAAGATCAAATTTTCTTTTTAGACTAGAGTAAATAGGCGCCACGGTGGCGTAGTGAGTAGCACGTTCGCCTCACAGCAAGAAGATCGCTGATTCGAGCCTCGGCTGGGTCAGTTGGCATTTCTGTGTGGAGTTTGCATGTTCTCCCCGTGGTTGCGTGGGTTTCCTCCGGGTGCTCCGGTTTCCCCCACAGTCCAAAGATATGCGGTACAGGTGGATTGGGTAAGCTAAATTGTCCGTAGTGTAATGTTTCCCAGAGATGGGTTGCGGCTGGAAGGGCATCCGCTGTGTAAAACAAATGCTGGATAAGTTGGCGGACCCCGGATTAATAAAGGGACTGAGCCGACAAGAAAATGAATGAATGAATGACTAGAGTAAATATCAAATATGGTGATGTCCATCTACCTCAACTAACGCACATGTCTTTGGACTGTGGGGGAAACAGAGCACCCAGAGGAGACCCATGTGAACATGGGGAGAACATGCAAACTCACACAGAAATGCCAACTGACCCACCCTGGACTCGAACCAGCAACCTTCTTGCTGTGAGGCAACAATGCTAACCTTTGAGCCACTGTGCCACCTAGACAAGCACATAAGCTTAGCGAAATGCTCCTCTTTATTGCCTTTTTTTTACTGCTGACTAGTTGTATTTGAATAATAAATGGCTTTCCTGAAGTAAACGTAACATGTTATGTGACAAAGTTTAAGAGATGTTTTCCTGACATCATTCAATAAGTTGTACCGTTTATCTCAATACATCTTCTAATGTTCGTTTATATTTTTATCTTGCTATAATGATCATTAATTAACTTCATCTCTTTTCTATCTGCAACTGAATTGATATAGAAAGATAATTTGATGTCAGTTTCGTTCTTTAATATACTACAGCATTATTGATTAAGCAATTTTTACAACAAAAGACTTTTGATAGCACTCAGCTTTTAAGAATAAAAAAATAAACACTGGCCTGAACTTTTTTTACATTTGATACAACAAAAGTTTAAGTGATGCTCAATTTCATTCATTAAATCTTTAGAAACAAAAGACAATTTTGACTTAAAAATACTTTTAGAAAACGTTGAAAATTTTAATTTGGAACCAAAAAGACTCTTGGGGGACTGGGGATGGCTTTATTTAATCAGATCAGATATATGCAGGCCCATAGTCAGGGTGGCTTAGAGTGGTTCGGAAGACCGAACCCTCACTGACAAAGGTCCACAATTCTACTAGTTCTATTTTGACTGGTATGCCATCAAAAATAGTGGGAAAAAAATTGTGAAAGGCTTTAAGACCAAGCAGAGTCGTCTGTTGGCTGTCGCTTCGGTGTAACTTTAGCTGTGCAAGAAAACACAACAATCTGACAAAAGAGAAGTCATCTTTTGCTACTGTGTTGTTTTTAAATAAATCTTGGACCTTATTCCTCAAACAAAAAAAGAGCAATATAAAGGTGTGAAGCATCAAAAGTGGCCCATCCTAAAATGAATATTAATACTATTTTGGCTATTGTTGTTATCTATGAATTTTCAAATCTACTTTTTTTTATAAGAGAGGCTAGAGAAACTGTGAAGCTCTACATTATTATTATGATTATTATTGTTGTGTTTTAATTATTTTTTTATTCAAATGGACAAATTGTGACTGAGGAAAGTAGAATGTGCTGGTGAGTTTGTTATCTGCCTAACTGACAGTATGCCCACAGATTTAAATTTAAATATTTAACAGACTCAAATTGTTTTTCTAATGATATATGATGTAATGAATTTCTATTTTAAAAATATGTATTCATATTTCTTTATTCTAAATATTTAATATTTTTGGTACTTAAAATGTCACTAATATGCAGTATTTAAGTCTTATAATTAAATAGAAAAGGAGGCGAAAAGCTGCAAAAAGGTCCACTTTTTGAGAAAAAAAAGAACCACCCCTTTCACCAGGCTGGCTACGGGCCTGATATGTGTCACATGACTCACAGCTGATTAGTCCAGTTTGAGTTTACCAGTTTAATCTCAGAATAAAACCTGCTCTGGAGCAGGTTAGTCATGCAGCATAAGTAACTATGGCAACAAAACCCAACCAAAACCAACCCAAACTAATGGTGTGTTTAACAAGGACTTACCTGAGTAAAAACCCAAACAGGCTTTGTGGCTAAAGCAGAGATGCATAAATTGTTTTAATCTGGTATTAACGTGTTTAAAGAAGATCTTTGTAAGTAATTAGTGCTAATTCTGACGCACAAAGAGTACTGAACAGACCCACTACACACATTATTAAACAGCTGAATCAAGATATTATGTGTGGCAACTACAACTTTGGTCATATTCTGTATGTTTTGGTACAATTTACCAAATCCACCTTGTTTTGGTGGACTGTCTCACAACACTCTTTCCCATAAAGAACAAGTATTTAGTGCGTGGAGAGTCTGTGGAGGCTGTTTGAACACATTTTACACTATAAAACAACTCCAATTGAATAGGTTTTTCACTACCTTTGGAAGTGGTTGAAATGGACAAGCTCAGCACTTTTAGTTTTACTCTTAATAAAAGGCAAGCAAGTTTGGAGTGACACAAGCATGAGTAAAACGCTACTCTTTTCCTTATCACAGTCCACAAACGTAAAGGAGTAACTGTTGCCCTTGCAAACATCTGCAGATCTTCCCTCCTGTCCGCTTTCTTCTGCTGCCCCTGTGGCCTCTGGATGGAGTGAAGACGTAGAGCCAGTACTCACTTGTGTGCAGGTTTCCTTTGAGAGACAATAGGGGGGCAGCAGAGGGACGTTCCAGGGCCGAAGGGGCAGATTTATTGCAGAGGAAACAGAGACGGGTGTCAAAGAGAACAATGGGGGATTCACACAGCAGTGGTGTCCCTAGAACAGACACTTTTAACCAGCTCTCTTTCTTCTTAGTCAGGAACTCCCTTCCTGCAGAGCTGCTATAAAGGCCAGATTCCCCATTCTGAGAAATTCAGAGACCGGCATCTGACAGGGGGTTCGACCTGACAGCACACTCCTGTCACACACTGATATATGGCTTCACAGCCCCCACGTGGAGGAAGTGAGGTTCCTCTCTTTACTGGACTGCTGCCTATTTCTTGATATTGAGCTTGACCACCCATCCCAAATGTGTCTGAGTGCACTCAAGAGCGCCCCTGCTGTCTGAGATCAGAACTGACTGACACACAAACAGCAGTGTCCATAAAGAATTAAAGGGCAAGTACACCAAAAAATGACTCACCTTTCATTTGTTTAACCTATTTGTTTTTCTTTCTTTTTTTTTGTTAAACAGAAAAGAAGATATTTTGAAGAATGCTGGTAGCTGGCACCCATTGGCTTCCATAAAAGGTTGTTAAAGCTTAGCATTTTTAAATTCGTTTTTATTTTTATTTTTAACTTATAAATGGTTTATAAATAAATAATAAATGGTTTATTTTTATTTTTAAACAGTAAGTTTAGTTTTCACTCATTAATGGTTTAATAAGTTGGTGGTTCATTCCGCTGTGAAGACCCCTGATTAATAAAGGGACTAAGCCAAAAAGAATAAGAATGAATCAATGCATTATTATTTTTGCTAATTATGATTCAATTTTAGTGACTGTTGTTATGTTTAGTTTTTTATTTATTGTAAATTTGTAAAAATATTTAATTTCACTTACCGAAAATGTTTTTTGACCAATAGATAGAAACTCATAATCCCTGTTTGTCACTGAAACAGATAATGAAATATGCTTTCATTTGTTTGAATTGCTGCTACACACATTTCAAGCAAAACAGCATGTTCAAAATGAAGAAAAGAGTGTGAACTTTTTCAGCTTGTGAAATGTTAGTGGAACATGTTAAAAGTTCATGCAATGAACTTCACCTGCGATTGCTCTGGAAACTCAGGAAGCTCATGCTCCAGGCTGTGGGTAATAATGTTTTAAATGTTCAGTTTCCTGAAAGCATTTGGTTTCTAAGGCCACAATGCATTGTCAGGAGCCACATTATTAATATTGGTTCATCTCAATATATTTCTTCTTAACTCTCAACGTGTCAGTAGCCATTGACATTTATGAATCACCAAATACTACAGTTTCAGGGAAAAAAGAAAAGAAAGATGTCATTAGAATAACCATGAGTAAACTTGCAGCAAACTGTCTTTTGGGGCAAATAAACCACTTAAAACTTTAAAAGAAGTTTACCTTTACATTTTATTTGTGGTCATTCCTGATATTCAGGGCCTTTTTTCTTTGACATTAGGAATGACGCCTATTAAAAAAAATATAATAAAAAATATATATTAATATTAATATAAATATATCCTCTCTGTTTAGTCAGAAAAAAAATATATATATATATATATATATATATATATATATATATATATATATAGTTGCCTTAATTTTTTAAGCTGAGTCAAATGAACCTTAAATTATTGTAAACCGAGTTAAAGCAACTTGTATAACTTGTAAAATTAAGTCACAACATGATTAAATTAGGTGACTAAAAATATATGTTGTCATGACTAATTGATCATATAATCTTTTAGTGTACACACACACACACACACACACACACACACACACACACACACACACA
>CAIGQQ010038783.1:3992035-4002410 GCA_903798035.1 Danio albolineatus | reverse complement strand
CACACACACACACACACACACACACACACACACACACACACACACACTTATATATATAGTTTTTCTGTCTAAGCAGAGAGGACACCACCACCACAGTGGATATTTGTTGTAAAATGGAATAATGTCATTATAAAATTATGATTGAATGCTAGGAATTACTCAAGTATCCTACCATAAATTAACAATAAATAAACTTAAATATATTATATCGATTATTATTGATAACGCACCAACCCATTAAATTCAAATTTTGTAATTAAAAAAAGGTTTAAAGAGTTAAAAATGTAAGTTTTTAAGCTTTTTAAGCTGATTTGAACTACAATGAACTGTTGTATTATTTTAGCAAATAATGTAACAAATGAACAGCTTTAATTAGTTTATGCATTAAAGAGACGGTTCACAGACCAAAAATATAAAGATTCATTCATTATTTACTCACACTTAAATTGTTCCAAAAATGTATTAGATTACAAAAAAAAGAAAAATATTATTTAAAAAAATATTATTACAACAAAAAAAAGATATTTTGAAGAATGTTTGTAACAATTGGCTTCCATTGGATGAATAAATACTATAGAAGTCAATGACAACTGGTTATCGTTCAAAATACCATCTTTGTGTTTAATAAAATATATATTTTTAAGTTAACTAACACTTGGCTATCCAACAAAACATTTTTTGTAAAGTTTTATCTATGGTTTGTGCAATTTATATAGACTAGGAAAACACTGCATCGCTTGTTAAACCTCAGCATGTAACTCTCTGAAGGTTAATATTTTTTCCCCTGAATGTTTTTCAATAGATTTCTAGATCACAAGTCTGTGATGGTAAGATATTGAATTGTTTTTGTAAGGCGAGAGGTCCTCAGAGACTAGAATCAAGTCCACCCTTCTCTCTCTCTCTCTCTCTCTCTCTCTCTCTCTCTCTCTCTCTCTCTCTTTCTCTCGAAACTACAGGAATTACCATAGACAAATACATTCAGCGCTATAGCTTTCCATCTGACATTTTTCATATTCCCCATTATAACAGGAAGGTAATTGTTGTTCTCCACGCGAGACAAGCGCCTTCTAACGAGCACGCGCCCGCCGAGGGAAAAAGGTGATATAAATGCATAAGATTATGTTGTTTCATTAAGTTCGTCTCCCTTCTCTTTCACAATGCGTTAACAGCCATTCAGAGCATAAAGCGGCGTAAATATAGTGTTTAGTGTTGTTGGCTGGTAATTGAAACTTTTTTTTATTCCGCTTTTGTGTCTGCGCCGGTGATTGGCAGACTCGAGTGCGCGCGGATGAAACGGCTGCCGTGTTAATGAATAGCGCGCTGATTGCAGGATCCCGAGCCGTAAATTAGCAGTGCCGCCACGCTGGCGTGCAATTACCGGCCCCCCTTCATGCATATTCATCAGGCTGTTTTGCATATTGATCAACAACTTCAGCGCTCCCACCAACAGCTAGAAAGGACTTGAAAAATTCTTTGGTCGGAAGTCGAAGGTATTTCTCCTGGGGTTCATAATTGGCGGTAACAAGACTTTTGCAACCCACAAAGCATGTTTCATGTCATATTTTAGCTACAGCTATTTTTCATATGCTTCTAATGAGCACATATTGCTGGTCATGGTGAACCTTTTTCAGAACTGTGCACCAAATTAGTTCAGTGCAAATCTGCGCAACACAATAACTGTTATAAGACTTAAAATGTCTAAAATTGTGTTTGTTTGTTTTTTGCAAAACTAATGCATGCTAAAGTTACATTACTTTACAATTCCATAACATTGACATTTATTTATTTATTTATTCATTCATTCATTTATTTACTGATACACAACCAAGGTATGTGGTTGAGGCTTATATTATAATCAGAATCAGAAAGAGCTTTATTGCCAGGTATGTTCACACATACGAGGAATTTGTTTTCGTGACAGAGCTTCCACAGTGCAACAGAATTACAGAGACAGGACAAAAAACAGATAATAAATATATTCGAAAAATAGAAGTGAGTCGTAAATGCAAATATACTGATGGACAAGTGTATGTAAAGTTGCATTACTGTATACAACGTTATATGTGCAGCTGTTACGTGCAAATTGGCATGTAAAGTGTGTTGTTAAATAAGTGTGTGTGTGTGTAAAAAGTGTATAGCAAGTAGTGATGTTGGTTCAATGATTGTTATCATCCAGTGTTCATGAGATGGATTGCCTGAGGGAAGAAACTGTTTCTGTGTCGGGGTGTTCTGGTGCGCAGTGCTCTGTAGCGTCGACCAGAAGGTAACAGTTCAAAGAGGCAGTGTGCTGGGTGTGAGGGGTCCAGAGTGATTCTGGCAGCCCTTCTGCTCGCTCTGTATAAGTACAATTCTTGGAGAGTAGGGAGGGTTGTAGCAATGATTCGCTCAGCAGTCCGAACTATTCAACGAAGTCTTCGAAGGTCAGATTTGGTAGCTGAGCTAAACCAGACAGTTATTGAAGTGCAGATGACTGATTCAATGATGGAGGTGTGGAACTGTTTCAGAAGCTCCTTTGGGAGGTTAAACTTCCTTAGAAAATGAAAAAACAACTGTACTTTAAACTGTAAATTTTATTTCAGAACTGTATTTTAAATGATTTTAATGATTCACTTTTTTAATGATTAACTTTTAAATGATTCATAAAAGAGATCATTTGGATCATTAATTCAAATGATTAATTTGTATGTGACATTAATTAAATCATATTTATAAAATATAAATAAAAGAAAACATTTATTTTCATTTTTTTGAAAATCAAACATTTACGAAATATTATCCCATGTATGTTTATTTAAATGCACACACTTTTTTCTCCTTTCCATTTCTATAATCACTTCCTCTCCATTGATTACCACTTATCAACCCAAGGATGGTGCATCTCTATACACTGATGATTGTGTTATCCAATACAGCGCTAAAGTTCTGCAGTGATCTTGAATTAGAATAAAATAAGAAAAAAATATTTCGAGAAAACATTTAGTCACAGTGGGAGCTAAAAAAAAAAGGCTGCCAAGAGCTGTATTGTGCAATCAAGAAGAGAGACCTATTGTAGGTTGGCACCGGCTTTAAAACAATATGGGGTTTGTTATAATTGCAGTTATATCATAATAAGATTCTTTTCTAGTTTCAGCTTTCATACATCCATCATCACACCCAGCACTTCCTGCAACGATTATACTCCAGCACAAGCAGGAGCAGCAATCACATTGCGGGCTTGTTTTGAATTGAATTTATAAAGGTTGCACTCCAAGAATGGCAGGAAATATTCTAGTGTTCATGAATAGTGGATTCAAGGGAGCCGAGTGTGAATCATGAATGAATCGTTTAAAAAAAACTTAAGAAGTTTTGTCAGACCCTTCAGTTCATTGTCTACTTTTAAATATATAAATTCTCTAATATTTGATATTAAAAAATGGTATATTTGACAGTTTAAATATAAAATTTTTGTGTTTAAAAAACATCTAAACATAGATGACTTGGATAAACAACTACATTTGAGCTGGCAGTGAAAATCTAATAGACCTCTAAGAATAGCCCAATCAAATCCACAGGTTAGACAGAGTTCACATGTGTCATTCTTTCCTGTTTGTTTATGATTTTTACTGACAGTCAAAATTAGTTTAAGCCAAGATCTTTTATTAGATTTTTGAATTATCTAATATAGTCTTTTTTTAATGAATTTTGAAGTACTCCGCTGTTTTATTATTATGTTGTAAAAACACAAAAATTTTCCCAGGGGTTGCAGCTGAAAGGGTATATGCTGTATAAGTTGGCGGTTCATTCTGCTGTATTCAATTCAATTCCTGAAAGTGAAGAATTAAAAAAACCTAGAGAGAAACCAGGCTCAGTTAGGCACAACCATTTCTCCAATGGCCGAAGGCTGGAGAACGCTGGACGTCCATCGCGGAGAAGCCGCAGGTAGGTCACCAGCTGGTGAACAGGCTGGCCCTTTAGGAACAATGTGAGGACTCGTCTGTCACTGAGGTCTTACAGGGATCGGTCTCATGCTCTCCACTCCTCCATGACCACCACAGCAGCTGCTGATAAATGAAATGATAGAAAACACTAACATAAGCGCAGATGCCATTCAAATTATAATGTGTGTCTGCTTCCTGAACTGTGCTTGGAAGGCTGTTCCAGAGTTTAGGTGCCAGATATGAGAAAGATCTACCACCTACAGTTGATTTTGATATTCTGGGAATAATCAATTGTCCAGACTTAACTGTAGTGACTCTTGAAGAATTTAGGGACTAAGCTGAAGGAAAATGAATGAATGAACAACACTGAAATAGTTTACTGAAATGTCATTGCATTGTATAACTTTCTTTATTTGCCTAGTGTCATTGTTGGTTTGAGTTGTTTTGTTTTACAAATGTGAATGAGAGATATGAATCAGTAATGCAGTCAAAAGACCTGCCTGGATCTACATTTGATGCTCATTTTGCCCAGAAAAACACTAAAATGTTTGTCGAACATTTTTCAAATAAAGAATTTGTATCTTTGGTTTTGGTTATTTTTTAGATTCTTTGGATTTCAGTCTATATTAATATGAATGAATAAAAAGTTATGAAACTGTGATTTTTAGTGTGAACTAGAAATTAGTACATGTAAATTTTCTGTTTATAACTAAGACCATTCATTCATTCATTCATTTTCTTTTCGGCTTAGTCCCTTTATTAATCCGGGGTCGCCACAGCGGAATGAACCGCCAACTTATCCAGCATTTGTTTTACGCAGCGGATGCCCTTCCAGCCACAACCCATCTCTGGGAAACACATCCATACATTCTCATTCACACACATACACTATGGACAATTTAGCTTACCCAATTCACCTGCACCGCATGTCTTTGGACTGTGGGGGAAACCGGAGCACCCGGAGGAAACCCACGCAACCACGGGGAGAACATGCAAACTCCACACAGAAATGCCAACTGGCCCAGCCGGGGATCGAACCAGCGACCTTCTTGCTGTGAGGCGAACGTGCTGCTCACTATGCCACCGTGGCGCCATAACTAAGACCAGTAACTTTGAAACAGCTTATTGAAATGGAGAGGATTTTTTTTGTTTGCAATCTATTTAGGCATTGTCTATTTTATTATCATCATCTAAAAAGAGTGAATAAGTTTGGAATTTGGAACCAATATTGTTAGATATCAATCTATACTGGCTGAGAAATAACAGCATTTACCAATGTTAGTAGTGATTTTAAAGTGACAGTTGACCAAAAAATTAACATGTACTATTTACTCTCCCTTAAGTGACTCCAAACATTTATGAGTTTTTTCTTTTCTGTAGACTACCGTTACCCGTTACTAGGGCCAGACGGAATCTGCGGACATTTTTTGCTGTTTCTGCGGAGTATTTTGTTAAAAATCTGCGGATTTATGCGGAATGATTTTGGGAGTATCATTACTAAAACCTTAATATATGAAATAAAAAGTAAAACATTTTTTACTTTTATTTAATGTTCACAATGCGAATCCAAATAGATCCACTTTCATTGGGAAACAAAGCAAGTCTCTCATATAACATATCTCCTAAAAGACAGAAAATAGTACTTTACAAACTGTATTGTAAATAAATCACATTTTTTTTCATATCAATCAATATTATTACTGAAATTAATTTGAAAACTAAATAAATATAAATTTACACACATTTACAACAGTAAATAAACAGAATCAATGATGGGTTAAAAATCTGCAGAAATCTGCGCGCACAGATTCCGTGTGGGCCTACCCATTACCCACTGATTTCTATAGTAAGAAAAACAAATACTATAGAAGTCAATGGTTACAGGTTTCTCAACTTTTTTTCTTCAAAATATCTTCTTTTGGGGTTGTAACAAGTGAAGGGTGAGTAAATGATGGGCAAACTATCCCTTTAAAGTGCAAACAATAATGCTACTGAAAATATTGCCAGCTGAAAAACGAAGCATATGAACTATCCCAACGTTATGAATAACTTGAGGAAAAAATCCAACAAATAACCATAGCCTCTCATTTCACGCAACTTAAATTCACTCCCTTTGTCTTACATCCATTCTTTGGAAGGCATATTTCTCCTTGATTACGTCTTTTAACAATTTCCCTTTAGACTCTTTAGCATTGCCTGTTTGTGTGCGTGTGTGTGTGTGTTTAATACCCAGGGTTCTCATCGCTCAAAGGATGGAAAATTATATTAAAAGCAGTGGTTTTAAAAGCCGCTGTAAGCTGGCCAGCGGTTAAAGTGTTCACACACGGGCCCTCTCTAGATAGCGATCTCTCTCTCAGACATGTCCATTCACATTTTGACTGCCTCTGTTGGGCCTTTTGAAGCACAAAAGCAACCTGTGCTTTGGGAGAGGAAACACAAACTGCATGAAAAGAAGAAGAAGGGAGAAAAAAAAACGTAATGAGCGAAAGGCAAATGCAGGTGCTGACCCCCAGTGTAATACACATCTGTTCGTATCTGCTTGCAATTTCACCACTAGTGATCTTTATCATTGATTCAATTGAGCTCAGAACTGCAGTCTCGCTGGCCGAACGCGCTGGCAGCTATTCAAAGGACCTGAACTGCATTTTGAGCCTGTGAAAACGTTTCCACTTCCCCTTAGATGGGCTCTGGATATCAGCAGACTAATTGTGCTAAGTGGTCAGTGTGTGCAGTTTGGAAGACAAACAGTAAACACCCTGGCAGCATCTGTGTGTGTAAACACCAGGACGGGCCGTTCACTGTAGACGGTCAAACAGGAAAGTATGACTTAAGATAAAATGCGGGGGAGAGATAAGAGGGGAAAAAGCATTAACTACAACAGTTTGGCCATGAAACTGAGAGTGGAAGAGAGGCTGATAACGTGTTTTAGGTCCAAAAGTCTGAGAGCTGTAGTGAAAGTGCTTAGATTTATCATCTTTTTTTTGGCCCTTTATATGACGCAGAGGGTGACCTGTGTCAATGTGACCTGCATGTGGCACAAAATTGAGGTATATTAGGGCTGCACAATAGAGCAAAAAATGACAACAGACAATGGGAATCAGAATTTTCGCCAAGGTGGGGCGCCACGGTGGCGTAGTGAGTAGCACGTTCGCCTCACAGCAAGAAGGTCGCTGATTCGAGTCCCGGCTGGGTCAGTTGGCATTTCTGTGTGGAGTTTGCATGTTCTCCCCGTGGTTGCGTGGGTTTCCTCTGGGTGCTCCGGTTTCCCCCACAAGTCCAAAGACATGTGGTACAGGTGAATCGGGTGGGCTGAATTGTCCGTAGTGTATGAGTGGGAATGAGTGTGTATGGATGTTTCCCAGGGATGGGTTGTGGCTGGAAGGGCATCCGCTGCGTAAAAAAAAAAATGCTGGATAAGTTGGCGGTTGATTCCGCTGTGGCGACCCCGTATTAATAAAGGGACTTAGCCGACAAGAAAATGAATGAATGAATGAATGAATTTTCACCAAGGTTTTCATTCATTCATTCATTTAATTCATTAATTAATTCATTCATTCATTTTCCTTCATCTTACTCCCTTATTTATCAGGGGTCACTACATGAATGAATCGCCAACTATTCTGGCATATGTTTTGCACAAAAGATGCCCATCCAGCTGCAACCCAGTACTGGGAAAATTTGTTGTAAATGTTTGCACCTTGAATAAAAAAATATTTTAAAAATCAATTAGTTATGTATACATAAACTAAATTGGCCATAGTGTGTGTTTGTGTGAATGATGGGTATTTCCCAGTGCTGGGTGGCAGCTGGAAGGGCATCCGCTGTGTAAAACCTATGCTGGATAAGTTGGCGGTTCATTCTGCAGTGGTGATCCCTGATGAATAAAGGGACTAAGCAGAAGGAAAATGAATGAGTGAATAAATAAATTAGGAAATTACTCATGGTAAATTACCCCACCTATATTTATCTCCAGCCCACAAGCCTCAGTCAAGTTTGGTTTTTGGCCTTTCATAAGAAAAGGTTTGGGCACCCCTGCTTTAGGGGGTCGAATTGAAGTCGAAGGAAAATGAATGAATGAATACAGTGCTCAGCTACAGGATGCTCATACATTAGATTGGTCAGTATAAAGAGCTACTGGAACTGATCTAACAATTAAAACCTAAGTTACAACCAAATTAATATCTTGGGGAAGATGATAAAATACAGTTTTATTAATAAAGAAATATCAAGTGAAACATAGAAAATATAAAGTTTCGTTAAAATGTCATAGTTTGTAATTTTCCTTTGAAATAACTCGTTTGAATTTAATTGATCTCAGTATTATTATAGTATTATCTTCATTCATTCATTCATTCATTCATTTTCTTTTCGGGTTAGCCCCTTTATTAATCTGGGGTCGCCACAGCAGAATGAACCGCCAACTTATCCAGTATATGTTTTACGCAGCGGATGCCCTTCCAGCTGCAACCATCACTGGGAAACATCCATACACACTCATTCACACACATACACTATGGACAATTTAGCCTACCCAATTCACCTGTACCACATGTCTTTGGACTGTGGGGGAAACCAGAGCACCCAGAGGAAACACACATGAACACGGTGAGACTTTCTTGCTGTGAGGTGATTGTGCTACCCCCAGCACCACAGTGACACCAGTATTATCCTTCTGTTCCTAAAGATGTTGGGTGACCAAACTCTTATTTTAATAAATAAAACTGTTTAATAAAACTGTTTTGTTTAAATGCAGCAACCATTTTTGGCTATTTATTTACTAAGAACTGGATAGAAATATTCATTTTCAAAAGGAGGTGTACTCTGTGGAGTGCTTATATATGTTGTTGAAGGCAAAATTATTAAGTGAGGTTTTAAAATTTTTATTTGATTTTAGTTTAGCTGAAATAAAATAAGTATTTCATTTTTAAATTAAATTAAATTTACTTTTTTAAAGGTCTATTATTAGCAATATGAAAGTGCTTTAAGTAGTGCCACTGTTGCATAAATGATAAAAACCCTTAAGCTGAGATGAACAAAACCTTATGATCATGTTCTTCAGTATGAACTGAGATGTAATTCATTCATTCTCCTTCGGCTTAGTCCCTTTATTCATCAGGGGTCGCCACAGAGGAATGAACCACCAACTTATCCAGCATATGTTTTACACAGCCCTTACAGCTGCAACCCAGTACTGGGAAACACCCATACACACTCATTCACCAACCCTACGGTCAATTTAGTTTATTCAATTCACCTATAGTGCATCTCTTTGGACTGTGGGGGAAACCAGAACACACAGAGGAAACCCACTCCTACACGGGGACAACATGCAGACTCCACATATGCCAACTGACCCAGCTGGGACTTGAACCAGCAACCTTCTTGCTGTTAGGTGACAGCCACTGAGCCACCATGTCGCCCCTGAACTGTGATGTATAAAGATAACATATGACCATCTGACAAATTGATTTACACCATCAATGTAACTAATGTATTTACTTACTTCAGAGTAAAACCTGAAAAACGCTTTGTTTTGTTTTCAAATCATAAAAGTTTCGTCTTTTTTAATGAAAACAACATTCCAGAGTTTTAAGTTTTGCACCAACCTATATTATTAGAAAACTACATGATGATTTTAGTTCTGAGTGGTGACATGAAGGTGACTCATTATTATTCAGATTACCACAGATCACTACTCTTGATTAAATGTAAACATGGTATTGTTTAGTGGTGGGTGGCGTGGTGTTGGAAAGTGAGAGGGAGGCTACAGGGCTCTGTCCAGCCTAATCAAGTGTGACAGGGGTCAGCACAGGTCAAGTGGGGTCAGAGGTCGCATCCTGACTTTGCACTCACTGATCAGTACTATTATTGATTTAGCTGATTATTTCACTGACCTCGCTCTGATGCTCCTTTATATTACACGTTTCCACTGTTTTGGCTGCCATATTCGACAGGATCTAAAACAGAGTGATAATTCTGATTTTTAATGTTGTGTTCTTATGAAAATATATTGCTGTTAGTGGACATACAGAGCTGGACAACTCCGGACACGCAAGCTGACATTTCTGAATATCATTACATTGTGGATAGCAAAACGTTAAAATAAACTACTGAGTTTTAATAATTGTACAAATGTTTTTTAGTTGCATTTACTGGTGTTTCTTCAGATATTAAAGTATATTTTCAGAGTTTTTTAAATTTTTATTTTATTTTAGTATGAAGTCAGATGTCCTGTCAAATTAATGTGAACGCGATCCAATACCATTCATTAAAACAAAAATGTAAATACAGTTTCTTTCATGGTTTTAAAGGTACTGCTTTATCATTGTAAACCAAGCAAACTTACCTCATTAAAAAATATAATTTTAGACAAAATATGATGATAAAGAATGAATGGAGAGAGAGAGTAATATATAATATAATATAATATAATATAATATAATATAATATAATATAAT
>CAIGQQ010038783.1:3937120-3983872 GCA_903798035.1 Danio albolineatus | reverse complement strand
ATATATATTCCATATGCATTATTTTAAATGTAGAATCAAAAATTTTATAAAACTATATAGTATTTTATGTGGCAGTCAAATATTTCAGCTGCGTGCACCAACATTTTCTTTAACACATCAAAAATTCCAGTGTTTTTTTCCAGTGTTTTTTTCCCTCTTTATCTGATATATTTATCTGTTATTTGCATAATTTATTGACTGTTATACATGTTGTCTAGGTACATATGTATATATTCTTCCTTATGTATGTAATTTGACCTTCCACCTAAATACTTTTCCATGTACAAACACACACACACACACACACACACACACACACACACACACACACGCACACACACATATGCATTTGCCAGTATCTGACTGTATTGTGGTTGTTTTTTGTGTTTTTGTGTTTTTTTTTATCTATTATTATTTACTTACTTTACTTTCCATTTTTTGTTTTGTTTGAATGTATTCCCATTTAGTGTATTTTTTTGCATACTCTAAAAAAATAAATAAATAAAAAAATAAAAAAAAAATTCCAGTGTTAAATATACAGTGTGATTTATTTATTTATTTTTGGTGTTGTTTAGTGTTTAAACCGGAGTACATTTGAATCCACGAGTGTGAAAGAGCGTATATTTAAGAGGTTTTTTTTTTCAGTGTTAAACCTTTACTCTATTATGCAGTGTATATCCCACTACTGATGGGAAGTCCAGTTTTTTTACTCGAACCGGTTCTTTCAGACAAACAGTAATCAAACCAGTATGTTTTACAAGTCTTGATGATTTAATAAATTATAGCATACAATAAATTAATTCTCATCAGAACCAGTGTACCATACACACTCATTAGCTTATGCACAATCCATTTAGATTTATTTGTTATTAAATAAAATGAGTAATGTACAAATTTAATATATTAACACACTATAGTAACACACCCTCCTGTTTGATGTAAGAATAAACTCTTCCTGCGTTAAAAGAACTCATTCCACACTTTCACAAATTTCACACTTTAGTGTTATTTTAACTCCAAAATGGAGGAATTTTTTATTTATTTTTTTGCTGTGAATGTTTAACAGAGAAAAGTGCTCAAATAAAGAGCCAATTTTCATTTTTGTGTGAACTTAAATGTTTGTTTTTTACAAAAAGGCTTGAAAGCTGAAACTGGTGATTATGGGAATGGGCGGTGCGTTTCTGCCATGTGCTTGAGGTGTTCAGTCAAAAACAATGCACTGGGTCGGCTGTTCAATCACAGGACTCTAAGACTTTTTTTCAGAAAGGGGGCTTTGTAGAAACCACAACTCAAGCAGGGGTATGTTTCCTATACGAAGATATATACCGCTACTGAACCATAGCATGATGCATTGTTCAAAACTTCTTCACTGGCCTTCAACTTAATCCCTGATTTATCAGGGGTTGCCACAATGGAATGAACCTCCAATTGTTCTGGCATATGTTTTATGCAGTGGATGTTCTTGCAGCTGCAACTCAGCACTTAAAGTAACTCGCGAACCCCCAGTGCTGGGAAACACACATACAATCTTGCATTCACACTAACACTAAGGTCAATTTAGTTTATCCAATTCACCTATACCAGTGGTTCCCAACCTTTTTTTTTTGCCTGAGACCCCCTTTTCCCCTGGAAAATATTGTAAGGCCCCTCGCCATATTTAATGATATTATTGCTTATATAAGTTTGCTGTAGGTATGTTTTCAAACAAACTGTATGTTTATTACTATATCCAGATATGTTTATGCACAAATAATAGCCTAATGTAAAATATAAATGCAAAACATCAGTAGGCCATTTATATTTGTTACACCTTGTATTGGGGATGAGTCGTCTGCAAATGTCTTATTAATTTGGACGGCCTCTTGCGTTCATTAGCAAGAACTTTGGAGCAGATAATGCACTGTGGGTGGGTCAGAGACTCTTTGCTTTGAGAAAACGGAATAAAGCCAGAGTTTAGATATCTATCTCATTATTTCCTGCGTTTCGTGTTTCCAGTATTGCTAGTGCTGCTACCCAAAATGTTTGGAGCTTCCTCACCTGGATCCAGTATGCTTGGGTCATTACTATTAGCTGCTGAAGGTGAATCAGTGAGACTGTCTTTTTTGTGGAGGACGAATTACATATTTGTGAATTTTTTGGTCAGTCAGGGGATAAAATGAACTAAGGGAACATGATCGTTCTCCTAATTCTCCACTGCTAAAAAAATTTAAAATATGACGCAACCCCCCCACAGAGCTCGCTGAGGCCCCCTTGTGGGCCAGGACCCCTTCTGTTGGGAACCGCTGACCTATACCGCATGCAGCATCCTGCAATTTGTCACGCGTGTTTACAAAATTAGACAAATGTTTTTGAAAAAACATGGTTGTGCTTTACACAATATTCACAATGTGGCTCAAGGAACAGCCTTCTAAAGTTAAAGACCACAGTAAGTGTTATCAGGGGAGTGCTTCCGAAAATCAACGTTAGCCTACTATAAGGTAACAAAAAATACACATAATTAACTGCTTCTGTGTTTCCCAAACCTATTGTTCCAACAAAATTTTGTGAACAGAGTTGTAACCTTGTGTGGTTGGATCTACACCAGTAGTTAGAAGCACAGATACTGGCTTACGAGTGATTATGGGTTATCCCCCTACGCCTTTTTCATTTCAATATATTTTCTGTTGACTTATGATGGCTTTGGCAATCACACCAAGCCATTTTAGAGTGGCTAAAGTCATTTACAAGCCAAGCATTTACATGACATCCCTATAAGAGAGTGCATTTTTGCCTTATTGTTGCAGTGTAAACTTCATAAAAATGTGATGAGCAAATTTGAATTGCATCTACGCTTATGTTAGTCTGTCTATTTCTCCTTATTCTGAGATTCACATAATCTTGGATCTGGCCTATAAACAGAGAATATGGTCGTCATAGACATCGATGGGTCTAGAGCACATGACTGATTCCTTCAAAGACCCTAGAGTCAGAAGAGTCTACATGAATCCTGTTAGCTCTGAACACTGACCCAGTGACCTACTTGGACCTGCACCTTCTCAGTGGAAGCTCATGAATGGACACAGATCACATTTTTTAATTCATTTGATAAATTTGGCAGCTGTAAAACATTTCAAAATCACAAATGAGGATGATTTTTATTTTTATTTGTTTCAATATGTACACAAATCTACTATATCTATTAAAAAAATGAACTTAATAGTCTTATTTATTTATATTAAATCACATATTGAGTTCAAACAACCCAACAACTCATCAATTTTAGTTTTACGCAACCTTTTCATAAATATTTTTCATAAATATTTCATTTAATTTATTGAAAGAACTCCTAACTTGCAATTATTTCTAAAATGTATTAGCTAAGTAAAAAGGGTCTAATCTGTTTGCTTTTTATTATTTCTCACAATATATTTCTTTGCGTTGTGCCGAATAATGAAAGTTTGTAACAACATGAGGGTGAGTAAATTAATTGTTTTTAAGAACTACAGCCATATCACCCTGCAGCCCAAGACCGGTTACTAACTGAAGCTAAGAAGGGTTGAGCCTGGTCAGTAACTGGATGGGAGAACTAAGTTGCTGTTGGAAGTGGTGTTAGTGAGGCCAGCAGGGGGCGCTTAACCTGTGGTCTGTGTGCCTCAGTACAGGTGAAGGGGACACTATACTGTCAGTGAGTGCCATCTTTCAGATGAGATGTCTTGACTCTTGGTGGTCACTGAAAATCCCATGACACTTCTCGTGAAGAGAACTGGGGTGTAACCCTGGTGCCCTTGCCCTTATACTCATCATGACCTCTCAATCATCCCCATACACCGAATTGACTCTATCACTGTCTCTCCACCCCACCAGTAGATAGTGGGGTGAGCACACTGGTGCCGTCGTCTTGTGACTGCTGTCGCATCATCCAAGTGGATGCTGCCCACTGGTGGTGGTGTGGAGAGACCCACCTCATGACTGTGAACTCTTTGGGTGTATGGCAATATACGATAAATGCGCTGTTTAAATACACACATTAATTTACATTACATTTTTAATGTAAACTGTTCCCTTAAAATGAGAATGTGCTGTAAATTTACTCACTCTCAGGCCATTTTAGATGCAGGCGATTCTTTTTTTCGTCAGCTGAATATTAAAAACGCCTGCTGGCACTTTAAGAGTCAAAAACCAAATGTATGCAAAACAAAATGAATATCCATGGCTCCCGCTCCAGACTGTCATCGATACACTTTGGATTGTTTGCTTAGGCTGTGGATTAATAGTAATAATGTTGTAATTAATTTTCAGATTCTTGCACGGTCCAATTATTTCACTTCCTAAGACTTGTATATACATGTGTATAGTCAGAAGACACAGGTATTAATTTTGTTTTGCCTGTATGTTTTGTTCTCACTCTCAAAATGCTGATGGCTGTTCACTTGCATTTTATGTTTCATATACATCTTAGATGGCCTGAGAGTGAATAAAGTAACAGCAAATCTTCCCTTTTCGGTGAACTATCCCTTTAAGCACTCAAAAACAGCAGTGACACCAGTATTCAGTTTCTGTGTGAACGTAGCCTCTAAATTAGGCCAGGTAGCTAAATTTTTTTGTCTAGTATAGAGCACAGTTTGCAATGGCTGATAACTAAAATACTGAAAAGACAGACTATCCTTCAGATCTAGTTCAGAGAGTATTGTAGACGATAAAGATACTTTAGTAAACACTGTTCTGGCTCATAGATCTTGTCGTGCAGGCACTTAGAGCAGGCTTTGTTTTTGCATCTCTTTGTTCTCGTCACAGAAGAAACCTGTTGAATATTTCATGCCGTGATCTCTGGTGTCTTGAGTTACAAGTCTAGTTTAAGAGAGAGGGAGAGAGTTGTGGCTCCTCCCACAGGTGTTCAGGTAGTATAAACCCCGCCCATGGCCTTTTACTCTATAAGAAGGCACTGTTAGTTTCTGACCACAGATCAGCTCTCTATCACGAACCACAGAAAACACCCTCCCTTCACTGACATCAGGTACAGTATGAATTTGTTTAACTTCTTATCTTTCGCAGTAGCCTAACCACTTGGATATCAGCCTCTTGCTAGGTTTTAATATCAAATATATTTATAATTATAAATAATTTACAGTGTATTTGATGGTAAGATTCAAGATATTCTATTAATTTTCTGCAGGTGACTAGATTGACTGGTTAATACTTCATCAGACACTTCATTAGACACATCAATAGACACTTCACTGCCTGTAAGTCATTTTTCAAGTGCATATCAAGCAATTTTATTAACCCTCAGACTAAAGTGAGTGTCGACCAAATAATAAGTGCTCAAATAATAATTAAGTTGTACCAATAGTAATAAGGAGAGTTATTTAACATGTTGTTGCAAATATACTCACAGTGAACAGAATGGTGCAATACAATTTTGGAAAGTTTTGAATATATTTAGCTGTTTTGTTATGACACTAAATGATTTATCCCTTCATAGGACACTTGTTTAAATGTTTATTGGCAAATTGATTGGAAAAGTCTTACTTTTATGACTTAGAAAAATATATAAAGTCAAACACAACATTATTTATACCCCAGGGATATGAATTATTTCGGGCTTGACTGTATATATGAAGAGCTTGGATGCAAAAACCTCTGAATGCCTTCTAAAAATTTCCTCTAAAATTAGCATTTTTATCAGGCTCCTCTGTGTAGATTCAGTAATATCACTTTTTTGACAAAGAATAAGTCCTTTTCCTGGTCTTTAAAGTGAAATAACTCGACAAAACCAAGGAGGCTGAGAAAATTTTATGGAAATTTCAGACAGCAATACTTTATATTTTCGTCAGTGTCAATTAAGTTAGCATTGAAAGTTTTTTTACCTGAGGGTTAAAGTTGCATTTTGTTGTTTGGAGTAACTCATATCATATTTGACAACTTAAGCAGCAAAGTCTCCTCGACAACAGACCTCACATGAGTAGGTTAAATGTTTGATGTGCCAACACGAAACAACAATGCAGTGTCCATTTACATATCGTGTGATCGCTGTCATTCAGTGGAGCTTTGTTCATTGTTTGATGCTTTTAATACTTTATTGAATAAAGTTAATCATGAACGTTAAGAGTACTGTAAAAGCATTTTAAAACTACTGTGTTTGTTGCTTTAATTTAGTGGAAGTCTAGTAAGACTAAGAAAACTAGTTTCCTCAGGAATCATTTATTTAGACCTCAAAATCATATGAAAATAAAACATTCATAGCAAATTTATACCATATTTATAACATTTTAAAAAATGATGCAGCTTAAATGGTTTTAAATTTTACATATGAAGGTAAATAAAAAGGATAATTCACCCAAAAATGAACATTTACTCACTATTTTATCTCCTTCAAGTGGTTTCAAGCCTTTTTCTTTATTCTGCTGAACCTAAAAGAAGATATTATGAAGAAAGCTGAAAAACGATAACCACCGGCATCCATAGTGGAAAAAAAATAATACTATGGAATCAAGGGTTTGTGGTTTCCAACTTCCTTCAAAATATCTTCTTTTGTGTTATATATAATAAGAAAAGTCGGTCCCACTTTATATTAAGTGGCCTTAACTACTATGTACTTACATAGTAATTAATAATTAGTTACATTGTACACTGTACTTATGCTTGATTAAATACCTGCATGTAATTACATCTGTAATTAATTTATGTAATTACATCTTTAATTACACTGTTGACCATTCCTTACACCTTAACCCACTCTTAAACCTACCCATACCACCAAACCTGTCTCTAACCACACCCACATCCCACCTCAAGAGCACCAGAAGTGTTCTGCAATACATTATGAACACAGTAAGTACACTGGAATTATATTTACATGTAAGTTCATAGTAGTTTAGGCCACTTAATATAAAGTGGGACCGAAAAGTCAAACAGGTTTGGAACAAGTGCAGTGTGAGTAAATGATGACAGAATTATTATTTTTGGGGGTGATCCTTTAAAAAAGGGGGCCTTTTTTTGAGGGGTAACTAGATTTTTTTTTCTCCCTGACATTACTGTCAAAGTTGAGATTGTGGTCTCAGGTCAGCATAAAGAACTCCTTCAGCCCCAGAGCTCTTCAACAGTAGCAGGCTGTCAGACGGTTATCACTTTGTGGCAGGAGATAAATGAAATAGGAAGGTGTGAACCAACTCTCTTAAGCAGCCCAGAGTTGAGAAGTCATTTGTTACAGAGTTTGGACGTTTACTTCTAGCTGTAAAATTCAGCATGGAAAATTCTTGGTTTGACAAGCTTCCTTGACAAGTCAGTTTGTATAGAGAGCATTTTTAAGCTGGATGTCTTGAGGTCAGGTGAAGATGTGTGATGTTCTTTTACACCAAATATGATTTCCTTCTGCACATTGTTGCTACTTGGATGTTTCTCCAAAAGGTTTATCTAAATGTAGCTGTAATGGAAGTTTTAAGCTTATTTTTAAAAGTTTATTAAACTATTTTAGTTTTTTCTAACCATTTTGCTATAGTTTTTCGATGTAAAATTGCATTTGACAGACATGCAGGACTGTTACGCTTGCTTCTCAGGTTTTTTGAAACAGTACACACTATGTCAACTTAAAAGAACTTCAACTTTTACACACAGCACCACTCATCATTATCAGTTTCAAAGCCATGAACCAATCAGGACAGGTGCTCAGTGGTTGTGTCCAGATATCTTCGTCTTTTATTCTGCCCTTCACATTTTTATATGCAAAGACATGTTCTGTGTGAATGGCCACTTAGTGTGCATTTGGATATGTAGTGGATATCATTAAATATAGGTGTTGCGCTCAGTTTTGATAGTCATTCACCTATAAGATTGTATACTTCTAAAATACATCTTTTTCTCCCATCCACAGAGATCATGTCGTCCAGTCTCTCAGTACGGAGCTTCTCTCTGGGCCGGCAGCCCTCTTTCTCCAGCATGTCTCTGAGGGACAGTGGACGTGCCCGATCCAAAGCTGCAGTCTCTTTCGCTGCCGCCAAGCCTCTGTCTCGCTCTTCCTCCATGAGCATGTCAGATCTGAACGGCCTCAGCAGCCTGTCTCTCAACGGCCTGCATGGCAACAGCACCAATGAAAAAGAGGCCATGCAAAGCCTCAACAGCCGATTGGCCAACTACCTAGATAAGGTGCGCTCTCTGGAGAAGTCCAATGCTGACCTGGAGCTGCGGATCAAGCAACTGATGCTGGACCGTGTGCCCAAAGGACACGATATCGATTCCATGATGGCCCAAGCTCATGCTCTTGAACAGGAAGTATGTCCTGTTTACATTTTTAACTTCAATAAGGTTTGTTAGCAAGTCTGCTCAGCAATGCCTCTGCTCATTACCTAGCTAAATGATTACCTACTGGCAGACCAAACAGTTACAGTTTAACAAAGAAGGAAAGTACTTAAAACTGAACAAATAGTAAAAGGGTTAACATTCTCAGCCCATTATTCATTGATACTCAGTTCAAACATACAACATGAACTTCTGGAAAGAGGAAAGACTCCTTAAAGTGATCTTTTCATCTTTTGACTCTTATTTACTCGTTTATTTGTAACTTTTTCAAAGGTTGTGTTTGTTTTTAATTATTTTATTTTATTTTATTTTATTTTATTTTATTTTATTTTATTTTATTTTATTTTATTTTATTTTGAGGGGATAGTAGGAAAATGAGAAAACTAAGACAGTATGTATTTTATTCTTATTTTGTATTATATGTATGGTTCTTTTACATGCCAATTAATAAAAATAAAAAAACATACAGCATGAACTGATGAATTACCAGTTCTGGGAAAACCTACAAAATCTCAGCTTGTCCCATGGGTTCCATGATGAGGGTGTCCAGTCCGACTTCTGAAGTGGCATCGTCCCCAACATTATTGCAAAAAATCCCCAAAATTTACTTGCTCCAACTCAAATGACATAAAATTTGGAGTGACTGTAAAGACATTGATTGGCTAATTCAAGTGTGCTTAATTAAGGTTGGAGGCAAGCTCTGCTTTTCTTAAAGCAGAACTGGATACCCCTGGTTGTAAGCATGCCATGCCATGTCTCAATAATTAATTACACTTTCTCCATGGCCCAAACCAGGCTCTTTGGAAATACATGCCTTGGCCTACATTAATATGAAACATAAATTATGTTGCTCCGGGTACATTTAATTCCATGTTTCAGATGTCAAATCTGCTAAAGGGCACTGTCTGCATTTTTGCGAATCTGAAAACTTAAGAGTTTTGATATACGTGTCAGATAAATTTCCTTCTTGTACACATCCACAAGAAGTACAGATCACCTTGCTCCGGCTGACCTAAACCCTTCCCTAAACCCAACCAACAGTGTTTTCAAAAGCAAACATAGGAAAAAAGTGCATCGCGGAAACCTTGATTTACCTTGATTTTACATTACTTTCAACTCTTTTGTGGAACCATGCCCTCTAAACCCAAACACTCACAAGTACAAAGTACTACCGAGCAAAGGAAAAGTTGCAGGTAAAGTTTTCCATATGGAGATAATTAGGTGAGGCAAAAAGTATTTGAATATAAATAATAGACACTGTCAAGTTGTTTTGTGGTATTTATCTGATATTGTGCAAAAATCTGCATGGAAAAATCCTTTATTCATCAATAATATGCTCCTGTAAAGATCATTAGTGTGAAAAGGAACAAAAGTTAGCATTTTCAAACAATGTTGAAGCATTGCAGTTTCACAAAAATGCAGGCTGAATCATATATTTTCAACGAGCCTGCGTTGGATTGATTGGTTGTTTCAATGCATCTGAGATAAATGCACCACATGCACCTTCATTTTTAAAATACTGTACCTTACAGGTAAGGAAGAAAACCCTGGAGAATGCACGGATCATGCTTGAGATAGATAACGCCAAGCTGGCTGCAGATGATTTCAGAATCAAGTGAGTGTGTGACTTTTGCACCCATCAAACTATCTTTGAATATTTCGAGCAAGTTTTGGAGGCTTGTAATGGATGTGTGTTTGCAGATGGGAGACGGAGAGCGCAATGTGCCAGTCAGTGGAGCGAGACTGCGTGGCCCTGAAGAAAGCCAAGTCAGACCATGACCAGATCATCGCCACACTTCGTGGTGACCTGGACAGCCTGAAAGAGGAACTCTACTTCTTGAGGAAGAACCATGAGGAGGTAAGATCTCCACAGTGACAGTTTTTGCTCTTCACAGCTGCATTCCCTCAGACTACAAACTGGTTAAATAGTAGCGTTTAAATGTACATTAAAAAGTTGGTACATAAAAAGCCAGCACAAAGTTGACTTGTTTTCCTTTCCTTCTAAACTCTGTTGGTGTAACCCTGCATACATTCATGAGGTGTTTTAAGTTTACACAAATAATCTTTATCCAAAGGAAAGGGCTACTTCAGACACAAAAACAAAGAGTTCTTTAGGGATCTGCTCAAATAGTGACCCTTTCCAGTGAGCACATTTTATGTTAAATGACATTAAAAAAAACAACGAAAACGCAAATCAGTTTGATCATAATTTGGTCAAAATTACATCAAATTAACGTCTAACATCGGTGTCAAAAACACATCAAAAATAAAAATGTGGACTGACCTGTAGTCGATTTTTGATGTATTTTGACCATTTTAAATTTCAATTTCATGTAAGATAATTTTTTCATCTAATCAAGGTAATTTACATGCATTGTAGGGATACAAAATCAAGAGTAAATTTGGAATTTGCAATAAAAGCTTTCAGATTAATAAAATTGTTCATATGTTTTAATTGTTAATATGTTTTAATGTAAGCTTTTTGCTTCATTATTTTGGTTGTCAAAAGGTAATCAAAGTGTGGATGTCAAATAGACGTCACAGTTTTGAAATCAAATCGATTAGCATTTTTCCCATGCTTTTTAACATAAGGGTGCCTGCTGAATTATATTCCAGGGGTTGAAGTTCTATCCTGGAGAGCCATAGTAAAAGACACTTTAACAAGCTACTAGGTGTAATGGCCAATAGAAAGCAGCCACCTGTTTTAATCTCAGCTCAAAACTCTCAAAGCCAATCTTGACCACTTCTAGATTCTTCTATAGCTAATGAAAACACTTTGGGACCCATGGATTTTTAAGATTGTCTCTTTGTCTTGTCAGACCTTTGAAATGTCCAAAGTAGTGACCTTTGTTGTCTTTGATAGACAAGAGCTATAACTGGAGTTGCTTGTAACCCAATCCATGTGGCTCCCATGTCAAATGCAATCTAAGATGTGCCTCACAGCTAAACTCCCAGCACAAAGTCAAATGCTGATGGTCATTTTTAGGTCAGAAACTTGCTCTACATGGGTATGCTAAGATGGAAATACTTGACCGACAAATTCTGAATGCAAAGAAGCAGAACAAACGCATATACTTGAATGTTTGTATTATTTCGAAACTAGCAAGTCAAGAAAGTATTTAAAAAGTACATAACATTTAAGAAGTATAGTTTCTCACGCATACTCTCTTGGTATTTGATAAGGAGGTGTGTCGCTGTGATAGCAGAATATTCAAATTATTTCTGAATGTTTATTTTGTGCGTGAAAGGCACACTGCATACTGCGTTTGTGAGCAACATGAGACCAACCCTTTTAAATATTCATTGAGAAGAATTTAATAATGAAGTAACTTCCACCTACCGTGTGCCACCACGTGGTATCAAATTGCCAACATTCACTCTGCAGTCTCAAATGACCATATAAAAGACATGCCAGTGTTCAAACACGAAATACACACACACTTACAATACTCAAATATGTTCAATATCTCATTAGTCAAAGACTAACAGTTTGTGTTAATTCCACAGAAGGTTATCTCCCAGTTTGTTTAGTTGTACAACATTCTTCTCTTTAATCATCCGCCGATTACTTTTCCCATCGTCTCTGCAGGAAATGGACAGTCTGAGAGCCCGGATTGCCCAAGAGGATGTCAATGTGGAGGTGGATGCGGCCCGTGGGCCAGAGCTGGGGACTGTCCTCTCCGATCTCAGGTCTCAGTATGAAGGCATTGTCCAGAAGAACAAGGAGGAAGCTGAGAGCTGGTACCGTAAAAAGGTTTGTCCTCTCAGGGGAACAGGGTCAGAACCAGTACCATGGCTGCCAGCCCCCATTAAGACTATCCCGGACCCAGATCACATTTCACTTACAAAAACACTTTCATACAGCTATTTGTTTATGGACATGCACAATAAAAACCAGGGTAACATCAGCATGGTATTCGTGTTACTAAAATGTTTTTAAGATTACTATTCAGCTTATTCTATGTGTTTACGTGCGGGCACAGAATCTTTTTGACTTGAGACTTCCGGTCTCTTTCACTTCCATTAATTAAAAACAGCTCGTTTTGCTGCTTGATGTTGCAAACTGATATTTTCTTATTATATTACTAATTTTTTTCTATATAGTCATGAACACAATTGTTTGTAGAGCAAGTAGTTTGACTATTTTCTGCGGTTTATTATTCCTAGTCATTTCTCCCATAGACAACTGAATCGGAAGTTCTAAAACAATCGCAAAAACGAGCGCACTTCCACATTGAAGAATAAGGTCAATAGCATTGCAATGTTTTTTTTGTATAAATCCTAATTTTTAATGTAAGCTAAATATGGGTTTATAGGGTACTTAAAGAACATTTTGACCAGGAACCATGGTAATATGATGATACTTTTAGTAAATTAATGGTATTTGAATATGCTACTTCAAAAATACGAAGGAATTTTGAATATTAGACCACACTATTATCATGGATACGGAACCACACTAGTACACTCTCAGAAATACAGGTAAGTGAGCTGTCACTGGGGTGGTAACTTTTCAAAAGGTATACATTTGTACCTAAAGGGTCCATATTAATACCTCAAGGGTACATATTAGTGTAAAAAGTACAAAAGCGTTAAAGTCTTAAAATATTTAGGTACTAATATACTTTTGAGGTACCAATATGTACCCTTTAGGTACAAATGTGTACCTTTTAAAAAAGGCACCACCCCAGTGACAGCTTGCGTACCTCTATTTCTGAGAGTAAACAGATGGTATTCGCATGCTACTATATTTGACAGTATATATTATAAAAATATAGGAAAATAAATTAATATATATTGCTATATATTATTTTTAAACAAAACCAATGAGTTTTTACTATTTTAATATTGTATATCAAAACATAGAAATATCATAAACTAAAAGACAAATATCTGTACACTAAAAGATAGTATTAATAGGGTACGTCAAGATGCTTCTGATACAATGATAAAAATCAATATATATTTGGTATATAATAATATTAGTGCACACTACTTTTATGGACTTTTGAACCATGGTACTTTTAAAGTATTGTCATATTACTCAATACTTTTTGGGGCATTGCTTTTTGTGTATAAAACCACCATATTTTGAAAAGATGATTTGAATATTTTATGGTTTTACAACATTTTTACCACTGTTTTAGGACAAGTATAATGGGAAAACCATGGCTGTATTACCATTATTACTAGTATTACCAGTATTACCAGGTAGTGTACGCATGATATTTACATTACAAAGTAGTTACAGTAAGTATTTACCCAACAATATTTGCATTTTTTACCATAGTGATATTAATATATTTTTGGGGAAGTGAAACCAACTTAAGGTTCTTCAAAAAGGTACATGATATATACTGAAGTATCTTTATAGCAAATATTAAGGTCCCATGTTATTACAAACACCTAGTGCATTACTTTATTAAATTTCATGGTGTTCTTCCATATACAGAACACTTGTAAACCATGAGCTGTATGTGTGTGTGTGTTCAGTTGGAGACAGTGCAGACGCAGGTGCGTGAGAGCAATGAAGCCCTGAGAGGAGCTCAGAGTGAACTCACCGAGAGGCAGCGCTTTCTTCAGACCCTGGAAGTGGAACTGGAGAGCCTTCATAAACAGGTCAGAACCAGGCAGGAGGAACCTTTTAGCGACCATTTCTGTTCCCTGAGTGAACTTTGAAAGCCTCGGCCAATGCAGATACAATTACAGCTTAGCACTGGAAAGTAAAACCCTGCCCTTTATGTCAAAGCTATTTGAACGACCCAGGCCATAAATGCTCCATCACATGCCTGCACTTACTTTCACAAGTCAAATGTGAGCGGCAGGAAGCACAGACACAGTTTGTTGTCGGATTATGTCAGTAAAAAGGGGTCAGTTGAGACCTTACTTAAAGTAGTAGGGTTTTAGATCTCCAAAGGGACATTTTTCCTTCAGGTTTGCTTGTTTTCCATGACCTTCCGGTCTCATGCCAGTGCAAGATCAGTTCCAGCAACTCAGATGTTTTTACTATCAACTGGTCACTCTTGTGTAAATAAGCCAAGATGTAAATTCGCATAGTAGGGGTCATTACATAATGGATATATGCTGGTACGGCTATACATTAATTAGATGCACTGTATCTTTAAATATTCTAAAAATAAAAATTCTGCCATAATTTACTCACCCTTAATTTCTTTCAAACCTGCTTCTTCTGCTGAACACCAAACAAGATTTTTTAATGAAAGCCGGAAACATTTAACCATTCACAATTTTCTTACTATTACTATGAAGTCAATGGTTACAGGTTTCAGCTTTCTTCAAAATATCTTCCTTGGTGTTCAACAGAAGAAAGAATCTCTTTAGGTTTGGACCACTTGAAGGTGAGCAAATAGTTTGCAAAAGATAAATAGGCAGAGGATTTTCATTTTGATATTTTACTCTAGAATGACCCACATAGCAAAACTTCTCTGGCCCAGCTCTGGCCCACACAATCAGGTTTTGCTTGGCCCACATTCCGCTTTGAATTACGGTACATGACTGGACCAAATCTGGCTTCCGGACAAGGGCCAAACATGAACCATATCTGGATGAAGTCTCAGTCAAGTTAATAACTCATAACTGGACCAGGAACAGGGCCAAATAGGCTGGTGTGTCACGATTGCAATGAAATTGATAAACCCATGAAGCATTGCGCTTTAGGCACACTATGGACATGCTTTTTCTCAAAGCGACCTGATTGGTAGAATTTTTTTCTTTACTCAAAAATGATTTTTATGTATTTAAAATGTGGGTCAACACTGGTCAAACTTGCATGGACTGTCTTGTGTGATCTTGTGTGCCGCCATGTTTGGCCCACATGCTGTATGCCAGTGCTGGATGAATGCCTGCAGTGCCAGCTTCATGCCAAATCTGGGCCAGAATTCTTTGCTACGAGGGGGACTACATAATACCTTTTTTAAATGTTTGCTTGATTAGAGGTCTCTAAGGGTTTGTATGCATGTGTGCAGTATTCAAAGAAGCCTCGTTGTCTAAGCAGTTCAGCTTATCACCAACTGGTGGTTGGCAGTTTAAACAAGATTACATGTAAAATAGATGGGTTAGAGACAGAATAGCTTACTTGTGGGTTCATTTGGTCCCCAAAGTCAAGAATACAAGGAGCGTGTGCACACACACACACACACTAGCCCCTACCGTAACTTTAACCACCAATTGAGTGCCTAACTTTAACCTTTACCCTAAGCTTAACCTTAACCCAGTTCTAACTTTGAACCTAAAACCAAATGTTAATCCCCTTACAGCCCTTTAAAGGGGTGCCAGAGCATGAATAACAGCCAAATTGTTTTCCATTTACTCATTCTGATGGTACAAATCTCAAATTGGATTTCATAAAGACAGTTAGACACACACAGAAACACACATAGGGTTCAAACGAACAGCATTTATAAATCTTTTGTAACGTTGTCAATTATTTAATTGAATTGAGAATCCGGCGTTGCGGTGGTGCAGTGCGTATCTCTGGTTCAAGTCCTGGCTGGGTCAGTTGGCATTTCTGTATGGAGTTTGCATGTTCTCTCCATGTTTGCATGAGTTTCCTCCGGGTGCTCCGGTTTCCCCCACAAGTCCAAAGACGTGCGATATAGGTGAATTGTTCAAGCCAAATTGTCCGTTTTGTATGTGTGTGACTGGGTTGCAGCTGGAAGGGCATCTGCTGCGTAAAACATATACTGGATAAGTTTGCGGTTCATTCCACTGTGGCAACCCCTGATTAATAAAGTGAAGCAGAAAAGAAAATTATTCATTCAATCAAACCCTATATGATCCCAAATGTAAAATGGTAGTTTTAGATATTTTGTTTGTTTGTTTGTAATGATTGTATCCAGAAATGTATTACAAATCCAATGTGTATCTACCATCAATGTTTGATGCAGTAAATGGATAGTTCACCAAAACTGAACATTCTGTCATCATTTACTCACCCTTTACATGTTCTAAAGTTGTTTTACTTTCTTTCATCTGTTGATAATATTAAGAAAGCTGGAAATCTGTAACCATTGACTCCCATAGTTTTTTTCTTTTCGTAGGAAGTCAGTGGTTACAGGTTTTCATCTTTCTTCAAAATATCTTCTTTTGTTTTTGAAGAAAGAAACTCATAAAGGTTTGGAACCACTTTAATTGTGAGTACGTTTTCATTTTTAGTTGAACTTTCCCTTGAATGTGTCTATACAAATAAGAGAAAGACTGGATTTTTAAAAATACATTTTCATCAACTACAGGCAGTCTGACAGACATATGGAGCAACCAATCACAGCTTTTTTGTTTAGCGTCATATTAAGGGCTACATATCCCTAAAATAACAGACTCATGTGCAAAACTCTAAGGTTCAAATTCACCTTTTAGCAGCTCGATCAGCAGTGGTCCATTGGCATGATATCTGAAGCATCAACTAACAAATTTCCATTAAACCTCTCTCCCACAGGTGGCAGCTCTGGAGGGTAACCTGAGTGAGACGGGGCAGAAATACACCATAGAAATGGAGCGTCTGCAGGCCACCCTGGCCCAGCTGGAGGACAGCCTGTCTCAGCTGCGCCTGGACATGCAGCGCATTAAGACTGACTACGAGCAGCTCCTGCGCATCAAGCAGAACCTGGAGATGGAGATCGCCACCTACAGGAGGCTGCTGGAGGGCGAGGAGACGTGAGTGACTCTTTAAGCTCAGCTCCTCATTATTTACACAGTATAGCGTCATTCCTATCTCTACACACTGATATGGGTGTCTGGGGTTTTCACAGCTTAATGATTGTTTTGATACTTACGTCATGTTTTTTTTTCATTTATTTAACAGGGTTAAAGAGATTCCTCCACCACCCAAGAGTGAGTTCTCATCCATTCTCAATGTGTCACTTGTTGGATTCAGCAAACACTAGAGCAAATACGCACAAACTAAACTTGCTTCTAACAAACATTTGACTAGAACTGCATATTGCATTAACAGAATGTGTAACATTGCATTATCTCAATGGGATAGTTTTTAGTTGTGAAAAATTGCTTTTAATTTACTCACACTCTGGCCATCTAATATGTAGGTGACTTTTTTACCTCAGTAGAACATTAAAGAAGATTTTTAGCTGAATCCGTGGTCCTTGGTGATTCCTAACATGCAAGTCATTTTTGGTCATCGGCATTTTGAGAGTAAAAAAATAAAACTAAAACAGGCAAAACAAAAGTAATTCCTGTTCCTCTTGAAGATGTATACTCTTGAAGGTCTTATAAGACAAAACAGTCTGCAAAAATCTGTACGTTCTTTACTAATCCTTAGTAATTTTCACATGCTGCATTTGAATTTTCAGTTTCTTATAAATATATTGATGGATAAAGTGTGATGAGCGCACTGTATTAAGCACAAACTGTGCTAAAATAGTATTTATTTCCATGGTCTGTTGAAATTCTTGAGTCTGATTGGCTAGAAGGTGTGCAATTTAATGCACAGGTAGTTCCAGTCAGTTTTGATTGCAAACGTTAGTAGTAATCATAGTAACTAAGTGACAGTTGCCGGAGCCTGGTGTCTTACTCCTTGCACTGACATGTGCTTCACCAGAAACTAACAGGGATCAACCAACCGAATATGCACAAAAATAGTTGCAAAGAGGTAGCTAACACAAGTTACTATGAGCTATTAGATATGCCCGTGTCATTTACATGCACACACATACAAACATGATCTATCTCACACATGCTCTCTCTGTCAGCCTGTGAATGATAATTCAGATCTGGGAGCTCTAACGTGTCATAACTGATGAAAATTCATTCAAATGTTGCACTGTAGCAAGGCACGTTTTAACATTTGGGATATGACCCTATAGTAATAATCAAGGCATCGCCATGCGTTTGGATTTTGGATGTTATATACACCTGCTGTGTCTCCGGTGGTTCTTTATAAAATCCTTTAAGTAAAGTTTATTTATAAACTATTTTCGAGAGGATCATGTGCTTATGATTGCTTGTGGCTGGTCCTGCATTATCCAATTTATGATTCACCAATCAGATGATTCCTGAGCCAATAGAAATGCCCTAAGTTCCATATCACAGCCATCTTGGTTTTGAAGAATCCCCCTTCCACCCCTACTCCTCCTACGGTGGCCCAGTGGTAAGGACTGTCGCCTCACAACAAGAACGTCTTTGGTTCTAGTCCTTACCAAGCCAGCTGACATTTCTGTGTGGACTTTACACATTCTCACCGTGCTCATGTGGGTCACCGTTTTTTCCCCGGTTTTCTTCCACCACCCAAAAACACACAACTTAAGTTAACTGACTAATCCAAATCAGCACCATAGACATGCTTCTAGTAAGTAGTTATCTTTTAAGAGCACTCACTATCTGTTCATTAGCTACTACAGCAGGGGAGTTCTCGAGATCTACCAGAGCTCAAACTCCCCTCTCGCCTAGCGAACAGGAGGGAGCCCCGGGCTCGAGGATCTTATGAGCTCAGTGCTCTCTCCTGGGACGGCATGCCTAACATGCTTATAATCAATCATCAGCTAAGTGTGAACTCTTGAATGCATGGAAACCATTGATTATTGCTTACATAAACTGCAGTTGCTGTAAAAACATTGTTGAGGAAAAAAGGGATAAGAGGGGCTAGTAAAAAATATGTTAAAAGATATGTTTTTTAAGGCAAATAAGGCAAGACAAAGCTTTTTTTTTTGTCTGAATGAGGAAGGCTAAAGGTGTTGCTACACATTTGATGGTGAGTTTCTTATCCCCTAATGGGCCCATTCATGTAAAAATTGTCTGAGGCTAGTAGGTAATTCTTTGATGATGTTTTTGTTGTTGCTGTTGTTGTTGTTGTTTACACTGTCTACGATGTAATAAAATATAAATAATAAAGGTCAAAGTCACACACTGACCTGAACACAGAGACTTTCTGAACACAGAAAGTCACACACCTTTGTGCCATTCCTCGAAACTGTGAACACAAATGAAACAGATGCCATTTTCAGTGGGTTTGCAGCTTCTTTCACCATAGGCTGAAGAAAAATGCAAAATCACCATATTTTGAGGTAGAATATCTGTCTAATATCGTGCTTGCTGTTGCCCTAATGACATGAGCAGTTGGCAGTTACTAATACAGTTACTAATACTGACATTACCCACCCGTAACAAAAACATTTAATTTCACACAGTGCTTGAACAACATTTAATATCGTACATAAGATGTGAAATGTTTCATTGAACCACACAACCAGTTATATATTTTTTTAAAGTCGAAATTTACTGTATACATCATCTGAAAGCTGAATAAATTTGATTCCCGTTGATGTTTGAATAGGACAATATTTGGCTGAAACTAAATTGGCCACAGTGTAGAGTGTGTGTGTAAATGAGTGTGTTTTCCAGTAATGTGTTGCGCCTGGAAGGGCATCCGCTGCGAAAAAACATATGCTGGAACAGTTGGTGGTTCATTTCGCTGTGGTAACCCCCGATAAATTGTTATAAAAAATTTTTTGACTGAGATATAACTATTTGTCTGGAATCTGTGGGTACAAAGTACTGAGAAAATCACCTTTAGAGTTGTCGGAATCATCATAAATGTAGTTTTTATGTACAGGAAATTAACAAAATGTCATCATCTCTTTGCCATCAGAGAAAAATGTATAATCCTGACTCGTGCAATGTATACATACATGCAATTGCCAAAAATATACCTGTGTAACATAAGACTTTGTGATTCAGGGTCACAGATTAACACACATTATAAACATATATTTGTTCAGATATTCACAAACACAGTAACACAATAGTTTAAAAATTACATTATGTTCAAATTATATTACATAAAATAATGCACAATGGCTACGACATACTTCATATTTCAACATGAATAATTCCAATTCAGACATTATAGTTTGGGAAACCCCTAACTAGCTTCATGATAAATATTATGAATATTGTAATGTAAAATAATCAAATTCTTAGTTTATGACACGATTTGGTGGTTTACTCGTTCACATGGTTTACTTCTTTACAAAAATAAAATTTTTGGATTTTATTGTGCATAAACACTAATAAAAGTAAACCCTAAAAAGTATTTTCCACTGTCACTAGAAAAAGAAAATATGTAAAAGCAGAATTTGTGGACCAAACAGGGTTCATTTTGTTTTGCCTGCATGTTTTTTTTGTGCCTTAAGTGCCTGAATCACCACGAACCACATCATACAGAAAGATATCATGTATCTTGGTTAGAAATGAACAGCTATTTTGTGTGACTCAGAATACACAAATTAATATGACATTATTTCAGAACAATTGAAGGAAAATGCATGCTCGTATTAACATGCACACAGAAGAAATACAGAAATATGAAACAGAAATATACATTTAAAATATATATTTATAATCTTTGAAGAGTTCTTTCAATGGTTTTCTATGTAAATAAAACTGATTATCAGAGCACTTTTGCAATCTTAAAATAAAATGTCAACATATGGGTGAAATTATGCAAAATTATACATAAATGTAAACATAAAACTAATTATTCTTACCTCTCCTTATGAAAATGAATATAAAATAATGAGTGATCATGCAGTGCTAAATTTTACTGTATTAAATTTACATTTTATTATACTCTGAATGGTTAAGATCCATGAAACCTAGTGATGGAAGTTTCCTTTAATGCTTTTCTAAATGATTTACATTCTAAACATGATTGACAGAATATTTTGCAACTGTATATGAACTATTGTTACACTGAATGACATTTTAGTGCTCCTCTTCTCTAAATCACAGTCAAGATGTATTTGCAAATTCGTGAAACTCTCTATGCCAAGTTTGAGCAGGAGCGACACAAACGTCCTCCATCCTGTAGAATCCGCTGTTCAGGCCAGCACTGATGCTTGATGCTTAAGTATAATTTAAGCCGTGGTCTTGAACTGTTGTGTAAACAGAGCTCGGATATCAGCTCGTGGCTCTGGAATGTCCTGGATCTTCTCACCTGAGCTCCATACTGAAAACTAATGACACATTAAACAGTGCCAAACACAGCAGCTTCTCATAAGCCAGCGTACAGTCCAGTGTCTGTTTCTTGTAGAGGAATGTGACGTATCGCTAACATCTCTCCCTCTCTGTCTTTCTGTCCGCAGAAGAGCCTGATGTTCGTACCCGCAAGATAGTAAAGGTGGTAACGCAAACCATGATCAATGGTAAAGTCGTGGACGAATCCAGCGAAGTCGAACAGATTGAGGAGACAAAGAAGTAAAACAAGAACAAGACTGTCTGTGTGATTCTCCGCATAAAAGCCTCTATTGTCCATTTAGAAGCTGCATTACCTTTTGGCCCCAGCGGGCCCCTGATTTTTGTTTCATTCCCAGTCTTTCAAAGAGATCGTCTTACCTTTCTCAAGCAACAAAAAGAGCTGAAATTACTAGGAAAGCCATCAGATTTAGAGCTGAAACTGAAGAAGAAACAAGTGACAAGTGTTCCTGTTATTGCATTTAGGCACTTGTCAGACCAAATTCTTCCTGCATGCAATATTTATTTCCCAATAGTGTAGTGTGAAGATGAGTTTATTTACTGAAGAGTTTGCTTCTCTGTCGTTGTTTTCAATCTTTACCCATATTAAAAACGATTCCTTGCATTTGAAGTGACTTCTTATGACTTCATTCCTTCATTTTCTTTTCGGCTTAGTCCCTTTATTAATCTGGGGTCACCACATCGGAATGAACTGCCAACTTATCCACCACATGTTTTACACAGCGGGTGCCCTTCCAGCCGCAACCCATCACTGGGAAACTTCCATACACATACATACACTACAGGTGATTTAGCTTACCCAATTCACCTATACCCTGTCTTTTGGACTTGTGGGGGAAACCGGAGCACTCCCTAACATGGGGAGAACTTGCAAACTTCACACAGAAATGCCAACTGACCCAGCCGAGGCTCCAACCAGTGACCTTCTTGCTGTGAGGCGATCGTGCTACCCACTAAGCCACCACCATGATGCCCCCTCCTTATAACTTAAGTCTACTTATCTAAACGTATTATTCTTATTATAAACGTATTAAACTTTTGTATTAAATATCATGTTTGGGATGGAGTAAAATCTTGTATTGGAAAGCAATTACTTTTCTTTTACTTTAGATTTCCAACTGCAGATTTGTTTTCGCTTCAGTTTTTTAGTTAAATCAATTGATTGGGTTGTCTCAAAATGATTCAGTCAAACTGACTAAAATATCAAATTAAACTTTGTATAACTTAAAAGATGACTAGAAACCCAATTATGTTATAATAGTAAGTTGAAGTAACATAAAAAGACTTAGTAGTGATGGCTTTTTGTCATATTACTTTTTACAGTGTGAACCTTCGAATTATGTTAAGAGTATTGTGACTTTGCAGGTAGTAGGTGCCCGTTTCAAGTTCATATGATTCTTTAGGGTCTTAATGAAAAGTCTATAAATTCATTCATTTTCTTTTCGGCTTAGTCCCTTTATTAATCTGGGGTCGGAATGAACCGCCAACTTATCCAGCATAAGTGTGACACACTCATACACTACAGACAATTTAGCCTTACGCAATTCACCTATACCACATGTCTTTAGACTTGTGGGGGAAACCGGAGCACCCGGAGGAAACCCATGCAACCACGGGGAGAACATGCGAAGAAATGCCAACTGACCCAGCCGAGGCTCGAACCAGCGACCTTCTTGCTGTGAGACGAACGTGCTACTCACTATGCCACCGTGGCACCAGTTTATAAATTAATTGGGTTAAATTTCTCCACATTGACCCAACCAAACACGGTTTTCCTTGTCAAAAACACCTCAGTTCACACATGATTCAGGCCCCGCTTACACTAATGCGTTTTCGTTTTAAAACGCATAAATTTTGCAACGGTTACACCATCCATCCACACGACGCTGGAGTTTTTGAGCCCCGAACACGGAGCATTTTGGAAACGCTGGAGAGGCCGTTTTCATTCTAAAACGCTGCTGCTCCGTCTCAGTGTGGATGGGGGGAAACGGACACATCTGAAAACGGAGGCGTGGCTGCTCAGATTGGCTACTTGATTGGGGCTTTTGGGTCATTGCGTATCCTTCCCTTATTCATCAAGCCCCTATCACATGACTACAATGCCAACAGAAAACAGCAGACCAGCCTTCACTGTAAACAACATGGACAGAAATGGGAGCGTTGTTTGCACTATTGTCCGTTTTAGGCGTTTTTTTACTACAACAGCTGCATATATTCGCAAGAGGCAAGAGGCAAGCTACTGTTCGAGCACTCGCTAATCGCTCGCGTTTCAAGCGGCGTAAGCTCTATTTAGAATGCCGAGCGAGACACATGCTTCCTGTTTATACTTGAACGTGCATGCCCAGAGTGAGCGAATGGTCACGTGATATACGTTTTTGGTGGCGTAGTGTGGACGGAGATATGTTCAGAAACGCTGGGTGAAACGCTAGTGTGGACGTGGATCGTTTTCATGCTAAAATGCCGTTTTAAAACTAAAACGCACTAGTGTAAACGGGGCCTCAGTGTGTGTCTCTTTAAATGATAATGAGCTGCTGGATACCCCACCACTCTCTGAGCCAGGAAAAGTCATGAAAGGATGGTAGCGATCCATTCTTGAGGTAGCAAAAGCTATACACCACAAATATTGTGCTTAGCCAAGCATCGTGTTACTGTTTCCTCCTGCCTGGATGACTGACATGGCAGAAAATTTGAAGTTGTTTCCACGTTATAATGTGAGATCATATAGCTCATAAATATGAGATGGCGCTGAAGCATATTGGGTGCTTATCATCACTGCATTTAATAAATTTATAACTGCATGACATTGCTGCAGGAAAAACATCTCTTACGTTACACTGTAAAACAGTCAACTTTATCAAATGAAATGAATGTTGTTAACTCAAAATTGCTGAATGCTGAAAGATAATTCTACTCATTTGAAAAGAGTTTTGAACTTAGTGTTGAAGGTAATGAGTAAATTAAATACTTCATTACTTCAATGGAATAAGTACAGAGTACTCATGTAGATTAGTTTTTCGGTTTCCTCAAACAGTTTGAGTTGCCTTAACTTACTGTGTTTTACAGGACTCAGTTGGTTTGAGTTCTGCTCATTTATTGGGTTTTACTGTGCTCAAATTGCTTCATTTACTCAAATGGATTAAGTTCACAGTACTCATTTTTTAACGTAAATGGTTTGTTGCAATCGGTTTCCTTAAATGGTTTCCGGTTAACAGAGTTACCTTTAACTCTTTGGATTTTACAGTGTACATATAAAAAGTGACACTGTCTGTACTGGGTAGTATTATAACAACACCACAGTAGCCAGTTTTTTATTCTAATATGAAGGAAATATTTCCAATGTTCATACAAAAGAAAAAAATCCCGAATATTAATTAAGTGCATTACTATTATTACTATTACTATGTGTGATTACAATTACTTGCATTTCTATTGATTTGAGTGACTGATAGTATTCGTAACCTAGTGACCAACAGTAAATAAGGCAAGCATAATGAAAACTATTAGTGACGTGGGTGAGTTTAATATTCAGCAAATGTGTTTCCATCTCCCGTTTTCTCCATAAATCATTTTTCACACCAGTTCAAGCCACATCAAGTAAGTGCATTCAAAAATTAAGTTAAAGGGTTTTTATTAATATTTTGGCATTTCCATCACCCGTTTCTCATACAATGCTTAAAAATGTGTATTAACATAAGGTGAAGGAAGCCCAGCTACTGACAAACATGAGAGGATGATTAAAAAAGTTAGCCTTTGTTAGCTATAACCAAAATTAACAAACAAAAAATAATCAACCCACGCTTATTCTGATTATGTACCCCTATATACATTTCTGGAGAGCACCAAATACATCTCAGAAGCTACATTTGATTTAGCAGTTTTTGTTTTTGCGAATCTCCCAGATGCCACTGTGTACACTTTTTTTAGATCTCAAATTTCTCTCGCAAGTGCCATTTGTACCTTTTTTTCTCGCTTAAATCCAAGAGAGGCCGCTGTCGACTGACTGACTTACTGACAGACTGAATGACTGACCACCCGATCCCCCCACCGTCCTCCTTCCCTAAACCCAACTGATAGCATTTTAAAAAGCACAGATTGACCAGCGCCCTCCCACTTTCCTAAACGTAACCTACAGTGTTTTCTAAAGCAATCCAGAAAAAGGAAAGCAGCGTGATTTTACCACATTTTCAGATTTTCCCACATTCTTACCCTGTTATTTGCATGGTTTTTTTTTTGGCATTTATTTTTTGTCGTGTTTTCTGGAACCGTTCATCGATAGACTCGAAACTCGTCGTCGCAGTCAACTCTTCTCTGCATCTCAAATCCTCTAATGTATGCGGAGAGTCACTGGACAAACTGGTAACAGTGGAAAAGCTGTCCACACTGAGGTAAGCAGTTTAGGTCGTAAGCACAAAGAAGATCGGCGTCATACCACCCCACAGTCTTTGTTAAGATGTTAAAAATGAAATGCAGCCATGCATAGCTCTGGCTACATAATTCGTGATCTTCAGAAATGTATAGAGCTACGTTTTCAGAATGAGCCTATGTTGCAAATAATTGGATATATTTAAGAAATGAAAATAATAAAGAGGCCAGGCCTTTATCATATCATCAAAAGAATTTTGAGAGATTGTGCGGATTAACTTTTAGGCATTTACTCTTTTTTTTCTTTTTTTTTTTTTGGTTTTAGGAAATTAATGAAACTTTCAAAAGTCCCATTTGGAAAGATGTAGTGCAATTGTGAAAAAAGAAATCCTACTTCTTTCAGTCATTGTACTGTAGGTCTGTTAGTTAGGAAAGATAGGCAAAGACTATAAAATACAAAAGACATTTCACTCATTTTGAATGGGGAAAAGTGTAAATATGGTGAATGAAGCCCCGCCTACTAGTACGGGAGCCAGTCATCGACTGCTATAGACTGACCTTCCTCCAGGGGAAAAGTTCGGACCAGACATGTGCTTTTACAACAGGTTTTATGGTCAACAAACATACTGGAATCTCAGCTAATTCTTGCTTCACAGAAATATATCAACATAAAGCTTGAAATCTGTGCTTTTAAATGAACCAAGTGCTCTTGAAAACAAAAGTTTCTTGGTTTTGTAATCTGTATGGAACGAACACATACAGTCCATCCTGTCAAACGCACATCACATGACAGCAACTACTCAAACTACGTCCGACAATCTAGTAAACAAAGAGTCGCTGGCATGTGTAATGGCAATGTGTAACACTGCCATAAATGAGGTTTGTGTGGTGATCTCATTCCATTTGGGTGCACATGTCAATTAGCTCGGGCAACCTGAAAAAATTGCAGATCTTGTTTGATTCAAGCATTTAAAAACTACATTTTAAACAATTTTCAATTTTTAAACATGTCGTTGTTTAGTTTTATTGGTGATTTCAAACATGTAATGTAATCCTAAGCTTGGCTAACAGTTTTGAAGAATTTGATGTTTCCCCATTCAGACAGAATGCCAGAGAGGCATTTCAAAGAGGGCCGCCGAGTGAAATGACATGCCTTAAAAGGACTTTGCTATAGATCACGCAGAGGAATGGAAGGTGACACGTTTGGAAAGTGCAGTAAATCTCCCATTATCTCCATATCTTCATACTGTATGTTGTTGTCTTCAACTGGTACTCCACATGGTTGAGTTTTGTCCCCTCGATTGTTTTATTTTTATACTGATCATTATTAGATTGATGTTATCATTATTTCTATTGCCTTGTCCTTGTTCTTCTAAAACAACCCATCCATGATAGGTACATAGCAAAATTTCCCTGGCCAAGCCCTGGCCCACACAATCAACTTTTAATTGGCCCACATTTTGCAGTGAACTACGGTACATGACTGGACCAAGTTTGGCTTCCATATACTGTAAGAGCCAAACGTGAACCATATTTGGGCCTTGTCTTAGCTAAGTTAATAACCCATAACTAAACCCTAAACTGGGCCGGATATGGCTCATGTTTGGCCATTATCTGGAAGCCAGATTTGGTGTGTCACCACTGCAAAAAAATTGATAAACCCATGAAGCATTGCGCTTTAGGCGCGTCAATAATAGTAATGTTTAGTACTGGTTATTAATAATCATATAATTTGTAAAATAATAATTTGCTTAATCAAATATATGTAATGTAGGTTAAATTCAGTTATTTTGTAACATACATAGTTTTATAAATCTTGATTGTTTCCTGGATTAAAATGAAGGCATTAGAAGATGCAAATATGAAAATGGAAATTATTTTGTGCAATAACTATTTCTTTACTCAAAATAATAAAATGAATTGAATGTATTATAAATGTGGGTCAAGACAGGCCAAACTTACGGGGCCCACATATCAATTCATATATTTTAACAACTGGGCCCATGTCATGCGTGACGCCTTAAAGATGGTGCCACCTCTGCCAATCTAGGACCATGTTTGGCCCACATGCTGTATGCCAGTGCCAGATGAATGCCTGCTGTGCCAGCTTTATACCTAATATGGGCCAGAATTTTTTGCTACCTGGGTAGTAACCTGGAGGGGGAAAAAAACAACATTTACTGTATGAATAATACAAAATACAATAGAAATAATAAAGTAGACTCTCTTCAAAATAAGGATTCCAAAAAATGGGGTTTCAGAGCCATGTGTGATCCATTCCGGGTTCATTAACCCCTTCAGACCTGAAGTATGTTCAGAGTTTCTGCAAAATGTAAAAGTATGTTTTCGGAGTTCTTGAGGCTCCTATAAATGAGACCAAATTATTATAAGAAGAATTTGACAACCTTTAAGTATGTTTTTTGTCCATTTGACATCAAGTCAGAACAGTTGAATTTCCTGAACATTATACCAGCATAAAATAATAATAATAAACATACATGATTCCTGGTATAATATTGAAATTTGTTTTCAAAATCACAAACATTAACATTGTAACATTTTTACTTTAATTTTGATGTTTTTGTTGTATAGATTGCACATTGTCTATTAAAAAAAAAATGTTTCTTCATCTTCCTTATCGATTCACATAATGTCCACATCTGAGATATTTCCATCTGCTATACGCTGAAGAACTTCAAGATCTGTATATTCTGCATATCAAATTGTTTCAGCAATGAGTTAGGTCATATATAGTTGTTTAAATATATATAAAAACGTTCAATCGTCATTACTGGAGATGTAATTTCAGTATCAGATCTTGATTTTTCCTAATGGACAGACAGATTTGAACAAATCTTCCAATGCTTCCAAAGCTACAAAAGATTTTGATTAGGAAGTGCAATCCCTTGTTTGTTTGTTTTTTTTTACACACAATATATATAATATTGGCAAACGTATAATAAATCTGATTAAAACATTGTAAATGCTTACGTCTGTGTCTGGAGTGAAGTGATGCCATGCTGCTTTTCAGGGAGCCTTACCGCCATTTGATTGGATGACAAACGTCCGCTCTCATGGATTGCAGGCTTTAATTTAGATGAAATTATCTAGAATTACAAAAAAACATAGGCTGACATGTGATATCCATTGTAATGGACACAGGGTCCGAAGGGGTTAAAGAACCTTTCAATGAACTGAATGAATTAATTCTAAATCAACCACAATGCCAATAATCTAAAGATTTTTTCCATTGTAAAAAACTTTTTGTGGAATGAATTGTTTTGAGTTTTTTGTGACAAGTACTATAATGGTAAAGGAAAATACTTTAATGTAGCAATACCTGTGAGTTTAGATGCACTTTGCAAACCAAAGTCAATTTTAAATTATGCGATTTGAATGTAAAACATGTAAATGAAGTTCTTGGTTCACATCAGGACAACAAAGCAAAAGAGCGATTTACTGTATTGCTGGACTACTTGACATTTGCTGTTGTACTGTTTTTACTAAAGTAAAATTAATTTACTATAAAGATGTGATCTCAGAGGCATTCAGGTGATAAAATGTCTCTTTTTACCTTCATTTTACTGTATTAGAGTTTATGAGATTTGTGGTTAAACATCTTTGATTGTCGCCGTCCTGGTCATCTTCATCTTCTACTAAATGCCCTCATTGAGATGATTGGATCTGTTGGCCAGTGAAGGCAGTGGAGGATAGATGGGTGAGGATTGAAGAGGCGTTTGGCATTTGGGGCGTCTGGAGACTCCAACAATCTGAACTGATCCCTGCTCAGATCTGTCAGAGGAGAACAAGAGGATGTTCACTAAGAAGTCCTGAGAAAGCCACCCTGAATTCATTCAGGCTGGATTAGAAATGACTGCTCAATGACTGACATTCAATCTTCTATTTTGTTTGTTTTTACTTACACACTGTACTGTTAACACTTTTACTCTGGTATTACCTTTGATGGGCAATACATTTATTTATTCATTTTCCTTTAGTTTAGTCTCTATTCCAGCATATGTTTTACGCAGTGGATGCGCTTCCAGCCGCAACCCAGTATTGGGAAACACCCATACACACACTCATACACTACAGACAATTTAGTTTATTCAATTCACCTTTAGCGCATGTCTTGCAGCACCCGGAGGTGCACCCAGAGGAAAACCACACGAACACGAGGAACACATGCAAACTCCACACAGAAATCTCAACCGGCCCAGGCGGGACTTCTTCCTGCCAGCATCCTTCTTCCTGTGAGGCGACAGTGCTAACCACTGAGCTGCCGTGCCGCCCTACGGGCAATACAGTAAGCATGACTAAATAAATGCATTATTTAAGTAATCCTGGTTCTTTATTTTTACTTAATAATAATAAAAATAAATAAAAAATATTTAAAAATTTAATAATAATACATTTTTTAATTCTAGATCATTCTTAAACTGTGTTATTTACATTTTATTCCATATTTTTTATATTTCATTTAGTTTTATTTTTCACAAACTTAGATTAGATTCAAAGATTGAGCCCTTCCAACTGGAGCACACTGTTATATACCAAAGAACAGTGCTCAGAATCATGGAGGCCCGAAGAGCTTTCTAACTTATTCATTCATTCATTTTTTTTTCGGCTTAGTCCCTTTATTAATCTGGGGTCGCCACAGCGGAATGAACCGCCAACTTATCCAACATATGTTTTACGCAGCGGATGCCCTTCCAGCCGCAACCCATCTCTGGGAAAAGCTTTCTAACTATAACTTTCTAAATCTTTCAATCTGCAGGGCCCTTCAAAGTGGCTAGTTTGAGCTCTTCCTGCAAGAACGACACTTTAGTATGGCGGCTATGATAATTTTCACTGCAAAGAGCCCTTCAGAGGGCAATATATTCCATTTGGAACACACACCAACAATCTAAAATAAATAAAGTAATCCAACCTTCTTAAGTTCCTCCCCTTACACTACGTGAACAAAAAGTGACTGCTGAGTGCATGGGCAACGCAAGTGTCCAACATCCCACATTTCTTTATATCAACCAATAAAGTACATCATGCGAGAATTTAAAGTACACTTATTATTTTAAAAATGTTTAGTGTGAATGCATTACTTACACTATTTATACCAAACATGGCAATGAATAGTGCATACTGTACATATGGTGTTTAGGATGCAACTCTTGGCAACCCCCCTCAACAACCTTTAGATCATAGCAATACATTTGTTCAACACAATCTCAATCTCATATGAATTTGTACAATATAATTTGGACATTTAAGTATGATTTGCTCATCCTCCAATGCCTCTTGGGTTCAGCATTGGGGTTTTGCTCGTTTTTAAAATCATAAGTATTCATATGGATTAAATCCTATGAATTTATGCGAATTAGTCACTTTTCTGACAATACGTAGAACAGTTATGTTTCCTCATGAGATTGGGCTCATCTGTTTGAGCGTACATTATTCCATTTCCGTGCGATGATAACACTCCAGAAATCCCTTTTCTTGGAAACGGACAGAGAACATTAGCCAAAAGTACAGTAGCAGCAATGTGTGGGAAAAATAAAGCTGGATCATTTCATCTCACTGTTCTGCTTGCAGTCATTTTGTCATCCTGAAAGATCTCGATGGCAACTAATCAGGCTCAAAAACCATCAGCACAGTTATGACAAGAAGGCGTTTTTTGTTTCTTTTGAATGGACCTTCATTCTTTCATGGAAATAGGACTCTAATAGAGGGGATTTGTAGGAATAAGGTGAATGTTGGACTTCCCCGACACACCCTGAACCTAAAACACACAAACCGACATGCAGGATGCCGCAAAAAGCTCTTTACACATTTGTCAAATTCCTCCATCTACAAACAGCTTGTCAGTTCCCTATTTAACACTGGGATTTTTGCAGATATGACTCCAATGTTTACTTCTTTGAATTGATGTATCTGTATGCTAGAGCTAGCACCTGCTGTCTGTGTTATTAATGTTTAAGTGTTCGCTGAAATTAGTCTTTATCTTTCTGTATTTAGTTTAGTCATGTTTTTGGGCAAATGCTTTTTAATATGTTTTCATGAAATCTTTGGTGGGAAAAATCGAATGCAAACATTAACACTAACAAAAGAGACAGTTCACCCAAACTTAAAACAATTACCTCATTTACTCTCCCTCATGTGGTTTTATGAGCTTCATTCTTCTGCTGAACCTTAAAAAAGACACTTTGAAAAATGCTGATTACTTGCACCAATCAACTTCCATAGTCGATAATTATATATATATATATATAACCATATATATATATGGTAGTTAATGAGTCCTAGCAACCAGGATTTTTCAAAATATCTACTTTTGTGTTCAACAGAAGAAAGAAGCTGAAATAGGTTTTGAATAAGTGAAGGGTGAGTAAATGATGACAGAAATTTCATTTTTGGGTGAAGTATCCCTTTCAGCAGAAAAGCATAATGAATAAGTGTATGCCTAATAATATATCTGCAAGCAGAAATTGCTAGGTCATAAGCAGCAATGACATGCACATTATAGGGCTGAGATACTTTGCTTTTCGTCAAACCACTTCCCATGGTGATTTTAGGAAATAGCTATGAACAGAATCATTATTATTTAAACCTTTGTAAATTCTTTAACATTGTTTACAATGTGAGTGTATTTCTGTATAATATTGTATACTCTTTCTCAAACAATAAAATAACTGTTTTAATAGAATGGAATGTATATAGAACAGAAAATAAAAAAAAATCTCTTGCTCATGAAAGCTGCATTTATTTGATCAAAGACACAATAAAACAGTAATACCGAGGAAGAGTAATACAATAGTATTAAATAACGTTTAATTTTGTGAAACTCTTTCTTGCAGAGGCAGTCTACTATATAGCTATTCATATTTGCAATGCGTATTGCTAAACTTTTAAAGAGCCCATATTATGGGTTTGTGAAAATGAGCTTGCATGTAGTGTGTACCACAGCTCTAAGTGAAGTGAAATGTCCAACTAAGGCTTAAATCTGAAAGTGCACAGTGTTTAAAACTATTGATTCATCTATAAAAGAGTCGACTCATCGTTCTTCAAATGAATCGTTGTTATAACGAGTCTTTAGCCGTTTCGGCATGACGTGAACACGAAACATAAGCCCCGCCCACTAGCTGCGCACGCAGACCGTGGGAAAGTTGAAACTCCCCGGCCCCGCCCACAGACAGGAAGAGAAAGTGGAAGATGACAAGCACTATCGCATTCAGGTTAAATCATGTTACGTCGTGGACGCAGTGCTCTAAAGTGTGGAGGAGAAAGTTGTGCTCTTTTCCCTACCTAAAGATAAAGCTGTGAGAAACAGTGTGTGAGGCATTTTTGCAAAAACAAACCTGGGCATTAGCCCAGCTTTGTGCTGTGTTCCCTCTGAGGAGTGCTTCTAAAATCTACACTATTACAAAGGGGGATTTGCCGCCGGCCATCGTTAACGGAAGGAGCATGGGGAGCACCGGGACGTTTTCCAGTGGCCTGACGGCTGATCTGCCCTGCCACCGTGAATCTGGCGTGCACCCTCCATCGAACCTCTCCTTCTTTCCCCATTTCAACGTAAGTGTGATTAAAACTGTTGCCTCGCTGTTTTCTCTAGCTTGCAAATTATGTATTTAATTGTGTTTTGAAAACGCGACGCGTGTCGCTTTGTTTATGGATTAAAATGCGTTTGTGAGCTCGTATCCCTTTGTTGTTTGTCGTTGCTATGGCCACCATGGGCTGTTCCTACTCACGCGCGGCGGTCATATGTCATAATGGGTCTGCATTAATGGGTCTGCTGTGTGCATTAATACTGAATGTCTGTCGCTGTTTTTTTAGTTATGGTTAACAATAGAGTAATATGCTGGGAGATTGGGGAGGTTGAGTTCGGGAGCGAGCTGTCTTAACTCCTGTGAAGCGTGTGTCGGGCGCTGCGATCGGACACAGACCGTACCAAAACGCTGAGGACCGGGGGGTGGTTTTCCGGGAGAAATAACAAATCGGAAGGGTGTCGTTAGATGGGTCTGAAATACGGGCTACTCCTGAGAAAAACGGGAGTGTTGGCAGGTATGCTCACGTATTCACTATGCCGTGATGGGCATTCTCTCGCACTGAGCGCTGTCGACCAATCGCAACAGACTGGGTCATCGACTCATCTGTCCAATCAGCGCAGTTTAGCATCGCGCTAAGGAGTTGTTTGGGAACAAATGAATCGCTGAACGATTCATATGGGAGTCTCTGGGATAATGAGGTAAAAATAAATGCAGATTATAAGACAATGAATTTGTTTTTTGACCTTGCATGCATATCAGCCTGTTGATGAAGACCTCCAAAACCAAAATATGACCTTTTTTAATGAACAATATGGGCTCTTTAAGAAAAATCAAACGGGTCAATTCTGTTCACATTATTACTAAAATATTATCATAGGTAAAACAGTTCCACAAGACATGGGTTAACAATTATTTATAATTACTCTTCATAATTACATTTCCTGCTTTTTTATTTATTGGAAATTGGTCATTGAAAAACTTTTTACACTGGTTGGCATGTCTGCTTATTTTGTATTCTTTTATTTTCCGACCTTATCTGTGTTTATCATCTTTTCTCTTTTCATTTATTAGTTATTTTATATTCATTCATTCATTCATTCATTCATTCATTCATTCAATCAATCATTTTCTTTTCGGCTTAGTCCCTTTATTAGTCTGCGGTCACCAAAACGGAATGAACCGCCAACTTATCCAGCATTTGTTTTACGCAACAGATGCCCTTCCAGCTTCAACCCATCACTAGGAAACATCCATAAACACTAATTCACACACATACACTACGGGCAATTTATGTTACCCGTTTCATAATAGCACATGTCTTTGGACTTGTGGAAAAAAACAGAGCACCTGGGGGAAACCCACACGAAGACGGGGAGAACATGCAAACGCCACACAGAAATGCCAACTGGCTAAGGCTTGAACCAGCTTCCTTCTTGCTGTGAGGGGATCATGCTCCCACTGCGCCTCCGTGACGCCCAATTATTTTAAAATATTTATTAATTATTTTTTCTGTTCTGACATACATAATCAATACTATGCAGCAGGTTTATATTTCCAGATGAGCTTTATAAGAAATCGGATATAGACCACTTCATATTTGTGCTTTAATTCTAATGTTCTATCAAATGTCCATCCGTAAACATTATCTAATGGAAGCATAGCTGTACTTAAGTAGGTAGAGAGGGCTGAATCAAACTTGATAGGTCAACGGAGTACATGATCCAACCAGATATCAATAAGCGAATCTTTAAAAACTGACTGTAGGTCTCATTGCATTGTGTTTGTCTGACATTGCTAAAAACTCTTGCCAGTGCAGATTTACTTGCATTTGATGCTTGGAAAGTGTTCACTTTAGGCCCTGTTTGTAACTATTAAGCGGCATGGAATACCATTCCATTGCTATGCTAATGACACCCAACTTTATTTTAGGACTAACTCATGTACTTTAGCTGCCCTGTCATCTTCCACTTTGACCATCTGTTTGGAGTTTTATGAAACAGAAGTGGATGTGTCCAAATTTCTTGCACTAAAACAGCTCAAAGACTGACGCCATTTTAATAGGCATCCACACCAGGACCAGACATCAGTTCTTTCCAGCATTATTTTCTTTGGCCAGAATATTTCACTCTCAAACTGTTTTAATGTTTTAGTAGAATCTCGTTAGTTAGTTATCTGTATAAGATTTCATTTTTCCATCATCTGAGTATCGCTAGATTTACCTGGACTACTGTATCACTGAAAAATTGATTGACTATTGTAAAGCTGAACTATTGTAATTCTCTTATCATGAGGATTCCTGGCAAAAGTTTACATAAATTTCAGAATTTTTAGAACCGTGCAGTCAGGATCATGACGAGGGCACACAAATATGACCGCATCACCATTAAAACCATTGACTGACTGCCTGTTTCCTTTGGGAATAATTATAAAATATCCCTCTCCACCTATTATTGACTTAGCAGAAAAAACAAATATATATTTAAATTAATGGTAACTGTTTTCCAACACTTCTTAAAACATCCTCTGTTGTGTTCGACAGAAGAAAGACACAAACAGGTCTTTGACAAGTGAATGGTGAGTAAATGACGACAGAATTTTCAGTTATGGGTGAACTACTTCTTTAAAGTGTTTTTCTACTGCATGGTATAGTGCGGTTTTGGTTAGTAAACACTGTACAAACACCGCTGATCACCGATAGGCCCATGACAATCATCACTATCAGCATCATTGAATTTGCAGCACGAGACACCAAACTCGCTAAACTTAAATAGTCATATTTATGGTTAAAATGGTTGATTCACGTTAATAAAAAGCTTTTTTTTTTACAACTGCAAGAAAAAGACAGCTAACAGCAGCATTGTGGTCAATAGAAGAGGTCCAAACATTCCTCTCATTGGTAACCAAGAAGCAAATTCATTAGAAGCAGCACAACTAGAAATGTTGCCGGTACCAAACGGTGGTGAAAGTGCAAACCAAGCCAAGCAAATTCGTAAATACTGAAGGTTAGTCGAGTTGTACTGCTTTAATCTGATGCATAAGTATTGGCTGAATGAACCCATGTTGCGTAGCTTTTGGGTTAACATGTAAACAAAAGTATGTGATATAATGGATACAAATCTGTGTGTTCTTGTAGAATGCAGAGACATTTGAATGCCTTGTTTTTTGGTGAGCTTTCTCAACACATTCCATGACATGGTCAGTCATTTGGTGAAGAGTGCACAGTCTTTTGTGGCAGTTTGAATGCTTTTGGCCACAAAATGCAGCTGCTAGAGTGCTCTCTAAAACAAAGAAATTTGACCATATTACTCCAGTTCTTTCAGCATTGCATTGGCTCCCTATTAAATTTAGTATATACGCAATTTTACTCACTACCTACAAAGCCCTGAACGGCTTAGCTCCCCAGTATTTGAGGGAGCTCCTCGTGTATTATAGCCCATCGCATCCTCTACGCTCAACTAATTCTGGACAATTGATTATTCCCAGAATATTAAAATCAACTGTAGGTGGTAGATCTTTCTCATATCTGGCACCTAAACTCTGGAACAGCCTTCCTAGCACAGTTCGGGAAGCAGACACACTCTGTCAGTTTAAAACTAGATTAAAACACATCTTTTTGCATTAGCATACACATAAAACACAAATGCTGTTGGAATCCAAATCCTCTAAAGGATTGTTAGTCTGCATTATTTAGGGCAACCGGAGCCAGGAACACTTCCCAAAAGACATTATATTTTGAATGGCATCTGCGCTTATGTTAGTCTGTTTTTTATCATTCCCGAGGTTTCCATAACCCTGGACCAGGCCGTATCCTGAGCAGCTGCTGTGGTGGTCATAGAGGAGTGAAGAGCATGAGACCGATCCCTGTAAGACCTCAGTGACAGACGAGTCCTCGCATTGTTCCTGAAGGGCCAGCCTGTTCACCAGCTGGTGACCCACCTGCGGCTTCTCCACGATGGACGTCCAGCATTCTCCAGCCTCCGGCACCAGACTGCAGCTCTGCACAAGACGTGCGGCCATAGGAGAAATGGTCGTACCCAACTGAGCCTGGTTTCTCTCCAGGTTTTTTAATTCTTCACTTTCGCCAGTTGGTGAAGTTTTTTCCTCTCTGCTGTCGCCACTAGCTTGCATAGTTCGGGACTTGTAGTGCTGCAAGTTGATGGATTACTCTTCAGTGTTTGGACTCTCAGCAGTAATTATTAAACCACGCTGAATTGAACTAAACTGAACTTTAACTCTGAAAACTGGACTGACACTGTTTCAATTTTTTATAATCCATGTGAAGCTGCTTTGACACAATCTACATTGTAAAAGCACTACACAAATAAAGATGAATTCATTAATTCATTTTCTTTTCGGCTTAGTCCCTTTATTAATCCAGGGTCGCCACAGCGGAATGAACTGCCAACTTATCCAGCATTTGTTTTACGCAGCGGATGCCCTTCCAGCCACAACCCATCTCTGGGATAAAGATGAATTTAATTTAATTTAATTTAATTATACTATGAAAATAATACAATCAAATAGAAGTGGTTAAAAAGCAAATTTACACCAATATTTAGCATCGTCCAAGACAGAACTGATTAAACTCACCTAAAGTTTTATTCTGTCATCATTTACTCATTCTCCACTTGTTTCAAACCTGTTTGAGTTCATGTCTCCTCTTAAACAGAAAGTTAAGTTATTGTAAATAATGCTGTCTACAATAAATCTTTTACAACATCTTATTTTGTGATCAACAAAAGAAAGTCGTTAAAATTTGAGTAATTGGTAAGAACGTTTAGTTTTTGGGGGGTGAACTGACCATTTAATATCAGGGCCTATTTTTGTCCTTGATTGGAATTTGTCTAAAAATCACACCACATCAATTTATAGGAAACCTCATAAATAGTTTATCCTGCTTGGTTTTGTTGTGTTTGAATCCCGTCTCAAAGACAATTACCTTTAAAAATGTACTAAAACACTCCATGTTAAGTTATTGATTGACTCGGCTGTGAAGTCTGACCTGCACAATAGTAAGAATGTCACTAAAAACCTCTAATTATTCTAAAATCAACATGTGTAGCAGAAAATAATGCTCTTAAATGAACTTCTGCCGATATGTGGCTGTTGTTTAATATGATACGCAAGACTGAGGGAGCTATTTAGCTAGCATGTGAGCACAATGATTGAAAACTTCATATAAAAGATCAAGGCTAAGTGACGCATGCTAACCAGTGAAGCAAACATAATAGCCCTGAAATAAACTCACTCACCATGACACAAGCATGTCCGTGTACCGAAGTGACCGATAACCATTAACTTTCCTGCAGCTTTGAAATAAAACAATAACAGTGTTTGTCAGTTAATAGAAAAGTGCTGATAGAGCTAATAGAAAGTCTTGAACTATGAGGGAAATACCCATCATCCGTCCATAATGCCCTGTCAAAACAACACACTGAGTAAGGACTATAATACAGAAAACCCACAAGTGGTTGTTGCTAAAGAGCGTTTAAGCCTTTAAAAAGTACTGGTGCTGTTAGCTCCACTGCTTAGATTAACACAGGCTTATGCTATGATTACAGACTTAAACAAGCACAGTCTAGACAGGTGTGCAGGAAGAACACATTATTCATTTTCTCTCAAAATTGTAGGTTAACTTTTTCACTCTTTTCCAGAAGCTAGTGAAAAATCTGGATAACATTTCAAGGTCTAAGGCCCCGTTTACACTAATGCATTTTAGTTTTAAAACGCGTACGTTTTGCTACGGTTACGCCATCCGTCCACACTAAGCCGGAGTTTTCGACCCCCGAAAACGGAGGGTTTTGGAAACGCTGGAGAGGCCGTTTTCATTCTAAAATGCTGCTGCTCCATTTCAGTGTGGATTAGGGGAAACGGAGACATCTGAAAACGGAGGCGTGGCTGCTGAGATTGGCTACTTGATTGGGGCTTTTGGGTCATTGCATATCCTTCCCTTATTCGTCAAGCCCCTATCACATGACTATAACGCCACCGGAAGACGGCAGACCAGCCTTCACTGTAAACAACATGGACAGAAATGGGAGCGTTGTTTGCACTATTATCCGTTTTAGGCGCCATTGTGCAGTTAAACTCTGCCTTTTTTACGACAACAGCTGCAAATATTCGCAAGAGGCAAGCTATTGTACGAGCACTCGCTAATCGCTCACGTTTCAAGAGGCGTAAGCTCTATTAACAATGCAGAGCAAAACGCATGCTTCCTGTTTATACTTGAACGTGCATGCCCAGAGTGCGCGAATGGTCACGTGATATACGTTTCTGGTGGAGTAGTGTGGATGGAGATTTGTTCAGAAACGCTGGGTGAAACGCTAGTGTGGACGCGGATCGTTTTCATGCTAAAACACTGTTTTAAAACTTAAACGCACTAGTGTAAAAGGGCCTAAGACCTGCACACACTGCCACTGACAACAATGAAGCAACTTGCCTAATTGAGCAGCGAGCCACTTGCAAAATGCATGAGATACATTATTACAAGACACATGAATACCTACAATTTAACAGTTCACAGACATATTAGACAAAATATCTCCACAAAAAGGATAAAACAATCTCTTGAAAGTAAAACCACTGAAATAATGATAATTTAATAATTTAGGTCAGCCCATAGCCCTGACCTAAACCTGATTGAAAATCCGGAAAGAAACTCTACAGTATACACAACAGTGACAGTGGAAGAGACTGGAGAAAAGCCGATTAACATCACAGCAGAGACAGTGTCCTCTGAGAGACTAGTGGCTACATAAATCATAACATAAATGTTTAATAATATCATAAATGTTTGTAATTTAAATGTAAAGATTCAATTCAAGTTTATTTCTATAGCAATTATAATAATAATCATTGCTAAGCAGCTTTACATAGAGATAAAAATTATTACTACATTACAGTCAAAATCAGAAAAGTCAAGGAGTTGTGTATAGGATGGACAATATCTAAACATAACCTGCCGTTATACAGTATATAGTGTCTTTCCAAAAAAGTGATGCCTGTATGTGGATAATATATGTTCAATGGCGTGTATTTGTGTATTAAGTGTTTGTGTTATCCTCAAAGTGCTCAGAGGGTGGACATCATCTCTTCAAGTCCTTGTACGGGAAATAGAGAGCAAAAGAAAGAGCAATAGCTGCTGTCCATAATTTAGTTGAACAAACAATATTAATATCAATGAGAGAAATAAAAAAGTTTTGTTTGTATCACTATCACAGTATATAGCTTGTTGGTTACTGTGTTTGCACCTGAAAAACCTGTCCTGAGGTGCTTGAAAGAGATCAAGAAATGCAGGGTCACTCCCAAAAACACACAAAAGACCACTAATACTAGACTATCCACGTTTTACAGCTCTTTGTCATTACGTTTAAATGGGAAAATCTCTTAGAAATCTACAGGATAGATACAAGAGATTAGGCAGATTTGTTCCAATGATTTACCTATGCCATTGCACATCCTTCAAGCTAGAAATGACAAATGCAAAGTTGTCCCATATGCAGTCAGGTTGTACAGGTAAGACTCTGTTCCTCAAAGTGAGATTCAGTCTTCAGACGTGTGTTATTAGCGTTCCTGTGACATTCCTTCCTCAAACCCATTAGAGAAGCTCTATAATTATCTCTTGTCCAGCTTTAAAAGCCTCTGCTTAGCTAATGACACATTGTGATGGAAATCGTGCCCTAGTGAATAATGGGTTTATAAAGTGATTGTGGTCAAGAGAGGAACAGGCCAGCTAAATATCTTTTTACTCTCCTATTAAATGATAGATCCTGTGTTGAAATTCTGTTTGTGGCTTTTGCACAAATAATTGTGAATGTTTGCTACAACTTTGGCAAGTTGTTCTGACTTATTTGCAGGTTGTGTGTTATTGATATCTATAATTCTTTTTAACTACTCTGTAAAATAAATCTGTAATTTTACAGTTTATTTCCGGCAGCTGGGGTTCCGGGAATAATGGCCGTTAAATTACAGAAATTTACCGTAAAATAACAGATATTAAGGGCGCCACGGTGGCCTAGTGGTTAGCACGTTCGCCTCACAGCAAGAAGGTCGCTGGTTTCGAGCCCCGGCTGTGTCAGTTGGCATTTCTGTGTGGAGTTTGCATGTTCTCCCCGTGGTTGTGTGGGTTTCCTCTGGGTGCTCCGGTTTCCCCCACAAGTCCAAAGACATGTGGTACAGATGAATTGGGTAGGCTAAATTGTCCGTATAGTGTATGAGTGTGAATGTGTGTGTGTGTATGTTTCCCAGGGATGGGTTGCGGCTGGAAGGGCATCCGCTGCGTAAAAATATGCTGGATAAGTTGGTGGTTCATTCCGCTGTGGCGACCCCGGATTAATAAAGGGACTAAGCTGACAAGAAAATGAATGAATGAATAACAGATATTAAATTACAGATATTTACCAGAAATGGAAATTTAAGGAAATTTAAGGAAATAAACCATAAAATTATGGATTTTTTTAACAGTGTAGATAAAAGCCACCATGTGCTGTCAAAAAATTAAACTAATAGGCATTCAATGATATCAGCTCATCTTATTTTTACTAGAAATATAATTTTTGAAATTATAAAAAAAACTTGGACAGCATGGCTCAGTGCAATGGTCAGCACTGTCACCTCACAAAAAGAAGGTCACTGGTTCAAGTCCTGGCTTGACCAGTTGGCATTTCTGTGTGGAGTTTGCATGTTTTCCCCATGATCGCGTGGGTTTCCTTCGGGTGCTCGGGTTCCCCCCAGAGTCCAAAGTACGGTGGCCGAGAAAGGTCAACGCGCTGCAATTTAAGAAACCACATGCAATACCAAAACACCAGCAGATTAAGAAACGATCTTCATCCATTTGACAGCACACCTGTTACAAATTCTCACAACACAAACAATGGAAGAAATGCGCAGCAAGTGATTGAAAACACAACGGAAGAAACGCGCAGCAAGTTATTGAAAACACAATGGAAATGTTTCAAGAGGACCCAAAAACATGATGGACCCAGCTGAGAAACGGACCCGCCGTGACTGTTGTTCAGTGAAGTGATTGGTGGTCTGTGAAAGGTGTAATATCCTGATTACACGATTCCGTTGTCTTTTGTAAATTATCAGTCTAATCAGATCAGATCAACTGAAATGTTGCGTTATTAAATAAATTAACTACATCCGTATCTTAGCTGGGTCCTTCATGTTTTTGGGTCCTCTTGAAACATTTTCGTTGTGTTATCACCAAGTTGCTGCGCGTTTTCTTCCGTTGTGTTTTCAATAAGTTGCTGCGCGTTTCTTCCGTTGTCTGTGTTGTGAGAATTTGTAACAGGTGTGCTGTCAAATTGATGAAAATCGTTTCTTAATCTGCTGGTATTTTCTGTTATTGCATGTCTTTCCTAAATTGCAGCGCGTTAAGCTCTCTTGTGAGAATTTGCAACAGGTGTGCTGTCAAATTGATGAAGATTGTTTCTTAATCTGCCAGTGTTTTTTGTTATTGCATGTGCTTTTTTAAATTGCAGCACGTTAACCTCTCTCGGCCACCGTACCAAAGACTATAGGTGAACTGGAGAAAGTAAATTGGGCGTAATGTATGAGAGTGTATGTGTGAATAAGTGTATGGGTGTTTCCCAGTACTGGGTTCTGGCTGGAAGGGCAACCGTGACGTAACTCCTGATAAATGAGAGACTAAGCCAAAGGAAAATAAATTAATCAATAACTTGCTACTAAAAATGCTATTTCCTAATAACAAATTCAGTTGTAAGTTAATTAGTTGAAATGTTAATTCATGATATTTGTAATATTTCAGTACATTACATTTGGTATTTTTCCCAGAGATGGGTTGTGGCTGGAAGGGCATCCGCTGCGTAAAACAAATGCTGGATAAGTTGGCGGTTAATTCTGCTGTGGCGACCCCGGATTAATAAAGGGACTAAGCCGAAAAGAAAATGAATGAATAAAAAACATTTGGTATTTCTGATATCAACAATTGATTAGGCTTATTTTAGATAACTAAATGACCTTATCACTTGTAACAATCACATTTATATTAACAAAAATAAACAGTTTTATTTCTGATATGTCGCACTGGGATTTCAACTAGTAAGGAATTTTTACAAGAAAAGCATTCGTTTTCTGTGGCTTATGGCATCATTACGTATATCAAGAAACATTTCAATTTAAACGGCTTGCCACACTGTAAAAATATACGCCATTCTTACCCAGTACAAGTAAATAAAAGGCTTATCTAGATTAAATCTCAACAGTTAATGTTTTGGAGCCTGAAAGTTATAGGATAAAGGTTAGAGATAAAGTTAAACTGCAAAAGGGGACTGGACGTCCATTGTTAGATATTCTTTCAGTCATTGGAAAGTAAAACTACATCAAACGACCAGAGAAAACCGTCCCAAATACACTTTCTACATTTCAGAGGCTTATTTAACAAAGTGAGGTGAACCTGTGAACCGTAGTAAGAGATCGGCAATGACATGGAAAAAAACTGTAGGCCTATTGGGAAAAAAAATGAGAAAAAGACGAAGTCATTTGCAGTGGGCGAGTAGCGCCGCCTGGCGTTTTAATAATCCTTTTCTGCAGTCATATTTGTTCCTTAAAGCTCCAATAGTTTGAGTTTACCCAAAAATGAAATTTCTGTCATCATGTACCCACCTTTGACTTGTACAAAACCTATTTCAGTTTCTTTCATCTTTAAAAGAGGATGGAACATGCTGGTAACTGGCACCAATTAACATTACCACAAAAAAGCTTTCATAAAAATTGTAATGAATGGTTAAATTGTACAAGGCCACGGATTTCATTCATTCATTTATTCATTCATTCATTCATTTTCTTTCAGCTTAGTCCCTTATTTGTCAGGGGTCTCCATAGCGGGATGAACCACAAACTATTCTGCCCGTCCAGCTGCAACTCAGTACTGAGAAATGGCACACATTTTAATTCACTTTTATTTAGTCAATATTTAATACAAATTTGAACTATACAATCAAGTTGAGTTTTTGCTAATTAAAATACAATTCGCATTGATAAAAATGTTTTGAAACACTTTTGAAACTAAGAAACACAAATTTTGTACAAACACCTTTTAGAGGTTTGATAGAAAATTAAATAAAAGTTTATATAGAAGTTAATTTCGAAGCTTTTTCCGGCAGTTTTGTTCCATGAGAGCCTTTAGAGATTTAGACTTTGGAAAGGTTAGAGGCATGATTATTTTCTTTACTGTTATGTGTTTTTGCAGAAGTTTTTCTGTTTACCAATGCTGCCTTTATTTGATCAGAAGTAACACAAAATCATGATTGTTATTTCAAATTGCAGTGTTGCTGAGTAGTATAGCTACAAGTAGCTCAGCTACAAGTTTTGCTACATTTTTTAGTACATTTTTTAGTGATATTTTCTGCTACTTATGATACAATGTAGCTTTTCTGGTAGCTCAGCTACTTAAGATACATTGTAACCTTTCCAGTAGATAGCTACTATTTCCAGCAAATAATGAATTAGCTTGACAACAGCTAAATTCCATTTTGTGAACCTACAATAGTCTGAAGCAAAAAAAATTGACAATAATGAGAACTCATTATGTTACAGCAGCAAGTAAATTCCATAATGAAAGGACTGAACGAAAGGATCACGAGACATTGAGGACTAGAGGAATGATGCTGGAAATTAATTTTGTATCATAGGAATAAATTAAGTTTTTTAAACTACCTAAATATAAAACACAAAGTAATAATTCACAGTAGGCCTATTACTGACTATTGATCAAATAATACCAATAATATAAAATACATATAAGTTCTTAGACTCAAGGTGCCCAATAAGTGCATTCTTGGCAAATAAAATGTATTTACTTCTAAAACATTATTAATTAATTCTTGATTTTCCCCCATTATTGCCACATAATTACCCCAAATAAATACGGAGTTTACCTGCAATGGGTTTTTATGAACAGATGATGTCGCCAAAGTCTTTATCAATAATCACTGTGCCTTTTTTTCTGGAATACAAATGAAAAGTGATTGAATGGGGTAAAAGGGTGACAGTATGAGTAATCTGAGAGTGAGTAATCTGTGTGATTTTAAGTACAAAGTGAAAATTTTGTTTTCCTCATAAAATCCCTTTATTGAATGCCACACACAAAAACATAAAAAATGTAAAATAATAATAATAATAATAATAATAATAATAATAATAGTAATAGTAGTAATGGTAGTATTTAAATAAAACTATACAATTTGTAAATAAAACAAGATTTTATTAAAATGAACACATGAACAATAAATAAATAAATAAAATAAAGTAAACATAAATAAATAGAAATGGGATTAAAAACATGATTTGTTTAATCTAATCACAAATAAAATAAAAACTACTGCAATGAATCACATTTTATTAAAACAAATAAGTAAACATAAATAATAAATGCAGGTAAGAATGCAATAGTATAACTTAAAAAAAACTAGATATCATCAAAAACAATTGTGGGCCTTATTTAGTAGAAACAGTTTCTTTAAACAAGTAACCACATAGATGCCTTTTACAATTTAAAATGGGATCCTTTGCATGAAATTGACCATATTTTGAGGGTTCACAGCATCTAAAAGACTAAAATGCCCTGGTTAAAGCCATGTTGTCCAGTATAAAAGGCGTCTGTTTGATCTGAAATATAAAAAATAACTTCATTGAAAGTGTATTCATCAGGAGTGAGCATTACAGTTACAAAAGAGCCCTTTCTTGTAGGATTCTTTCATTAAGCAAAATAAGTGGTGCTTTTTGTATAATGAACACGAATTAACCATTGTTGAGCCTTTTTTTTTAAATCTACCAATTAATCCAATAAGCTAAATGTTGTATATTTTATTTGACAAAAGACAAGATGCAAGAGCAGGCTACATGATCCACAAAGCAGAATCATCTCTGTCTCTTTAAAATACATGCAGCCTACGCCTCGAAAAGCGGCTTGTTCCGGCTTTGCCCCTTTACATCTTTCTCCTTGCCCCCTACATGAAAATAGTACCTTCCATACAAATAAACAACAATATCCTCTGCTATATTCTGTAGACACTCAGTACTGTTTCATGGTCTAACCGAGTCGTTTTCAATTTAAAGATGCTCCTCCGAGGCTGAATCGAGGATGCAAGTGTCCGCGGCGGAGTGATATCTGCTCTGGATCTCACTGCTGGACGGAGCTTTCAGGTTGCGATTCATACTATGGCGAAGGATTGGACGATGAATATTAATTAGGTAATCAGCAGGTTGCTTGGTAACTTTGTATAGTAGCAAAAAGCTGGGGTTCGTAAAGAATGTTCTTTTACAACTCTTATGTATTAAAATAGGCAAAAATTTATTTTGATAAAAAAAATTTGCCTTGTTGCATATGTTGCCCTCAGTAATCTTTTGGTCAAATTAATATATTTAGGATTTTAATAAAGATGAAGATATAACACACAATAAAAGGATATATATTTAATTGGATAAATAAAGTAAATTTAATTAAAAAACAAAATAAAAAGGCTTTGACTTTTAGAGGCTGCATTTAAAATATATATATATATATATATATATATATATAAATATAGGCAAATATATATAAGTA
>CAIGQQ010038783.1:3851132-3933496 GCA_903798035.1 Danio albolineatus | reverse complement strand
CCCCCCCCCCCCGCGTCACAAGGACACACAATAGTGATAGTGGTTTCCTGTTTATCAGCGTGAAGTGATCTTTCGTATTTTTGAGGTTTGCACTATGTTCCAAACGCGTGTTCGCTTTAAACAGTCCTATTTTTAGCATGTATTATATCAAAACGTGTTGTATCGTCACAGCTGCGTCATTAACGTCACATATGCTGTATTGGTTATTAGGAAGATAAAGTATAAACAATGAAAGTACCCAACTCCCAAAGTATAACTCACGAATAGCCACTCGCGTGACTGGTGTGGGTGGGTGGGCGTGTAAATGCCAGATTTTCCTCGAGCAGATGCTCCCGTGACCGTGAATCACTGAATCACGCCCCGAAACCCACCACCGCAACTTTCTTCTGTCCCCACGAACACGTTTTGTCACGCGCTTGAACTCCGCGACATTAAATATTAATATAGCGTGGAAATATGACTCGCGCGAGCAGAATCAAGTTACTCTGTGGATGTTTCACTTACACGGTGCGTATAATTTCATACTGTGCATTAATTTATGTGCTCTATGGCTGCCTGTCTGTGTCGGGTGTTAACTTTATTTAACGTATTTCCAGTTTAAATGGTTCATTTTACGTTTAATGACGTTTAAAAAATAGTATTGAATTTTACTTTGAATATTGAGGCTATTTTGTTTACTTTTGTTCAATATTTATTTACAAAATGTAATGTTATTTTGCCTATAATGAACATCTTTTATAATGTTATTAAAATGTCCTTAATTAAGCTTTGTTTACATTATTTAACAAGAAATGTGGCAGTGTTTCTTCTTTACTTTTAACTGTTTTATGAAAGAAATGTACTAAAGTAAAAGAGAGAAGAGACCACATGGCCACCAGACATGAGCCTGTCTTGACAACTGATTGATTCTCAACAGCAGTCGGGGCCCTTGTGTAACTTTGCATGACATGGTGCTTCTGTCAGGGTATGCTTTTCCTGGAGTATCAGACGTCAGCCAATGGGGGATCGTTCAGCAGGTGTTAGTACAGCAGCTGAAGCTGTGCGTAGTTGTATAGTAGGGAAATGAACGATTTCTTTCACCCCTGTAATCTTACACCTTATGGCAAGAGCCGTTGGTGAAGATAAAGTTTATTTTCATCTGTCCATTTTATATGTCTCTCTCTGACTTTCCTTTTTGCTTGGGGCTTGTGAAATATGTTTAATGTGGTGTGGCTGTTGATGGCTGTTTGTAAATCACTCTTATCTGCTCCACCTTCTGTCCCGCTGGAAGTCCATGAAGAGCAGCAGAGTTCAGAAACAAACAGGCGGATCTGGAGGAAAAGCGGAGGGAGGGGTTGAGTGAATGGAGATGTGAGGAGCAAGAATGAGTGCAAAATGGTTTATTTTTGGAGCTGAGAAGTGATGGGAGTGTGAATGGATGTCAAGTGGAAATTAAATTATTTTATATACATACATTTGTTGTTTTAGGATCAACATGTTGTTCTAGGAACATCTACTTCGTGAAATCACACCTTGCTGGGTGCTAGAATGTTCTGTGTGGTTAATAACTGGAACTAGCTTTACAGAAACCCACACAGGTTTCACATGTACAATTTCATGTTAGAATTACATGTAAAATGTACACCTTTTCTTGTTAAACTCGTAATCATTTTTCCACACCTGTGCAGATATGTTCATATGTGATCGCGAGTTGCATGTTTTTCATGTTTACACTTATTTCAGATGATTTTGTAAAGTTATGTAGTTAAAAAAAAAATTTCACATAAAAATAATTGGTTTGAAAATCCAATTCGTTTTTTTTTTGCGTATTCAATATTTTTTTGCTAATAAACATTTAAATACAAAGGATAATATGTAGGTCTTTGGCTATTTTTTATTAATTAACTTAAAGGTCAAATGTTTAACTCTTCAGTTTTTAAATCTATATAAATTTAATCAATTGAGTAACAAATAATTGAATCAAGAACGGAAACCCTTTTTTATTCGTAGAGTTTAAGTAATTAGCAAATTATGTAATGTTTTTACTTTTGTTTTCAACTTGATACATGTCTAATAAAAAAGACCTCTCTTAATATTGTCATAGATCATTAAACATGTATACTTCCTCAGAAATCTGCCCAAAATGCCTTATGCTCTTATTGTTTTATTTAGCAACAAGGAAATAAAACATTTTCATAATCGTTGCACCAAGTTGCTGGTTACATGCAAAAACAACAGTTCAACCTACGTATTATGATTCATAAACAAATGACTTTTGAAATGTATGGTCTGATTGGGCAGCGATGCAGAAAAAGTGACCTATGTTTTCAGACACAGCCAATGTAACCCAGTATCTTCTTGTGTTCTCAGGTGTGTTTAAGGCACCAGGGCGTGGAGGCATGCGATCTACCTGAGCGAGATTGTTCCACCTGGAGGTCACAGGATGCCAGTGCAGGCAGCTCAATGGACTGAGTTTCTATCCTGCCCCATCTGCTATAATGAGTTTGATGCCTGCAGCCATAAGCCCATCAGCCTGGGCTGCTCGCACACCGTCTGCAAGACCTGCCTCCACAAACTGCACCGCAAGGCCTGTCCTTTTGACCAGACGGCCATCAGCACTGACATTGATGTGCTGCCTGTCAACTGTGCCCTCCTGCAGCTGGTGGGGGCGCCGGTGAGTGGGGAGTGCTGGGACATTGACTTAACTGCCTTTGAGTTTTTGTATAGGTCAGGACATCCAAAAAGCCTTTGTGGATTGTGAAGCTTAAAATGCCATTAATCGCGCATAACATTTTACAAGATGTGCAAGATAATTAATGAAAAGTAATCTAACAGAATAAAAAAGAGGAACAGTTCCAAATTGTAAAAAAAATGGTAGAATGACAAATGTGATTAAAAATCAGGGTTTTTCCGTCAAATATATACAGGTGCTGATCATATAAGTAGAATATTTTCAAAAAGTTGATTTATTGACACAGGAATGCGCCACCTGAAACCCATGTCTTGCGTATGTCAGTTCGTAGTTGTTCTTGAAGCACTGACTCCAGCTGCAGTCCACTCTTTTTGCATCTTGCCCACATTTTTGAATTTCACAATTCTCTCCAGTGTGCGGTTAGTGCTGAGTTTTTCTCCTCTAAGAATTTATTATGCAGTCTCTGTTGCCATCTTGTGGATGGACAATGTCAACCGTCTTTGCTCTGCTCAGTGGCAGGCTGATGGATGCCGACGCGCTGTATCTCCAAAATTATAAATATTTAAAGTAGGCACTATCCTTATATATAAACTGCATAGTTACAATCTAAACAACCACATTCTCGCCTAAAAAAACCTCAAAAGTACATTATGTTGTCCAACAGCTGCAATATTTGTCAAACTGTCGTGAGTTTATTGATCAGCTGTCACTCTATGTGGGCTGAGTAATACACAAGGATGGGGAGGCTGTACGAGTGCTGTTATTAATGGCATATCACACAGCTATCAGCCAATCAGTTTCGAGAATCAGACAGAACTGTTATATAAATATAAATACAGTATTTTAATATTTTATTATTTTAAAACATTCAGTACTGTCATATGTATAGTGCAACAGTAGTGGTGTAGTTTGTAATACTTTTACATTAATTACTTGTTAAATACAAATTTATTACATAATAGGATAATACATAAAAACACAAAATCTGTACTATAAACATGAAGATGTGCACAATTTAAAAACACAATAAAAACTACAAATGCAAATAACCACATTTATGTAGGGGTTAAGAACCATTTTCTATAGTTCTTCAAACAGGTAATGATCACTAATAGTGCCATTGTATAGTGATGTCATAATGCCACATTGGAAATCAGCTTTATATCTTCCAACGTTGTTTCATTTTATTTCTGCAGGTTCCCGAGGGAGAGGTTGTGAGTGTGGGCAGTGCTGAAGACACGAGACATTATGAAGTGTGCAGGATGTGTGTGGAGGAGCTGGCGCTGTACCTCAAACCAGTCAGTGGAGGAAAAGGTGAGTTTGTGAAGACGGAGACGCAGGTGGTTCAACATTTGATGCTTTGAGCGCTGCGTTTTTGTTTAGGTTTGCGGCACAATGAGCTCAGATTAGAATAGCGCAACATTTCCTGTTGTTCGGCGGTTGCATATGTTTGATCTGCTTGTGGTTGGAGAAACCTGCATTGGTGACAAAAACAAAAAACTATGAAACTCCATGACCATTTTAACAATAAAAGTAATCATGCCCATGTTTTATATAAAAAATGCAATTAAATAAAGGTAGCCATTTGCAATATACAAAAATACAAACAAAAGAAAATAAATAACAATGCCACACTCATAGCACTGATATGTCTGAATATCGGCACTTTTGTGATTTTTCTTGTAGGTAAACCCAACAGTGCTGATATACATTCATAACACACTGCTACAAGTGCAATATTGCAGTTATACAACAGTTCTGTCAGTTTACTCTACTGCATCTAGTAATTGAAAACTGAACTTGTAAATACCATGTCTTTTTAATAAAGGACTAGTTTTAAATGTCCACTAAGAAAAGCATTGTATCCTTTACACCAGGGGTGTCCAAACTTTGTCCTTGAGGGCCGGTGTCCTGCTGAGTTTAGTTCCAACCTGCTTCAACACACCTGCCAGGAAGATTCTAGTATATCTAGTAAGAGCTTGATTAGCTGGCTCAGTTGTGTTTGATTATGGTTGAAGCCAAACTCTCTAGGAGACCGACCCTCCAGGACCGAGTTTGGCCTCCCCTGCTTTAATGGCCCGTTTCCACTGAGTGGTACAGTACGGTACGGTACGGGTCGGTACAGGTCACCTTTATCAGGCTTGCGTTTCCACTGCAAAAGGGTACTCTTTTGGTGGGCGTGGTGTACGACAGAAAGTTTGTCGACGTCATTTTCGCTCGAGGAAAAGTCTACAGTAATGCTTTATGGGTCGTTCACAAATCATACGGGAAGCACTTCTCACAAAACAGATGCTTTATTATACACAAAAACACTGGTGTATAAACGTTCATTATGACTGAACATGATCTGATTATAACTGCAGATCAATGATGCGAAATAGCCTACGGTCCGCGATTATATCAAATAAATAAATAAATGCAGCATATATGAACACACAGCCCCACACAGTCTCCGATGTTACCAAATTACAGAAAAACTACACACAGCAGACATGCATGCCTTATTTAGGTTCAAAAACAATACGAAATAGAGCCTCGTTAGAGAGTAACTCCGTCATTCCGAGTTTATAATGGTCCAGGTTAAGATCTTTGTTATTTCAAACATTGACGCGGACGCGGGCACAAGAGAGAAGCGAAACCTCGCGCTCGCGCTTATGGGCTCGTAACCCATAAGAATCTGCTCTTCTCTCGGCTCTGTGGCCGTTCAAGAAGACGACAAGGTTTGTTTAAGCTCGGGTCGACCATGGCTCGTTATTATATGCTGATATTATTTCGGAGCATTGCCTCTCGGCTGTGTTTTAAACATGGCGGGTCCTTTGTTTTCATTCTGCTTGTTGCATGAGCAAATGACGTATCTCTGTAAGCCAATGGCGTTCAGCTGCGCGTCTAGCTCCACCTTACGGGACCCTTTCTGGGTTTGGTACCCTTTCGAAAGGGTGACCAAAAAGGGGTACGGTACGGTTCAGTTCGGTATGCTTTTAGACAGTGGAAACGGCCTTAAAAGCGTACCGAACCGTACCGTACCGTACCACTCAGTGGAAACGGGCCATAAACAAAGCCTTTAGGACAGACTTGTTAGACAGTCTCTGTCTCAATTTATTGGAATATCCATTGATTAGATTAATATAGGGACTAAGTCGAAAAGAAAATGAGTGAATGAATGAACAATAACAGGGCGTCACGGTGGCACAGTGGGTAGCACGATAGCCTCATAGCAAGAAAGTCGCTAATTCGAGCCTCCGCTGGGTCAGTTAGCATTTCTGTGTGGAGTTTGCATGTTCTCCCCGTGTACATGTAAGTTTCTTCCGGGTGCTCCGGTTTTCCCCATAAGTCCAAAGACGTGGAATAGGTGAATTGGGTAATCTAAATTGTTCATTGTGTATGTGTGTATGGGTGTTTCCAAGTGATGGGTTGCAACTGGAAGGCATCCGCTGCGTAAAACACATGCTCGATAAGTTGGCGGTTCATTCTGCTGTGGCAACCCCAGATTAATAAAGGGACTAAATTGAAAAAAGAATGAATGAATGAATGAATGAATGAACAATAACATGGCATCACAGTGGCGCAGTGGGTAGCATTATCGCCTCACAGCAAGAAGGTCGCTGGTTCGAGCCTCAGCTGGGTCAGTTGGCATTTCTGTGTGGAGTTTGCATGTTCTCCCCATGTTGGCGTGGGTTTCCTCAGGGTGCTCCGGTTTCCCCCACAAGTCCAAAGACATGTAGGTGAATTGGGTAAGTTAATTTGTCCAAAGTGTATGTGGGTGAATGAGTGTGAATTCATATTTCCCAGTGATGGGTTGCAGATGGAAGGGCATCCGCTAAGTAAAACATATGCTGGTTCATTCCACTGTGGCAACCCCAGATTAATAAAGGGACTAAGCTGAAAAGAAAATGGATGAATGGACAATAACAGTCAGCAAACAAAATGATAAAGATGCAAGGCAATCAATTCAATCAAAAGAACTTTGGCCAAATGTTTATATATTGTTATTGCTATTATATTGTATTATATGTATTGTATACTGTATCCTTCAGTCAAATTGATTACTATGGAACAGATAATAGATAACTAAGACCAAATACTGTTGTTAGATGTACAATTAATTAATTATACTTTGTGTTTAACCACTACAGAGACTTCTGCCATATTCCAAAATAAGTGTCTGTGGTAAGACTGCTCTTGGGTTTTCAGACATGCTAAAACTCACATTACAAAAACCTTTTTTATAATAGGCACTGTTAAAAAACATATTTAAAGTCTAAACGGCACAGCAACAGCAGTATTTGCCAAACTGCCTTCAAAAGACAAAGTCCAGTTAAACATGTTGTAGATAGAGTAATGCTTTCATTTCTCTGATGTTTCATCTCTGTCACAAAGCCAATTTTAGGCCATAACTCAATTTTGACCAGATGTGAAGTTACTGCGCTCTGCCTTTACATGTGAGTTAAGTTCTCTATCATGACACTGCAGTGAACAAAGCATCAAGTGATTGTAATGTCCTACCTTTGGGATGTACCTAGTCTATTTAAAAATTATGGTTCATGTGTTGTCGTTCCTCTAACTTATTGCATGCGGATTTGCATAAGTGACGATTCTCTGTAAACCAGTAGCGTTCAGGATGAAGTCTAACTTCCACCCTTTTGGCACCAGAGTGTTATGCTTAGTATCCTTACAATGCAAAAAAACTCTCCCAAAAAGTGCTACTGTACAATTTACTGTTTTGATACTTCTGAAAGTGGAAACTAAATAAATGCATACTGTACTGTTCTGTACCAAACATAGCACTCAGTGGAAATGAGCTATTAGCTAATATCACAAAGCCCTCAGCCAATCAGATTCAAGATTCAAGAAGAACTGCATTTCCATACATTATTGGATGTGATTTGCTGGTGTTACTTACTACTGAGTGAATAATGTCCCGCTGGCTGCTGTGTGGACTTTGAGAATGGCTCTTTGCAGGCCAATAAAACACTTGTTCTCCATGAGCAGTAAAGCTTCAGGCCACTCATGTCCTCAGCTGCGGTGAATGGAAAAGTCTGTTTCAAGACTCAATTGACTGTTTTATTGGAGTAATAATAAAAGTTGCTCCTCGCAGTGAACTGATCGGGCGCTGAAGCTCTTAAACTGCTCTTTGAGCTCATAGCAGTATTCCTCCACCAAACCGCCACTATTATGCTGCTCTGTGATCATAAAAAGACTTATGGGACTTTAACCCTCAGGATGTTTAGCAGCTCATGGAAGTAAGATCAGTTGTAGAATAGATAAGGCATATTAGTGGATATATAAGCCCTGCTTATATCAAGAACAATAACTTAAACAGGCGACGCCATGGGTAGCGCAGTGGGTTCTGTGTGGATTTTGCATGTTCTCCCTGCGAGCGCGTGGTATATGTGTGTGAATGAGAATGGGTGTTTCCCAGTGATGGGTTGCAACTGAAAGGGCATCCACTACATAAAACATATGCTGGATAAGTTGGTGGTTCATTCCGCTGTGGTGACCCCAGATTAATGAAGGGACTAAGCCAAAAAGAAATTGAATGAATGAATAACTTAAACAACCAATCAATGGTAATGCTTTGTTTATGGTATACATGTCTTGCGGTTTTGTAATGTGTCACTTCAAATGTTCAAGCTCGGCTTGATTAATATATATATTTTAATAATAATATATATTATTATTATTAATATATATATTTTTTCTATAAAGGTCTGATAAATGTCTTAAACATGTATATAAAATATAATGATAACATTACTGTCATTTACTGTAACGCATCTCTGAAATTAAAAAGCAATAACTTATGTAATCAAAAACCAGGATAATTTCACCAAATATATATATATTTAAAAATTATAAGCAGCGATGCCAACTTTTTAAAAATTTTATCTAAAAAAATGACTATATAGTTTTATTTTTAATTAATAAAAGATGTATTCTGTAAATTCCTACTTTTTTGAACTGCTTGATGATGAATTGAGGATAATGTTAGCAAACATGTTAGCAAACCTTGATAGAAGAACCAATGTTGGCAAACCTTGATAGAAGAAGTTAAATGATTTCAAATAAAAAATAAAGCCAAGAGCACATTATAAAAAAAACAGTAAATTTTTAACAGTATTGCACTTCTGTATACAGTATATTTATATACACACACAAACATTCACATACATATTTATTCATTCATTCATTTTCCTTTGGCTTAGTCCCTTTATTCATCAAGGGTCGCCATGGCAGAATGAACCGCCAACTTATCCAGCATATGTTTTACACAGCAAGCGCCCTTCCAGCTGCATCCCAGTACTGGTAAACATTCATATACACTCATTCACATGCATACTCTACGGTTAATTTAGTTCATTCAATTGACCTATAGCGTATGTCTTTGGACTTGTGGGGTAAACCGGAGCACCCTGAAGAAACCCATAGAACACAGGGAGAACATGCAAACACAGAAATGCCAACTGACCCAGTTGGGACTCAAACTAGCAACAGTACTAACCACTGAGCCACCGTGTCAACCTTACATATTTAAAATACAGTTTAAAAAGTTTATTAATTTTTCAAAAAACTATTTCTTTCAGCGTCATTTTTTCTGTTCTGTAGTGAATTTGGTAATAAACAGCATGGCCAATAAATTAAAATACTTAAACACGTGCATGTCTAAAAATTATTAGAAATATGTCTTTAAACCTTGCCACATTTTTATTATTATTTTAATGCCAAAAATGCTCAAAATTAAAAAAAAATTAAATTAGGAAAAATGTCATGAGTAGTTTACAAAACACATACTGTGACTAAAAGTTATGAATCCAAAGAAACTGAGAATTGTCTAGTGATCTCTTTCATTAGTTCCATGGCTGTACATGGCTGTTCCATGTTCCATACTATATGTATGTATGTTGTTCTGTCCCACACAGGTGGAGTGTCTGCGAGTTCGAGTGCTCTCAGTCGGCCCATGCAGAGGAAGCTGGTGACGCTGGTGAACTGTCAGCTGGTGGAGGAGGAGGGTCGCGTGCGAGCAGTGAGGGCCTGCAGGTCTCTGGGTGAACGCACCGTCACTGAGCTCATCCTGCAGCACCAGAACCCACAGCAGCTCTCTGCAAACCTGTGGGCTGCAGTGAGGGCACGCGGGTGCCAGTTCCTTGGGCCTGGTGGGTTTCTTTGTGTCGATTTTAATTTGTTGTTTGTTCTTTTAGCATATTTTGGGTTATTTGCAACTTTGGAAAGTAGCTCTACTTTTGAAGAAAAGCATCTTTTTCCAACCTGAGTTCAAGAAAGTGCTTGAGTCCACAGAAATATAAATATAAATGAAAAAAAAAATGGATTGAGAAATTAATACTTAATAATAATAACAATAAAAGGCTCAAATAAATAATAAAGGAGTACTTCATTAAAATTCTATTATATGTTAGTAAATCAGATTAATATAAGTTCAGATTAAATTAATAACAAATTAGACTAATATAAGTATTTATATTCAAAGAAATATAATAAATACAGTAATATAAGGAGTAAAAACACTCACACATATACATATATATGATTATTTACATTTAACAAATGGAAATAGAAAAGAATTACATATATATTTACATAAATAAGATTATTTCATTCATTCATTTTCTTTTCAGCTTAGTCCCTTTATTAATCTGGTGTCGCCACAGCGAAATGAACCGCCAACTTATCCAGCATATGTTTTACCCAATCCATCACTAGGAAACACCACACACTCTCATTCATGCACAAATACTATGGCCAATTTAGCTCACCCAATTCACATATAGCGCATGTCTTTGGAACATGGGGAGAACATGCAAACTCCACACAGAAATGGCAACTGACCCTGCTGAAGCTGGAACCAGCAACCTTCTTGCTGTGAGGCAACAGCACTACCCACTGCGTCACCCTATATAGATTATTTACATAAACAAATTTAAATAGATTTGATATATATTTTACATTTTTCTTCATTTCTGACCAATAAATGAGATTTGGGTAGTATAAATAGTATTACCGCAAAATATAAGTGAGTTTCATGGCTAATGCTGATGATCCAACTGAACAGATATCATTAGACTTATCATCCTGACTGATAATATTGTCTATCACTACTTTTCAAATTGAAAATAATCCTGAAATGTATATGAAAAAATCCAAAAGTGTGTGTTTGTGCCTGGCTGTCAATGATGATTACTCATAGGGCAGATTCTGAATGGGAAAACATTGATTTCCCCATCTGATCTCATTTTGAGTTTTCTAGTCTGAGAACACCAGAGCATAACTCAATTCCTCCAGCCTGACACTGATCTCTCTGAACTCTGACCATATGTCTTCATCTGTGTGTACTTCAGCCATGCAGGAGGACGCTCTGAAGCTGGTGCTGTTGGCTCTGGAGGACGGATCTGCTCTGTCAAGGAAGGTTCTGGTGCTGTTTGTGGTGCAGAAACTGGAAGCGCGGTTTCCTCAGGCGTCAAAGACCAGCATCGGGCACGTGGTTCAGCTGCTGTATCGAGCCTCCTGCTTTAAGGTCAGAGCAGAAACCACTGAGCTAAAACCGCTGATCACTTTATGGCCATTACACTCAGTGCTCCATCTCTGCCACCGGGTGCATGATTCAGGAAGAGAGTTAGCAAAAGAGTTATGAGATGTGTTAAGTGTGTCGTAACTTGATATGGTGTGGATATAAAGTGCCTGGCAATAGCATTGTCTTAGAGCGCTTTTACACTGGCACTTTTGGTGTGCAACCGGGTTCATTTGACCTCAGAGTTTGGTTCATTTGTGTAATGTTAACCCCACTGAAAAAAATGGTCTGGGGTGTGGTTCAGGGTGTGAATTATAGGGGGGTTTTAACCTCTAATTAATGCTTGTTCCCTCTGAAGGACATCAAAACAAAATGTATGAGGGGTCTGCCCTTTAATAGTTAAGAAATAATCTGATCTGTATCTTAAATAATATTAAAAAATAAATTATTAGATAACTTACATAAACATTTACCCACCCCTTTAATGGGCCAAAAATATTAATTTAGCGGTTTGAAACTGGCAAATCTTGAGAACCAACAGATAGTGTAAGTGTTCACAAACATGTTTCTTCTATAATAGGCATCTGTAGGTGTTCCTAAAACTAAATGCATAGTTTGTATTTTATTATACACTTGCTCTCACATGGAAGCTAAACAGTAACATGAAAAACAGGTGGAGTCTTTCCTAGTCATCCATTAATAGGTGCAGGAATGCAAACTGTTTATTCAATATAACAAATGTCATCAAGAACCTTTTAATATGCCTCAAAACACTAAAAACATAATAACAAGCTTGATTAATAAATGAGATTGAATTAAATATATAAATTTGGTTTACTGTGGCATATTGTTGAACATAATCGAAAACTTGACTCTCCGATCGTCAATGTATAATTTGCATCATGGTGTTGTTCATGTGAACTCTGGTGCGGTTCACTTCAGATGTAAACACAGTGGCACTGAATCATGGAATTGAGCTGCTATTAATCATGTATGAATTTCTCAGACGGTTTATTTATGCATTTGCTCCCTTTTCAGACATACATGCAAGCAGAAAGAAGGTATATCTGCTCCTTACAAAAAGCCTTGATGAGCTCTCTGAAGATAATCTTTTTTTTTGTTAAAGAGGACATATCAGTTTGCACTTTTCAGTGTGCTATAATTGGGTCCCAAATGTTTCTATTAATCAAAAAATGTGATTAAAAGACAACCCAGTCATTTTGTTTTAGTCAGGCTTTCTCTCCAAGCATGAGGAAAAATGCAGGATACAAATTTCAAGCTCCTATTGATGCAGGGAGGGGATTTATGCCTAGAGTAAAACATCTGTATGAGTTGTCTTGAACCATTTTTGAATACATTCAGTCGATTTCTTGTTCTTGTGGAGTGACTTTTATCCTAGCTTAGCATAGTGTACTGAACTGGAGTTGACCATTAAAATGTTGTTAAACATTTTTTTTTTAATTAACCTATTGGAAGCTCAAGTCTTCTGCTGTTGTGTAATAAAACTGACAGAGGTTTTAAAAAAAACAGAGGTATTAAAACTTACAGAGGTCTAGGCCAATATGACTAGGAACTATGCTCTTATTCTGGCGTAACAGTCAAGAAAACTTGCTGCAGTACCATAGCTGCACCAGGTGGCAAAAACATTTAAAAAAACAAATGTTCTGCTGTTGTGTGTACCAGTGAACATAAGAGTCTCCAAGACTTCCGGCATTCGAGTTTCTGAGGACATTGTGGTTGAATTGTCTACTGCTATTTGAACATTCTGGCTGTGTGAGATTTGCTTGTCCTGTTGTTTATAACAGAATAGCTTGTACAGGCTCCACCCTCTTCTGTAGATCATTTGCAAAATTGTGTTTTTGCTCATACAGATGCATATTTGACAAACTAAATATGTTTTAAAAACATTTCGTCACCTTAGAATTATATGGTTCTATCTGACATTTTTGTCAAAATTGAGTTATTAACATATTCCTATTAATTGAGAACTTATTTACAATATTGGATGTTTTTTTATAAGTTGTTTACATTCTAAGACTTTTTATTTAAAAAACAAACGTTACACACAAACTGTTTGCTATGGAAAGCAAAAACTTTGAAGCTCAATATCTCAAAATCATTCAAAACGCAGAAAGAACCTTATAATTCCAAGGTGAAGATTTGTAATATATCTACTTTTATGTTTTTTTTTTTTTTTATATTAAAATATATATTTCAAGTATTTGCACGTGATATGATCATGGCTGGCATCACGTCAATAATCATTGCTAGTCCAATCAGATATCATTGCTTGACCAATCAGATGGATTCTCGCCTCCTGTAAATAAGCCCATTCATCCTACCTTCCTTATCTTCGTTTTTAAAGAAATCCCCCATCCACCCCATCTCCCCCCTTCCTCCTTTACCAGGGGGAGCTCTCGAGACCTACGTGATCTTTAACCACCTGTCATGCTACATGACCAGGCGGGAGCCCTGAGCTCAAGTATCTCCGAGCTCAGGGTTCTCTCCTGGGACAGCATGCCAAATCTGCAAATTTATATCAAGCAATAGCTACAGTAAGCATGAACTCTTGAAAGATCAATCAGCATAGCTTGCTTGGCTCAGCTGATTATGATGCAAAATAAAGAGTCTTGTGCTGAACGTATATGTGCGTCTGTCCATTCTTTTTCAGGTGACCAAACGTGATGAAGACTCGTCACTCATGCAGCTCAAAGAAGAGTTTCGCACATATGAAGCTCTGCGGCGCGAACACGATGCTCAGATTGTTCACATCGCGATGGAAGCAGGACTGCGCATTTCACCTGAGCAGTGGTCATCTCTGCTGTACGGCGACCTCACGCACAAATCTCACATGCAGTCCATCATAGATAAGGTACTGGATGTGTTTGTTACACCTACTGTACTCATAGTAATTTATATCAGGTATACTGTAAAAAGTGACTAATTGACTTTACTTAAAAAAAGAGAGTAAACCCGTTGCCTTATAATTATTAAGTAAACAACCTATGCGTATAATTATAAAAGTTAAGTCAAATCTATGGGTTTACTGTTTTACTTTTTTAAAGTAAAGTAACTAATGGCTTTTTACAGTGCACAATACTCTCCGGGGAAGGTTAAAAACTCCCTTTATTTAAGTTTAAAGATGAATAAATTAGACAAAGTTCTAAAAAAATTTTAGTTATAGAAACCAGACTCCCATTTTATAGTTGAGAAAGCAGATAAAAAATCATGTTTATTACCATAAAGAAAGATAATGCCTGTAAAAAATTGAGCAACATCATGTTTAACCATTGGACATCAATAGTATCATATGAGACAACTGATTTGAAAAATCTGATAAGAATGAACAAATGTAATTTCTACATTTAGTAATTTAATTTTTAGGAAAAGAACAAAAATGTAAAAAGTAAATAGCAAATACTATGTTAGTGCTTAATTTAAGATTATAAACTTCAGCTTATACGTTTATCGTATTTAAAACTGGAATTGAGTTTACAATGTATCTTTGAGGTCACATAAAAATAGCAAACCTAAACTTAAACACCAAAGCTGGTGTTATCGTCATATGAAGCTCTGCAGCGCGAACGCGATGCTCAGATTGTTCACATTGCGATGGAAGGAGGACCGCATAATGCAAAATTGTTTTATTAATCTAGGTTTCCTCAAAGAATCATTGACTACATTTATATGGACATCAGTAACCGAATTATTTGCCTTAATCTGAATATGACAATAATACGGTCAAGATGTTTACATGAGTTGCTTTTTGAATATTCCTTTCATGATCCCGTTTTACATGTTATAGCACATATTTAAATTAATGTCATTGCGCCACCACACTGTCCACATTTCCTCCGGAGTTTCATGTAATTTCAGGTGTTTCATTGTTAATTTGTCAATTTTAACTGCAGTTTGGCACTTTCACCTTCATTCAGGTACATTTCATGCATGCCCCAGTGACAAACAAGATATTGGATGCGAGTATGATCTGCTGGAAGGGGTTGGGGCCATGTTCCTGAAAGAAAGTGAAAGTGCCAAAAATTAAAAATGAAACACTCGAAATTACATGAAACTCCGGAGTAATAATGTGGATAGTGTGGTGAGGCAATGACGTTAATTGAGTTATGTGCTATAACATGTAAAACGGCATCATGAAAGGACCATTCGAAAGGCAACTCATGTAAACACCTTAATCATATTATTGTCTTATTTAGATTAAGGCAAGTAATTCGATTACTGATGTCCATATAAACATAGTCATTGTAAACATAAACTACAAGTAAAATATACTTGAAAAAAAAAAAAAAGTGTCTACAGTTAACCTTTTTGCTTTATTCGTGCTTGTACTACACTCAAAAAAAGCCGTTTGCTGCTTGTTCAAAAAACGACTTATTTAAAATGAGTTCAAACAGCAAAATTCTTAAATATTTTTTTGGGGAAAACTTAAATGTTTGTATGTTCAATCCACTTAAATTTGTAAAGACGATTAAGTAACTTACTGTAATCGATTTGTGCTGGGACAACATGACGTTACTGTGTGAAACCCAGCATTTTTAACAGTGTAAATTATTTAGAAATTGCATTAGTTTTTTCTGTAATATTTACTTCATCACAGAATAGTTTTCATCACCTTGAAAGAAAACAAATAGTTCTAGTTTTTTTAGAACATGTTTTTGCTCTTTCCCAGTACTGGGTTGCAGCTGGAATGGTCCGCTGTTTAAAACATATGTTGGATAACTTGGTAGTTCATTCCGCTGTGGCGACCCCTGACGAATAAATGGACAAAGCCAAAGGAAAATGAATGAATGAATGTTTTTGCTCTCTTTTTAAAATCAGACTGCTTTTGTCCTTTTCCACCCCAGCTTCAGTCCCCAGAATCCTTTGCGAAGAGCGTTCAGGAGCTCACCATAATCCTGCAGAGAACAGGAGACCCAGCCAACCTGAACAGCCTCAGAGCTCCTCTTGAGCTGTTGGCTGGCATTGACCACAACCCTGGTGAGCTCTTACACCTCCACAAACACCATCAGATAACATCATTGGAAATAACCGGTATTTGTGTGTGTGTGTGTGTGTGTAGATGCAGCTGCTCCATCTTGGCCAGAGCTGGAGAGTGTATTACTAGCCGTGAAGGTTGTTGTCCACGGGCTGGTGGAATTCATCCAAAATTTCAGCAAAAAGAGCAATGAAAGCCCTCAGGTATTGCTTCAGGATCTGCTGATTACATCCATTCCATATTACTTTAATTATAGGTGTCAGAAATGCAAAATGTTTTAATATTATGCAAATTTATCAGGAGTTTTCAACAATGAAGGTTGTTTTGGCATTGTTTAATGAAGTATGTGACAGATCCAGCTGTATATCATACCGTTGATTTCACATGATTATTTATAGTTAATTTTACATTATTGAAAATCGGATGGGTTGTTTAAATATTCAACATTTTAAAATTTGAAAAACTTGTCATCTGATGTAGCAAAGGTTATCCAGTCATCAATATTAGACCTATAACGTATGAAGTATATAGTTAACTTAAATATATATATCACAAATAGCATAATATTTCATTAATATTTATTATAGAATTCTTTTATAAATAAGTTTTAAAAACATTCTTAATATATCTACTTTTATGTTCTTTTATTTGAATATTGAAATATATATTTTAGATACATGCAATATATAGTTTAGTGCAAAATTCTGAAATAATAATTATTAAATTATTATTGAATTATATATTTTTTTAATACTTCTCAAAGGATATTTAATGGAGCAGGGACATTTTCAAAGTATTTCCATTTTATTTTTCTGGAAAAAATCTAAAATAATTACAATTACAGTTTAGCAAGAGGGCTGTTGAAATGTTGAAATCAATGTTTACTAAATACAGCTATGAACAATTATTGTTTATTATTCAGTCATGTGAAAAGATACACTAGAATACTCTCAGTTTGTAGCAGGTCAAAAATGATCCCAACCGCTGTATTCACATGCATTTAATAGCTCTTAAGAACAATTTTGTGTGCCAAAAAACTGCAAAAAAGCCAATGTTTGGCTTTGTTTCTCATGTCAGATAAGGGTTAGCGTTTACTATGCACAATACAACGCTTTTCATGTTGTGCTGTTGACTCTAATGGTGATACATTGTACTGACCATAATAAATGTGCACCTTGGTGATCTGACAATGAAGAGAAAACAAAGGCTAACAAAATCATATTTAAAGTTTTTTTGGCACACAAAAGTGTTCCTGACATTTCAGATTACAGAACCCCTGAAGTCTACTTTCTTCTTTTCTGGACTTTGAACATCTCCGGACCAATGCTGTCTATGTAGCATGAGAGAGCTCTCAGATTTCATCTAAATTAGCTTAGTTTGTATTCAGAAGATGAGCGAAGGTCTCAGGGGATTGGAACGACATGAGTAATTAATAACTTTATTAACATTAATACTCTAAATAAATCATAGACATTAAGTTTTCTGAGCTGTGCAAGAACAATTCTATGATATTATATTATTTTAATAATATAATAATATTTATGCATGGTCCTGATTCTGAAGCTGTCCTGTTCCTGAATCTGAAATGTGCAGTATTCTGCTTTCTTGTTCAGGCTCAACCCAACAGCAAGTACAAGACAAGTATGTGCAGGGACTTACGGCAGCAAGGCGGCTGCCCGAGAGGAGCCAGCTGTACATTTGCCCACACGCAAGAGGAGTTGGAGAAGTGAGAACACACACACACACACACACACACACACACACACACACACACACACATTAGGGCTGCAGAATATGTAATTTCCGCATCAGCACATCTGCAGTAGCCACATTGGATGTGTAATGTTGAGCTGAATTAATAGTTGACCAGGCACCACAGTTCAGAACACATGTGGTTTGTGGAGACACTGGAAAGTTTAGCCATAATATAGTGACAGTTTATCATTGGCATGTGTGTTAAATAAATGTGAATGTGTAAGCATTTCAGAAGCGTTTTTAATTATAACATTTATAGCATTTAAAAACATTAGTTGGATTTAATTATTATTAATATTTGCATTTTTTATATATTTCGTTTAGCTTTTTTAGTTACTTACAATTGAGTATAAAAGAACTATTTAAATCTTCAGAGAGCAGATGCAATTGAATCCTATATGACAAGTCTAAGTTAGCCTTTTCTTTTTCTGAGCATATAGAGAGGAGAGCATTTGCCCTATATGAGGTTTGTCAAGCCCACTCACCTGTGTTGAGCACACTCAGAATTGCACAGTGTTTTCCAAGAGCTATGTAACGTTGATTAGAAAGTGTCTGGTGCTTACGGAAAGAAAAAGAGTGTGTACTATACGTGGTTTGTCAAAACCACTCACCACGTGAAGCACACTCAGTATTGCACAAGTTTTTTTTCCCCAGAAATATGGATTGTTTATAAGAAAGTTTCTGGTGATTTTGGACAATGAAGTGATTAAGTCCTGTTGAAACAGATGAGCCTTAAGTTGTTTCTTAAAAATGGTCAGAAGACACGTCGTTTGGCAAGTCGTTCCACAAAGATGGAATTTTATAGGGGAAGGTCTTTGACATTGATTTGTTGCCAATTCAAGATGGTAGCAGAAAGCAACAGTCATAATTTATGCTTGCATCCAAAGATGCAAATTAAATTTATGCCCAAAACTGAAATATCGCATATAAGACATGCAAATAAAGCAGCGTTTCCGTCCAAGTAGTCAAAGAATACAGAATCGTCACTTCTTGATTAACTGGCGCCAAATATCAAAACTAAAAGCGGAATTTGCTGCAGTAGAAGAAGCTGCATGAATTTTTTCCTCATTTAATAAATGACTTGCACCTGAGAAGACAGTATGCTGACACGCAATGAATGCATGGTGGCATTTGAAGGCATCAGATGCGTAGCACAGATGCTCTAGAAAACTCTAGAGGTAATTAATATTATAATAACACTAATACTGGCGTTTTAGAATGACCAAAAAAAATTCAGATGATTTACAATGTGCTCAGCCTGCTGCTTTGTCCATTCACAGACATTTTCATCATCACATGATCAAAATCACATGACTTTTTTAATGCGCATACTGTAATTTGTTCGGTAAAAGTGTTTTCTGCTAAAACTGCTAAAATTTTATTATTATTATTATATATAGTATTTCGAAAAAACTAAATATTGCAATGTCAGTTTTTTCCAAAATTGCTCTACCACACACACACACACACTTGAATGAGCGCATCCAACCAGTCTCGTGCTGTAATGCACAAAGAAACACTGGCACAAATGAACCTGCTCTCCTTCCCACGTCTCCCGTTCCTAATTCTTATTCAAGCTCACCCACACAATCCTACAGTTCCAACACAACAGAAAATTGGCATGAGTGTGTCTGGATCTCCCTCCCATCACCCCGTTTCCTCTCTCACGTTCATGTTTCTGTCTCTTTCAGGCACAGAATGAGGAATAGGAAAGCCAGCGGGGCGGTGAGGCCGTTTCTGTCAGTTCCAGCCAAATCTGGCACCAAAGCAGGGTCAGAGGTATGCACCGGCGTGATGAAGAACCATGAGAAAGATGCCTTAGAGGACATGTCTCCTACTCAGCTCATCCCTAGAGGAGGAGACCAGCAGGAGGACAAAATGCTGCCCAGTGCTGCTAACGGACTGCATGTGACCAGCCTAGAACAGTAAGTGCACTTACTAGTGGAGTTTACTGAAAGTAATCATATTTATAGATTGGAACAATTTCCTAAATTAAATAAAAAGTGTTTAAATTATGCAGTGTTTGTGCCACAGGGTTGAGTGATACTTCATGATGAGTGTTCTTTTTTCATAAAGGTTGAAATTACTGTTTTAATTGCAAGATAAGTCACTGATGTGAGTCGTATAGATTTTTTTATACATTAGAATGACAGAAGTCTTAAGTTCCTTCTTTGCCGAAGTCTAAGTTAGCATTGTTAGCAAGTTAGCAAAAAAAAAAAACTAAAACATGCTAACAATATGTTTACACAGTTTTGAAAAAGGCTAAAAATATCTTAGCAATGTGATAAAACAGGCTAGCTTTGTTAGCACAGAGCAACCATCATAGCAAACAGCTAACAGTGAAAATAAGAGTTTAAAAAAAGAAACTATAATTAATAGTCAATAACATAAATTATCACCCAGTGATGCTCAGTGACAAAATTGAGAGGGGAAAAAAAACATAAATAAAATGCATATAGCCTATTAATAAATGAGTATTCTAAAATCATGGATTATTATTGAAACATCAATTGATACTCAATTATTTGACATAAATGATATTTTATGAACATAAACAGTATTTTATTTTATGTCTTTCAGGAATCTTGTCAGTCACAGCCAGCCCCCTTCAATATCTTCAGTGATGTCCACAGACAGACACGGGCCTGTCCACATGAGGGCTCATTCTGAGTACTGCTCTCAGGACCAGAGACCGTATGAGCTGACACCCTACCCTCAGTCCACTGGTATGTCACAACCCTCGCTCATAGGGCTGATTATTCCTGTAGTCTTTATTATCTACTACTCAAGCTTGTACTTTTTCTTTCTTAGCTTCTTACCAGACTACATTTCCAAAAGCATCTTCATAGCCAATCCTACCAACTAAAACATTAAATGCTAGAATTATGATAAACAAGCTAGCAACATGTGAGCTATAAAAGTAACAATACATATTAAAAACATGTAGCAACAACTAACTAGCTAGCAACATGCTAATCTTTTTTAGCAACATGGTAGCCAAGTGCTAGGACATGTTAACTTGCTAAAGGTACTTTGCTAATAACTTTACTGCATGTTAGCTATGTGGTAAAACATGCTGGAAACATGCTAATTTATCTTAACTACATGTTAAAAACAAGCAAGCAACACTAAATTTATGTAAACTCTGTTACATGCTAATTCATATTATGTATTAATTATGCAAAAACAGGGTACCAACAAGCGAACTCAGCTAGCAGAGTGCAACATGCCAAAATATGATGAAAATTTGAAAGCTGGGGTGATTAATTTTTTTTATTTTGTTGCAATTTTTAATAAATGCTTAGATAATTCATGTTTAGATAATAAATGTTTAGATAATTATTTTTATTGGTGGCTTAACAGCATGTTCAAATTAAGCTAGCAACATTTGCTATTTCTATTAGGCTAGTTGTAAAACATGGTGTAAATATGCTAAAACTTTCTTTCTTTCTTTATTCTAAATTATACTCCCAACAAACTTTACCATCTAGTGAAAATTGCCTAGTTAAACTCTTCTTATTCACTTCTTCTTTGTTTTCCCACAGTTCCTCCTAAGTCATGCAGTCCTCGCTTCCACCGTTCCAGCAATGTGCCCGAGTCTATGTTACCCCCTTCAATGGGCCCTCTGTACCCCGATCAGCACCCCTCTGTTCCTCCTCTAGACAGACTGGGCTCTGGTCATTTTGGACCGTCCTCTACCTACTCGTCTCATGGCATGTACACCCCTGTTTACGACAGCCGGCGCGTGTGGAGGCCACCGCTGTATCCCAGGGATGGAGGAAGGAGTAACTCTCTCCCTCTAGAGGTTTTTCAATCCACTGTTTATCAGCAGCCGCTCCGGGAGCGATTCAACTCTCTGGACAGTCCTTACTGCAGCACGGCGGAGCAGAGAGCTGCAGTGCACAGGGCAGGTTTCATTATCCCATTCATGTGCATTGAATGAGCCAAAAATCTTCCATGTTATTCAATATTTTGCCTTCAAAATATCAAATAGGAATGTAATCATTTACAATATTTTATTTGCAGAATAAGAAAATAGGTCAGAATAAAATATTTCATGATTTCAGGCCTTAAGTAACAAAAACGATAATAATCGTATAGGTATAAAATATGATTTTCAAATAAAAGTGGTTTATTCATTTTATCTAGAGATTTATATCTACCCATATTTAAAATTGTCATAATATGTATATACTGGCAGGGGCGTAGCAGACATTTTAAAAAATGTGGGGACAGCCGTATGAGATTCAAAGGTTTACGTTCATTTAATTATTAATCACCTGTTCCTAAATGGTCTGTCTCTAAAAGTGAGGGGGACGTATCCTCCCGTCCTCGAGTACTGGTTGAAATTGGAGATTATTTGAACCATGTAATGTTTGTGTTATTTATATTTACTATTAATTATCATAGCATGTATTGATAATAGTCATAAAATAAGTTAAGGTTTCTGCTTAGCTTTATTTTTTAGTTAGTTGCCAAAACATTTCTAATTTGCATTATAAAGTGTAAATTGTAATTATATTTAAATTTTATCTGTGTGCTTTCCTTAGCCAACAAATGATTGAAGACAGGACAATGTTTGAAACTTGTTTTTGATCGTGTGGTTGCTCATAAATGGCACACTTCACTTTTAGATTCAAAGTAGGTTGAAGAGAATGGAGAAATTGAATTTCCGTCTATTGTACAGGACGCATACACCCGTGTTGAGGAACTCTATCGCCACAAACAGGAACACTGGGTACATCACCACAGCAATGTGAACAGGCCATCACCGTCATCCCCTGTCTTCACTGTGGACATGTGTCCAGAGGTACGAAAACTACACCTCATACAGTACATGCACCGTGCAAATAAAAAAAGTGTTAAATGAGATTTGTTGTTTCTTGGATTAATAACTTTGGCACTCAAAGCTTCAGTCGCCCTTCTGAGGTGTGTTAAGCTATTTTAAGTTGGTCTGTTGCTCGGCAACTGATAAATCCAAAGCAAGCAAGCCGCTCTGTCCTGAAAATTGTGTGTGCGGACGAGCCGCATGAACCTCTCACAGAAAGATTTGGCACCACGAAGGCTGAGTCACTTTGCATTGTTTCTTTCCACCCCCATTTTTTGAATCTGGCAGCCTGTTGCACATTGGTGGGTGTGAGATAGAACGTTGTCATCGCTCTCTTTCTCCTCCTTTAGCATCCTGAGGGTGTAGGTGGTGGGCGTATGACTTGCAAGTGTCATGGTGGAGAAGAGAGTCTTGCCCACTACTCGCCCTGGTCGTGCAGCACCATCAGCCCATTTGAGTCAGAGCCCCATCATTTGTCAACCCACTCCTGTTCCAAACAGCTAGTAAGTGGTCGCTTCTATACACAGTTGCACAGATTTACTTTTGCATTCATTTAGCAGCTCAGTAACACTTTCAGTCGATTCAAAAGTGTTTGATTCAGACTGCTTTAAAAATAATATAGCACAGGCTGTAAGTGAAGTCACTTCACTTTAGATTGCATTTACACTGACACACTTACAAATCTGCTTCTTTTTTACAGATTGTTATTGTTAGTGGAGGAAACACTTTAGATTCACTTTTCGACTAATAGATTTGACTAATTTGATTTCATTAATGTGTAAAAGTGAAAGTGGTCACTTTAGTTTGGATCCATTGAATTCACACTGATTCGCTTATAAACTGGCCTGTATATTAATGCATTTCTGTTGTGTCCATCAAACTAAATCAACATTATTGCATAACATACAGTAAGAGGAGTCAACTAAATCACAGAACAGTGAATAAGTATACAAATACAAATGAGTTACTTCACTTTCACACAGATTTTCAAATTGGCTCACTAACACAATCCTGTTGGTTTCTTTAAACAATATATTATATATATTATTATTATTATATATATATATATATATTATATATATGTAGCTGGTCTAAATGGAGTCCCTTAAAGCTATTCTTCTCCAAAAATGACAATTCTGGCATTATTTTTACACAAATTAAAATATAAACCGGTAACCATTGATGTTCTAAGTAATATTTTCCTACTGTAAGTGAATGGTTACTGGTTTCCAACATTCTCTTTAAGTTCACCTAAGTGATTTACTCTTAAACCTTATCTGTTGTCAATCTGACTTTCTTACTGTATTTTTAGGTCACCCACACTTTCTAGTACACACTCGTTCATTTTCATTTTGGTTTAGTCCATTACTTTTTCAGGGGTCGCCACAGCAGAATAAACCACCATATCCAGCATATGTTTTACACAGCGGATGCACTTTCAGCCGCAACCCAGTACTGGGAAACTTTCTAGTGTACTACACTTCCAAATATATAGTGCTCTACATTGCCCATAGTTCATTGATTGAGGTCTTTACATATGCCTCACTTCCTTTTTATTATTTTACTTTGTTGAGGTGTGGTTGTTTGAATCAGGGCGTAGCAACTGGGGTGGATGGGGGGATACGTCCCCCTCACTTTTAGAAACAGGTGATTAATAATAAAAGTTATGTACAGTTTTGGATCTCATTCAGCTGTCCCTCCTACTTTTTAAATATAACGCCCCTGGTTCGAATGGACACTCAACCATGTCCTTTAAGTTTTTCCATTGGGGTGCGTCAAGTATATTTATTTTACCCAAATATGCGGCAACTGTGTAAAATGTTTAAATTTGTATGACCTTTTTTAAATTTTTTGCATTGTTTGTAATGCCTTAAGACCAACCTCTATCATCCTAGTATTTTATCAGTATTTTAGTATTTGATCTCATATGCAACATCATCACATAACACATTTCTGTACATCTAAAAAAAAACATGCTAAGTTACTTTTATATCATGACATAAAAATAATATTTCATAAATTGGAACGTGTTATGCTTCCTAATCTATATTTAATTATCTGTCCTCAGGAAGGAGAGAGTGGTGGCAAACGGTGGTTGCATGTGTTGGAGCCATACAGACGACTGAAAGAAGAAGATCCCATTATTCCTTTTGGAGAGGGGCCCATCATCTCTAAATGGGGAGCCATTTCTCGCGCTTCTCGCACCGGTTTTCACACCACTGACCCGGTCCAGGCCACAGCATCACAGGGGTGCACTGGTACCACCTCCATCAACTTCAGAGGTTTGAGCTGATATTGTGTGCTGTGATTTTCTTTAGCTTTAGGTTTTTCTTTAGCTTTAAGAGTGATTCATGTTCTCCTCTGTTTTTAGACTATGGCTGTCATATTGGTCACAGTGACCTCAGATGGGGCTCGCGTGGTTCTGATTCCTCTACTCACTCCAGCTTTATAGACAGGTACTATTTTAGGCCATTTTATTTGGAAACTAAGTTTTTGATAATGAAATATCTTGGTATCAATATATGTGTAAGATCACATTTGCACTGATTCACTTTTAAATATCACCCAACCTGCCCTTACACGACTTGAAATATGACCCATGATGGAATTTACTGATATAACACCCCTACAGTAAGGCAAAATTCATTTTCAGTGCAATAAAGCTGCTTTCACAAATTGCATTTTCTATAAATTCTCTCAAAGTGAATTGAAAATAAATGTAAAATGGGTACATCTGAATTCATTAACATCACATTCACACTATTAGCAGAACCCCCCTGATCATATGTTTGACTGCAGTTTCTATTTAAATAGAATGCTACGAGGCAGTATGATGCAACAACTTTTGTTCCTTTTCACACTAATGATATTTACAGGGACATATTTTCCACAAATAAAGGATTATTTTCACATAGTTTTTTGCACAACCTCAAGTAAATACAACAAAACAACTGAATCATGTCTATAGCCCCTTTCACAGTGATACCAGTAAATGTCTGGAAAATTACTGGAACGACTTTACCAGTAAATTAAAAAACCTTGTTCACACTGGCAAGGATGTTCCAGAATTTTTCCAGAAAGGACCATTCATTCACATCCATTCTAAAATACTGGTAATTTCTGACATCATTAACCAGAAATGACCTCTAAACGGCTGTGCTTGTTTTTGTAAAAATAGAAGGGCTTTTGTTAATGGTTTCACTTTTTTTTAAAAGCTTTAGCGATCATGCAGCTGCTTTGTCCCAGAGAAATCCAAAGGCAGAAGTGCAAACTGTGACTAAATGTTTACACAATTGACTACATTACAAATTCTGTGGATAAGTATTGTAAACAACTTCCATGAGAACATATGAAGGAACACTTTCGCATGTCGATAATATGTTTTTGTGCTGGAGCACTCCTTCACTTTACGTCCACACACAATAAGCAACTGAAGCAGAGCTTGAAGGTAAACAAACAGCGGTATCATTTTATTGATAATTTTTTACACTGTGGGCATTCAGAAGGAACATAGAAGTGTTATCTGACTAACAACTAGCAGCTAAATGTGTCTGGAAAAATATTCAAAGGTTTTTATTTTCATAAACAGTGCAGATGGGAATGCGTCTGAATGTTCTGATTGGCTGGAATAAACGTCTCACATCAGAGCGTTCTAAGCGTGAACATGTTTTTACCAGCAATTTTCCTTCTGCATTTACACAGTGCAGCATTCCGGCAAATTACCGGTAATGTTACAACTTCTCTTTCTGGATAATTGCAGATAATTTTCCAGAAAGGTCTGTATGTGTGAAAGGGGCTTATGATTTGTAATCATGTACGTTTGCTCACCTATCCGTTTCCATATGTACAACTTTTCTGTCGTGGTCAGTTTGCCCGGTAGCTACTTTGTACAGTGTTGAACTTGTGATTCAGAATGCTTGGGGTTGTGTCCAGTGAAGCACAGTTAAACAAGAGGCAAAAGTAATGTACAATCTTCTTCAATGGTGATAGCCTAGTGTCCAGTACACTGACATATAGCTCCACTGTGATTTGGACCTCCGAAGTTCAAGTCCCAGCATAAGGACTTTTTCCGATCAAATCCCCCCTCTCACTCTGACTTTGCTTTGCTTTTATAACCGCATCTGTCAGTCCTTTCGTAATAAAGCAAAAATGTCAAAAATAAAATTAAGAAAAATTACAAAAAAGGGCTTTTATCTTAAATTTGTTTTTGAAAACCCTATTGGTTAGGTTTAGGAAAGGGTCTAGGTCAGTGGTTTGCAAGATTATCTGTACAACAGATAACCTGTCTCTCCTGAATGTGTTCAAGAAAAATGGGTATCTGAAGCGTAAAACAAATCATAAGAATTTCAGATTCACACAAATGTACACAGCGCCCTCTAGTGGATTTGACATCTGAAATGTGCAACAAAACCTACCCGGAGCAATGAATTTCAATTCTTGCAAAAATGTAAGCTGAGGAATGTATTTTCCTACATTTGTATGTTGAGAAAAATATAACAGAAACTTGAGCCATTAAAAAAACAGCCTGACAGAACACCTTTGAAAGCACATACATGTATTTATAAAGTATTACTTAAGTAATCTAGACATACATTTTATTGGATTGTCAGGAAAACATCTATATGAAGACATCTTCAGTGTTTCCCCGTCTTCACCACCATCCTGGCATAGTCGTCTCACTGTCTTCTGTAACGGTCTAAAAATAGAGCCGCAGCCGGAACATGGCTCTTCATGTTTGTGTTTGCAAAGCTCTTACACACAGCAGCGAGGGCTTACATTTCAGTCCCCTTAACTCTCATGATTCATGTACAAGTCTCTTACAGAAGGAAAATGTATATTCTGCTTATTAAATTCATTCTGTGTTTCCTACATTGGTTCTTTTGCCCTAAAGCAGCCTTATTTTGCACTTGTGTAGCATTTGATTTATTGATTTTATGAGATCAATGTCTAAAAAAACACCATTGATTGTATATACAGCCTGAAGCTTATTTATGGGAATGATCTCTTCTTTTTATGCCAAGGCTATAAATTATTGTTTATATATTATATTATTATTCATCATTCATTTTCTTGTCGGCTTAGTCCCTTTATTAATCCGGGGTCGCCATATTATATTATTATATGTATTATATTTTATACTTATATGTATAATATATTATACTGTATATGTATATTAACTTATTTTAACTTAGTCTGCTTTTTATATTTGTAACATCACCAATGTTACATTTCATTTTTTTTTACTATTTTACATTTTATGTTTTTATATATTTTCAATGTTATTTGTTCCTATGATTGAAATTCTACATATTAAGCATTTGTAACTCCAGTCTCACTTGATCTTCCAGAAATCATCGTAATTGTTATTTGGTCGATTGAACAGTTTATATAGTTTTTATTACAAGTATAATTTTTCAAAATATCTGAAGACATCTGTTCAACAGAAGAAAGAAACTCAAATTAGCTTTGAACAAGTGAAGGGTAAATAAATGGCAGAATTTTCATTTGTGGGTTAACTATCCCTTTAGGTGTAGGCAACAAGAAACTACAGTGAGAAAAACAAAGTGGTAGTTAAGAAATAGTTTAATATGGCAAATGGATAAATTAATAGACAGCAAACTGCAACATAAATGAGTAAAACAAATGCTGCAAACAGAATAAATAACCTAAAATCTAAACCTAAAGATTTGTATTTATTCATTTTTTGATGTCTGGTAATATTGTATTGCTGTGACTTAGAATCGATATCCTGTCATGTAATTGTAATATATTGAGCACTTTTGATTTAAAAAAGTGAGCTAACACAGTTTCTCTTCTACAGTATATAACATTGGTGTCAATGATGATTACTCATAGGGCAGATTCTGAGTGGGAGAACATCTCTCACCTGATCTCAAAATTGAGTTTCTAGTCTGAGAACACCAAACAGCAGAGCCAATATGTTTTTGCTCTTAGGGTTGGGTTTGTTTCAGAGCTTAGTGTGTCTGTGTTTCAGCGATCATCTGGCTGTTTCTGGGCTGCATGCAAGACGAACTTCCTTCAGCAGCGGGACAAAGCAGGGCATGGATCTGATGGGGAAGGATGGGACCGAGAGTGAACCTGACAGGGACATTGAGCTGGAGCTGTCTGCTTTGGACATGGAGGACACAGAGACACACGACTGCGGCTCGGAGGTGACTTTTACACTGTTTATGTTGGCTTGACGAAAACTTCTAATCTTATCCTATTTAAGCTTTTTCTTCTGAGAGCAACACAACGCCACAATTCAGACATTGATCTATAAATGTAACTAGCTAAGATTAGTAACTAATCAAAAAAACAATAACATGTTAAATTATGCTAGCAACATGTTAAAACATGTTAATCCTTAATCCTAATCCTTAAAAAAATAAACTACCATTGCTAGAAACCCATGCTGTTGGACAGATCATATTTGTATGTTGAAAGAACATCAATGTCACCACAGTCATAATTACGAGTGGGAAAGATTTTCTTTCAACCCTGTAGGCTACATTATTTTTTGGTGTCAATGATGATTACTCATAGGGCAGATTCTGAGTGGGAGATCATCTCTCACCTGATCTCAAAATTGAGTTTCTAGTCTGAGAACACCAAAGATAATGAAGAGTTACAAAAGAAAATATACAAACTTCCCCGGAGGACTTGAGTGCAGCCGTGATCCATGTTAGCAACATACTTATTCATGTTAGCGACAAGCTAATTTGTGTTAGAGACATTTTAATTCTAGAAACATGCTAGCAGCATGCTACTTCTTGTTAGATGCATTGCTAAGAACATTTTAATTCATGCGAGATACAGTAGATGCATGATCATTTTTGCTGGCAACATGTTAACTAATGGTAGAAACAGCCTATGCTAGCATTATTCTCATTTTTTATAGACACATTTAAATAATGAATTAAAAAATTATTAATTCAATTAGAAACATGCTAGCAACATGCTATCCCATGCTAGCAATATGGTAATTCATGTTAGCAACATGTTAATTGCCACTAGAAACTTGCTAATTTATTATAAAAGGTAATGCTGCTAGCAAGATGGCAATTCATGCAAGAAACATGCTAACATGTTAATTTATGCTACATGCTAATGTATTGTAGTAGCATGTTAGATACATGAACAGCATAATTCATGTTAGCAAAATTAAAAAAAACATCTTTTTTTCTTGTTGGCCAAAACATGCTAATTTATGCTAGCAGTGTGCCAATACATGCAAGAAACATGAACCATGTTAATATGTTAACATTCTGGAAGCATAAAGACATGATAATTCCTATTTATGGAACAGAAAGTCATACTTACAGTTGTGACATGCTAGCTTATGCTTAATATGCTTAGTCAAGTCATTTGTCAAAGTTTAACAACAAACATTACTCATTTAGTTCTTTTAATGATCTACAGGACACAATGGAAATGCAAAGCCGCTCTCAAAACAGCCACCTTTCTACAGTCTTCAGTGATCCAGTATCCAGTTCTCAGTTAGAAAACGACCTGCCCGACAGAATGGATGCTAACCTTATGAGGAAAATGGCATTCAGGTAAGCAGAGCTTTGTTTGACATTACAGACTAAATTGATTCTGTTTTTAAATCCCTGTTTTTAGCGCTGACTGCTTGTCATTTTGCAAGTGATGAATTTAGATGGGTTTGTAGTCAGTATCCTGGGAATCTACAATGGTTGCTTTAGTAATGGTTAAATGTACGCATAAGCATAGCCCAATGTCAAAATACATTTTTCGTTCCACTGTCAGCGTTGTCAGTGTGACCATGGAAATAAAATGACCTCTTGAAGTTATAGTTATAGGGTGCTTTCACGCCTAGACTTTTGTTTCGGAACCTGTGTCGTTTCCCCAGTTAGCGCAGTTCGTTTGGCATATGTAAATCCAGCAATTGCGCTGGAATCCGCACTAAAACAATCAGTCCGAGATCGCCTGAATGAGGTGGTCTCAGCTCGATTGAAACAAACTCTGGAGCAGATCAATTGCTGTGAGAAAGCAAAACAATCTGAACCCGACTATATGACAGTGTATTATGGATATGTAATAGGCATATGGCGATATGAAGAGAGAATTATGAGTAGGATGGGATGTCATTCCTACCGGTTAATGTGCATTTCATGTCAAATTAGAAAATGAAAGCATGTTAACTATTAGCGAGAGCTGTTTATACGTTAGGAAAACTGACCGAACTGGAGTCTTGGGTTTGTCTGTTATTTCTCTCCAAGGAAATCCTACCTCTGATTTATATTGGGTTACGATGTCTGTGGGTGTCACCATTCAAAATCAAAGCGCAACGTTCTGCTTATAATTTCTTGTTGCTCATTGCCATAAATTAAAATAAGGATTCATGAAAGCTGAGCGGGACTCTGCAAAATAAACCGTGAAACTCTGACCAATGTGACGAGAGTTTACTCGCACATGACTTGTTTTAGCTGTTATGGTACGTTTAGAAACTTTGCCACGTGAAAGCGAACCGCACCAAGTACAAAGTGCAATATTGTAACAATTTGTATCCCTGTTTCGGAACAAAACAGGTGTGAAAGCACCCTTATTTTCATAATCCAGGCTGGGTTTTTTAATATGATATTTAATGTGTTTTTTTTGTGCTTTTTTTTTCAATTTACTGAGCCCAGCTGGCAAGGAGATTTTTTTTTTTTGACATTAAAATCTATAAAGAAATTGAGACTTTGACAAACCAAACTCATATATTGAAAGCCCAAACACAATAAAAAATATATCAGGATTAATAGATTGATTAGTGATTTCAGCAATAACACTGCCAATCTTACCCCAAAAGTCTTGAAGATTAGGACAGTGCGCAACTATGAAGGAACGTCCTGTCAGCTCTATTGTATTTGCCACATTTTGGGGACAGCTTTGTTTCAGAATCTGCAGGATTTTGTTCTGAACCAGGCAGTGTCTGGAGTTTGTGCAACATTATTTCCCCAAATCTTATTCGAAATCTCTGATCTTAGCTCTTCTCATTAACTTGAAGATATCACATTTTGGAGGAATTGTTGTATATTCAAGAAACAATTTTTTCCTTGCCAAAATTGTCCTTAAGACTAGTATCCAGAGACCCTTTTTAACTTGCCATAAAATGAGATTGTAAGCCATTGTAAACTAAACAAGACTGTGTTTTAGAATGTATAACACCAACAACAGCATATTCAATTCATAAGCATATTTATATTTCTTTAAAAAAATCATAACACAATTTTTTTTTTTTATATTTCACTTATGATGACTTGTGACGTTACAGAAACACCCTCTCCCCTGGAGGCTTGAATATGAGGAAGATGCCAATGAGGACCTGCTCACCCAGGCTTGGAGACCCCCGCCACCCCAGTCCAGGACCTGAGATGCTGCTAAATGGGACCTGAATTGGGCTGGACAGAACAGCCCTCCTTATGTTCTAATGCCATGGGGTCATGCCAAGAATCCACCATCCTCCTTAGGTAGAAGGTAGAGTTGTCCTTATAGGAGTCAATCAAGGCAGCGAGTCGCAGCCAAAAAAGCCTTCTGTATTCATGTGTTCTCTTCATAAGAGCTAGCTATGCCCTGTAATTGTAATCACTCATCATCTGTTCGGAGTTGGTTTGTTTTTCTTAATCACTGCTTGTGGATGAATGTTCACATTGAGTCACAACTCCACCTCAGGTAACTCTTGATGTCAGCCAATCAGAACTCGGTCCAAGCCAGGATAACTATACCCCATGTTCCCAATCTCTGTACAGAAGTGACGGTTTTCACTAGCTTTTAGCACACTGAGGAAACCATAATCTACTGTGTTATGACTATATAGCGGAATCTTCCAATATACAGTATATCGAGAGTAACTACGGTGCTTGGAATCTATAGTTCTTGCATTATTGTTAACATTACCGCAGTGTTAGCCACTGAAATGTTATGTGCATGAGTTGTTTGTTGGGCATCATTGTTTGAAACAATCATTCATTGACCATTGTTTAAGTGTGTGTGTGTGTCTATGTATGGATTGTGGTAGATGTTTGATATCTCTAAGAGACGTTTCACAAGCAATCAGCCAATATGGTGTTTTATACACATACTAAAGTGAAACAGTTCATCAAAAAAAAAAAAAAAATTCTGTAATTTTTGTTGTCATTCTAAACCTATCATCCTATGAAATGGCCCCATATGCTATCTCCAAATCTTATATAAAGTTCTTCGTGAGTAAGTCAATCTGAAAATCTTTCACTGAAGCTCTGAAATCTTGTTTTCATCTGTTCAAATACAGATGTGTGTTCAAACACTCATCAAAACTCAAGATTAAAATACTGTGGTGTTGAAAAAAGTGCAGTAGTAAAGACCAGACCTTTCAGAAGTCCATGCCTGAACATGACCAACACCAGAAGAGGGTAGAGTCTGAATGATAGCAGAGACAAGAAGAGGCAAACTTAGAGATGGTTTACTCAAAAATGAAAATTTTCATTATTTACTCATCTTCCACTTGTTCCAAACCCGTCTGAGTTTCATTCTTCTGTTGAACACAAAGGAAGATCTACTGAAAACAGCCATTGACTTGAGTAAATGGTAAACCTTTTCAGTTTTGAGTCACCTTTCCTTTCAAGTCAAGACTCAGAGAGAGACAAAGAGAGACAAGTGCTGATTCAGGACCGCGACCAGAAGTGGAATGAGTTGACACTAAGACCTTCTGAGGCACAATTTGAGTCAAGAATGTGACCAGAAGAGGGACTTAAGTCAAAGCAACCAGTATACAGTGGTTCTCAACCATCTGCCATATTCTGTCTTTATATTTTGCACTCAAAGTGCTGTGAGTGACAGGATTTTGTCTTTTCAATTCAGTGGTTCTTGTCAAAAAACTGCAAACTGAACTCAATATAAAAAGTCTATGACGGATGAAAGTTTCGGAGGCAGTGCATACTGTAAATCTGGTTGACCATTTTGACTAGCCTTGAGTCATAACAAAGACCGGATGAGTCTTACGGTGCATTCCAAATTAGATATATTGCTCTCCAAAGGGCACTTAAGAGTGAAAAACGAATCATGGCTGCCATATTGATGTTACATTTCAAACCGAAGTGATCAAAACTGGCCTAATACCTTCTGAGACACCGTCCAAATGCATTAGGGCATAGGGATGAACCCTTCACAATAGAATTCACCATCGGTCAAGACCAGAAGAGGGACTAGTCTGAGTCAACACAGAATCCAGAAGAAGAATCAATCTGAGTCAAAATAAAGTCCTGAATGGGTAGAAAATGTATCAAGACGTAGATCAGAAGAAGGATAAGTCAGGACTAAGTCTACAACAGGGATGATCGTTGAGTCATGACAAAGAACAGAAAAAAGACAATACTTGAGTCTAAAAGCAATGAGTTGTACTTAGTCGAGACAGTGAGATTAAGAAAAAGTCTTTAGTCAAGACTGAGACCAGAAGAGGGACTAGTTTGAGTCAAGACAAAAACAAAAAGTCGCTACAAAACATAACAAAGGATGAAAGTGATCGTGTTTTTGCACTAGCTGCATTTTTTAGTATTACAACACCAAATTTCGGTCCGTTTACATTTCATTTTTTGGTGAACTGTTTTTTAATAGCTACAATCAACAAGCATCACAACAGAATATCAATGTAGTCTGTCTTGAGGATGTGGTATTGTTTAGTGTTTATGAAACGCTGATCATAGTGACAGTTCCTATTTGTTGTTTACAGTGGTCAAAAGGTCACCTCAGTTTTCATTGCTTCTGTTTATTCCTGTAGCTTCCTTTTCGAGAATTAGACTAGGTTTTATTTTTTTCCCTCCCCAAATTTCTGTTTTCCCTTATTTTATTACAAAACATTGCTAACTTCCATGAAGTTGTTACTGGGATATTTTATATCAGGTTTTGGTTTCATCAACCCTAGAGTACCTAATCTCCATTACAGGTTTTTCAGGATTATTTCCTGCTTGATAAAGATGTTATAACTAAAAAAATTATCACAACAACACAAAGATTACTGGTGTTTTAATGTAGTTTTGTGCAAACTCCGTGTAACAGCATATAGCAAAAACAGTCCGATAACATTTAGATGGTTCAGTGTTTAAAATAATGACAGGAATATTTTTTTTGTTTTGTTTATTTTTCATCAGTCGCTGATTTCTCCTTTTGTTAATTGTATTGCCTGGACCAGTCAAGTGTGTACTGGTTTTGGTGATTTATGAGGACATAAATGAGTATGACCTTGTATTACAGTGTTGAGCTGGTTTATGAGAACATGCCTTGTGTCCTTGAAATTCAAATTATTAAAAAAATCATACTTAATCGAGTTTTTCACATTCAACATTAGTTCCTGGTTCAGTTGTAGGAGAACGCCATATAATACACAGTTTTTACAGTATAAAATGCATTATGCTTATGGAAGGTCCTCATTAACTACCAAAACCAACGTGTGTGTACGTTTGTATTTGTGTGTGGAAGACTTTTAAACCTTAACAATTTCTGAATATGAATGCAATGTCACTGAAGACTGTTAATCATGTTTTTTCTTATGTGGTATAGGTGTTTTTTCCACTTAAACGAGAAATGTGAAGTGAAATCTTCCTGGTCTCGGCTCAAGCGCCATCTCGTTAAATCTCATTTTGCCTCCTGCAAGTGTTTTTCGACAGGGGATGTTACAGCTGCACCTTCCAGCAAAGAGATTTTGTATGAAACGCTTTCAAGCAAATGTGTTCATTTTTTTTAAACGGTTGAGTCCTAGTGTGTGAAATCGCAACACCTTCTTGATATGTTTTTACATGTAGAGAATCTCTTCCTTATTTTTGGTTCACTTTTTTATTATTAGTCTGGCCTCAGCTGATTATAAGAGGTTATAACTGTTGCGCTGGGTTGGTAACAATGCGAGTTTGTCTACATTTTGTCTACAGCTGTCAAATTGCCTTCAAAAAAGTGTCTTTTTATTGCCCATTTTGACGCAACAAAGCCTTATTAGTACATGTTTGACTCTTTTATCTGCCCAGCTCAGCCCTGTATCATGCATGCTGCCTTTGGCAAAGATATTCTTTGGTAAAGGAAGTATGATTGTGTAGTTGTGTCACACAACACCCAGTGCTGTGAGTGTCCTGCACTGTATCTCGCATTTTACTCACTTCCTATAGCACTTACTGTCTGCTCTTATGGATTTCTATCAGGATTATGATCGTTTGATATCCATAATTCCTTTTTTTTCCCTTGGAAATGTCAGTTTTGTTTGCACTTGAATTTTAAAAATTTGCTTGGCTGTAATAATGGGGCAGGATGTGTTTGGTTGTGATGATGCTTGTTTTTGTCCTGTGCGCAACTGCAAAAACGAACTGATGTGTTGGATATTTTTACGTCTGTATTAGACATTTTATTTGCAAATCTATTGTTCGATTCAATTGTAAATGAATAGAAGATGGGCATCCGTCATTTTATACAACCAGAGCCATCATTCGATGGACATACTGCACATTTTTATGATGTATAATCAGAGATAGGAGGCTATTTATGATCACAGAGAGAACGATTCTAAAGGTCAGGAAATAATATCTTTTGATGAAATAATAGCAGAAATTATTTATATTGCATTTTTTGTTTCTTTTTAAAACACCACCTGGCAAAGATATCCCTTTTGCTTGTGGCAATGCAAGGAAGACTATATAGAAATCTAGCCAACGCACAGTCAATTCTTACCGTTTGGGTTGTTTGTATGTTATTGCTCTTGTATCTTGGCTAAGCTTTGCTCTGATATGTAGGGCAAGCTGGTGAGATGAATCTAAAGGTCATGACATGTAGTTGCATGCCAAGATAATAAACACAGTTACATCATCACTTGAGTGTTCAGACTCTTTCTTACCCCCGAGGATGCAGTTTTTTTGTGAATAAGCAGGACATCTGCTGGTGCACTGTGGTATAACGTGTCTGTGAACCCCTGATTATTTGGCTGCATTTTTATCACTTGGACAAACTGAACTAAACTGAATTAATTTTTTAGAATAACGCTGTGTTCATATTTGTAGTTCTGTTAAAAGAAAAACACTTTCAAACAATTCTTTTCCTAAATTGAGTTCACTCATAAATGAAAGTTATGTTAATAACTCACTCTTGTAGCCTTGAATTGAGCCCTGAGACCTTTTTTCGGAATACAAAATGGTCCTGAGTTTTTCAAAATCAGAAAAGGAACTTGAAAAACAAACATTTTAATAGGTGTCTATTATGTCCCTTTTTACATGATGTAAAATCTGTAAAGCCTCTGGTGTCTCTAGAGCAGGGGTGCCCAAACTTTTTCTTACGAAGGGCCAAAAAGCAAACTTTATTGAGGCTATAGTGGGCTGAAGGTATAGTTGCCATGGGTAATTTCCTAATTTATTTAATAAAAATAAAAAAATAAGTAAGAAATATTGCTTTAAATTAACTAATACAGGCTTCTTTTTCTCATTTGTAACAGAATGGAGTTGCACCTTATTTGCTCACCAATGTCTTGTGCATAGTCCTCAATCCGTTAAGTGACATTATTTACATTTTTTAAAAATCTGATTTATTTACATTTAAGTGAAATATTTCATTTCAGTTTGTTTTTTTGTAGCTCAACATTAAAACAAACAAACAAATAAATGTTATTTCAAATTAGAAATGATGATCTCTTTTAAACGCATTCACCCCAACCCTCTCCATTCTTCTCATTCTCTTCTTAGATGGCGTGGTGGGCCAAATCAATTTTGGCCTGCGGGCCCTAGTTTGGACATCTCTGCTCAAGAGTGTGCATGTGAAGTTTCAGCTCAAAATACAACGCTGATCATTTTTAGAATTCATTGAAACTGCCTCTTTTATGCGTTGATCCAAATTGTGCAGTTTTGGTGACTGTTGCTTTAAATTCAAATGAAATTGTGCACCCAGCCTACTTATTTTTTACAAAAAAATAATGTGTCAGCATAGTGGCAGATTTAAAACCGGATTAATGTTATATCTTTGAAAAACTGAAAATGTCAAAAGTAGTGTCCCAGAAGAAGGCAGTCTATGGAGCCTATGGTGTTTATTTGCGCATCCTAAAACTCCACGTTTAAAATGTCTTTTAGTCACTGACATTAGCCTGTAGCAGGTAAAAACTCTAATGGTGGGCCGGTGCTTCTCCCTCTGGGCTGTCTATGCTAATGAGGGAGAGATCATCACTAATGGGTGGGGCTTTCTCCCTATGATGACACGTACAAAGGAAGAATGTCAATCAAAAGGTTTCTGCAGACTGTTTTTATCAGGTGTAAATATAAGTTAAGATTTTTTTTTACCATTAGAGGGTAGCTATATTTACAGACTTTTGCCACACATCTGTTTAAACCCCTTATTAATGTAATTTTTTTGAAATAGGTGCCCCATTAAACAGATCACATGTCTTTAAGGTTCAAGACACCCTTGAGTAATGTTTTTGAAAATTTAACAGATTTATGTGTGTTGAGCATCAGTTAAGACAACGCTAGTACCTCTCAGCTTTAATTGTGGGGAAAACTGGATAATTCTGAGCTTTTGTCAGCTGATTTCATCTTCCAGGTTTAAAATAGTTTTCGGCTAATGGAGTGATGATTCTCATTATTATTCACAGTGGAGTTTTCTTATCCCGCTTAGATCCTGGTTCTTAATCATTCAGGACGTGCGAGCATGTGCTTTTCAAAGGCAAGGCAGACCCGCCAATCTGGGAGACCCAATAACTGGGTAAGACCGCGTCCACGCACATCACAGGTTGTATGTGTTTGTTTCCATGATTCACAAGGTTTGTTGCATGTTTTTCAAGGCCTATACAGCAAAGCTGTTGGTTTGCAACAAACATTTTTGTCGGGAGAGCTGTACGAGAATTGGAGAATGGCGGACTTTGTCTTTTAACAGTTGAGTTTGTTACCATTCAGACACATCGCCTATATCCGTGCTGCTTTCTTCGCCTATGTTTAAAATCCTCCAGATTACTGGCAGGGTTAATGGTTGGAATAGACAAGGCAAGAGACCTGCTGCGCTGCTATCCACTGTGTCTGCATTCAGACCCGGGGATTGAGGAGAAGAGAAGTCCTCCTCATTTAGTATTTATATAAACATGATTATCTTTATAATGATATAACAAATTGTGGTTATGTGTATATGAAATTACGAATAACATATCTAGTAGGCCATTAGATTACTTACTGTTTATTTCTTTGCATTTTAACTTTGTAAATTATACAATCATGTCTCATTTTGTGAGCCAACTGACAACAGTTGTACACTTCCCTATTTTTCCCCTGCTCTGCCAGCCACGCCCACTCTTCCATCTGCACGCAGAGCTCCATACCCATCTCGGAGCATTTTTTGAACAATTTCTGAGCTAGACTTGAACTGAAAGAGGGGGTTTCGTGGCCCTTTGAGGGGTTCAATCAGTATATTATAAAGCTACAAGAATACTTTAGTACAGAATTAGAACAAATTTTACAACTTACTTCAATACTTTCTTCTCCTCTGTGTCAGTATAGTGTGCATGTTCATGAGTCCTGTGCAGTGCTGTATACCCAGATTGGCCTTACCTGACTTCCTCCATTTGCATCTGAGGTACATGACTGAGAGTGACACGCATAAAGATCATTGCACTCTCGTGAATGTGCACACTGTACTGTGAACCAGGAATGTCTCCAGGCATTGAATGAGGGTAATTAATAACATAATTTTCATTTTTTGTGTGAACTAATCCTTTAACCAACGTCAAATATAAAAAACATTTTTATGTAAAATATACATTATGTATTTACAGTGTAGAAAAAGACATCTGAATTTCAGTTAAATCTGGCTGATTATGAAAATAAAATCAAAGTACAGTATTGTGAAACCAACATTTGGCAGGGAATTTATCTTAGAGAAGAAGGGAAAGTTGATCTAACCATGAGTTGCAAAATTACAACCTGGGAGGGTTAAAAGGAACAAAGGTGAAAATTAACTTGAATTCATATTAAAGATTTTATATAGCAACATTTTGTTAACCACACATTCATATGATATTTGAATTAAAATGAATATAAATTGGACCTTTTTTTAATTTGACAAAATGTGCTGTTAGTTTACTAATCTCAGGCCGTTCAGAATTTAGGTGACTTTTTCCCTTTTAACATTGCATTAAAGAATATTTTATCAGTCACCAATGTTCGGTTTCAGCACAAAATCTTCTTTAATGCATTTTTGATACACAACGGTTTTCAGTACACTTTATACCTACAGTAATAAATGAACAAGCCTGTAGGACTTTAAAAGGTTTTTAAAATATTATAAGAAATTGCTTAAGAAATTATTAAGATTCTGCGCTATTTTTATAATTTAATCAAACAAGGTTGCACTTAGGCTGTACATCTAAGTAGTAATAGAAAATCTAGATGTGTAAAAGTACCCCATAGATACATTGTGACACAGAAACCATAAATTAAAAGTGTAAACAAAAAAAGTGTTTTCATTATTATTATTCCACAAGCTATGGAATTTTATTAAGATTTTTTTTTTTCTTTTACTAAACAACATACATATGTCAATATTTGTTTTATCCAGTGTATTGAAATCTCTGCCTAAAATGGCTGTAGATTTTCCAAAATACTTCTGTAGGTATGCATCTGTTACTGAAACATGGGCTATATTTGAAATGGCATACAATCATCTATTCCCTTGTTTCTGCTGTATTTATAGAATATAAACTGTAATATGATACAAATGTGGCATTTCTGTGTGGAGTTTGCATGTCCTCCCTGTGTTTCCTCCAGGTGCTCCGGTTTCCCTCACAAGTCCAAAGATATGTGGTATAGGTGAATTGAGTAGGCTAAAATTATCCGTAGTGTATGTGTGTCAATGAGTGCGTATGGATGTTTCCCAGTGATGGGTTTCAGCTGAAAGGGCATCCACTGCATAAAACATATGCTGGATAAGTTGGTGGTTCATTCCGCTGTGGCGACCACAGATTAATAAAGGGACTAAGCCGAAAAGAAAATGAATGACTGATGCAAATGTGAATGTTTATGTCAAATGAAAATGTTTATCCCATTCTGCAACTTTCGCAACTCCTCTTTTTAAACAACTTTTTTATTTCTTTTTTTTCCACTTCTTACTTCATTGTGCTGTAATTAAAAAAGGAAATCTGTGAAATAAATGCTTATTTTCTAAATAATAAGCAGACGCTACTCAGATAAACTTGCAGCATATTGATTTTTCATATTGAAGACTTTTGTTTGAAATGTTTTTTTAACATGCTATCATAGGGTATCATAGGCAAAAACAATATTGAGAAATATACATGTAAATGCATAATCCAGTACATACTGCGCATACAGCAGTAGGCTAGCATTCGATTGCATTTCGAACATTTCCGAAGAGAGCGGCGGCCGGCGGAGCATGCGCAGTTCGAGCGGGGTTTGGTTTGTGTTTACAGCAGCACTGTTGCTGGCTAATGTTCAGCGCTGTTATGTCAAGCCTATCTGGAATAAAAAGCTTCTGTGGAATCAGGTAGGATGAGTGGCAGCGATGCATACAGCCGTGCTTTTATTTGTTCTACTCGTCCGTTTCGTTATTTAATAATTTAGCAATTTTAAGGGGAAGGTAACACAATATATGCAGATTTGGATTTGATGCTAGCATGCTACAGAGTGTTAGCCCGTTAAAGGCCGTGTACTGATATCTGCAACACTGCATGACTCAAAACCTGCAAAGATCTGTTGTCTGCAAAGCATACATATACCTGTTTATGTGACATATTCAGTTTTGTCGACGAAAGATAGAGAAATCAAGGACGGTGTCTGTGCTTTGCTGTTTAATCCTACCTTTCAGGATTAAATTAGATGATTTGATCATCTCACAATGGAAATGAATAATTTGCATTACATGCAAACATAACCGCATTACTTAATTTTGTATTTTGTTTTGAATTTCCCTGAATGTGTTTTCGCTTTACCCGAATGTGTTTTCGTTTGATTATAGAAGCTAGTGGTGATGTTTTTTAGATTTTAAAGAGTGCATGAAATCAAAATTAACTTTTTTTTTGCTCACGATGCTTGAGGTTCAAGTGTACAAGCTAATCCACTGAAAAGCAACTAATTTACCATCGTTTCAAATCAAATTGCAAATCAATTTTGAGAATTTCCTGATCTGGAGTGGCATTCAAATCCCAATGACGTCAGTTTGACAGCTTGGGCAGAGCATCTTAACCACATTTATTGAAATGATAAAGGCTATATATTCTTCTGTGTCATAACGGATTTTATTGTGAGCTTTTAGACTTATGTGATCTTTCTGCATTGCTCACCAGCGAAACACTAGTTTGAGGTTGGGTTTCTATGTTCCCCTTTGTTGCGTTTCTTCACCATTGTTTTGATTTTAGGTTACTATAAATAGTGGCAACAAACTAAGCAGGTCGTGTAAGAGTTAGAGGTGATCAATGCTGAAAACAGATCCTTTTAAAAACACATGAAACGGTTGAGGCAGAAGGAGAGTGATTTTTTTAAATGATTTTTTTAGTACTTTTACACTGGAAATGTGTTGTTTCTCAGTTGACCAATCACAGATCTCATCTTATGTTGTTGCGACATGTACTTACAATTTTTATGGAGGTGTGTGTGTCAGCGCATGGTACATGACTGTGCATAGACATTTTGCACCTGAAGCAAAATAGATAGAAACTCTCAGTTTACATACACCTTAATGGGCACCTGTGATGAAAATCAACTTTTGTAAGCAGTTTAGACAGAACTGTGTGTAGGTATAGTGTGTCCACAGTGATATTGGTGAGATATAAAGAGAACGAGTCTCTTTTTTAAAAAATTTCCTGATGTTAAAATAGCATCCAAATCCCTTCCATTGGCCGACCGCAACGCGACGTAGGAGTGCGGTTTCATCGCTAGGCATGGGATTGGACGATAACCGTTTTCAAGGTATACAGCGGTTTGGAAAAATGAAGGTTTTAAAACCGTCAGAATTGTCTGCCATACTGTTGCTGAAGTATGTGTAAGATTTTTTATTTACGTTTTTTTACGACAGTATCTCTAGCATAAAAATATCCAAAGATGCCGTTTTAAATTGTAAAACTATAAATAAAACAAATGAAGACAGCAGAAGTCAATGATTCATTTGAATTATTTAGCTTGACGTGTTTAGTGTTCCAAAACATATTAAATGTGTTTTTTTACCCAGAAATTTAAAAAATATATATTTTAGAGCAGTGATCACAATATCGCAAAACCGTGAAACTGTGATATTTTTATCCAAGGTTATTACACCGTCAAAATCTTATACTGGCTCATGCCTGTTCATCTCCCACCGAATTGATTGACAGCCACGTATTACATTTCTCCGTAGTAACGCATATAATCATACCAACAACACAGGACCTGCGCAAAGCAACTTGGATTAAAAAATCTGTTGAGCTTGCTGTGATCACCAATCATCATCAAATGTGATCAAGAATGAGTTTCACAAGTTTAAAACGTTTTTAAAACAGTGCATGCAGCACGTTTTACATAGCTTTATTTATCACCACAGCCGTGTGTCAGTACACTTATAAAAGAAGACGCTTCAATACCGGTTTGTGGACGTTAAATCAGGTTTATTTTGCACATTAACATAACGGATACCCATACGGCTGTGCAAAAACAGTATAAATGTAAACGTGTGTGTGTGTGTGTGTGTCTCTGTCTGTCTGTCTGTCCGTCCGTGTGTGTTTGTGTGTGTGAACTTTGTAACAACATTGTGTGTGACTCATTGGTAGGCTTGAATTAACTCCAGAACACATACATTAAATAATCATTGGGAAAGTTCTTACTGTAATATTTCTCACAAACGTTACGTGAGATCTACTTCCTTCATGTTTGTCACTGTGCTGTTTATCTGACGCAGCTGAGGCAGAGACTGAGGCACATTCTGACAGGCACATGGGCATGGTGGGCAGGGAGAGCCAGCATTAAACGCACAGGAAACAAAAACAGCTACATAGTGTTTAAAGCAGAAAATTTCAACATTCTGAAAGGTATAATAAATAATCTGATGGGTGTTTTGAGCTGAAACTTTACAGACACATTCTGGAGACACATGAGACTTATCTTATATCTTGAAAAAGGGGTAAAACAGGTGCCCTTTAAATCAGGTGCCCTTTAAATTAGGTGCACAAATAGCTGGGTTTCTATGCACCCTGTGTTAATGCACATTTTGAAGTACCTTAATAGAAACAAGTGATGGAAACCAAAATTTTAAATAAAGAAACACAAAACAGTGTACATTGCAACCAAGTCTTTGTTGTGCTTGCCTTGTTTACTGTTGGTTACTAGGTCATCAATAACAGTCACTAATACAGTTAGCCACTCTAACAAGTTGATGGAAATGGACCTAATTCACATTTTTTTTTTTTTGCCAGCTTTGAAAAGATTCGCTTCACGTTAGAATAGAAACCTGTAATTTTTTTGAAAATTTTTGTTTTTATTACAATATAAACAAATGTGACACAATGTGAGTGCTAAAAATAGTGTGTTCTATATATAAATGAAAACTGTAAATGCTACATTTGGTTCTCCCTGTGGTCTCATGGGATAGTAAGGTAACTATCGAATGCGACCTTCAGAATCCTGAACTTAGCAAGACGTACTCTGAAATACTACTTTTATCACACTCTGTTTTTTTGGATGTATATACTAGATACTAGTACCATATACTAGAACAGGGGTTTCCAAACTCGGTCCTGGAGGGCCGGTGTCCTGCATTTTTTTTTCTTCCAACTCCAATTAAACACACCTGAACCAGCTAATCAAGCTCTTTGGTATTCTAGAAACTTCCAGTCAGGTGTGTTGAAGGATGTTGGAACAAAACTATGCAGGACACCGGCCCTCCAGGACCAAGTTTGGACACCACTGTACTAGAATGAACCGAAGGTGATTATCATGCGAATTTTGTCAGTAAAGCCGGTTGTGTAATCAATAGGAAATCTCTTGCACGTGCTTTCAGCAGCATTTAATACACACAATCGTTGTTCACTTCTAAGTGTCACAGCATCAATAATGTTATAGGATATCTTTAATCATGCTGTAATGAAATTGAAGATATCGATTTTTGGCATCATGAAAGCTGTTTGCAAAGATTTTCATTGAAGTTTGAACTATGTCTCTATGTAGTAAATGCTGCTATTAAAAGAATGCGGCAATACCACATTTATTAACATTTTTACTCAAAAACAACTCCATAACTTTAGTTTAGTGTTTGAAATGTGTCCTTATGTGAGATGGTGTGGATTCTTACACAAAATAAGGCAGGCAGCATATATATTCAAAGCAGTAACAAAGGCATTGCGTTATACTTTATCAGAAGAATTATAAGAAAATAAACCACATTTTGTCGTAGAGAAGTCAATGGTCAGCAGGTAGGCTTCATCTGTCAGTATTGATCTGGCTAGTTGGTTAAGTATGTTCCAAACATGTCGAGTTAACATCAGAGCTCTGAACAAGAAAACAGCCTACTGTTTTAGCGGTGCAGAAAGACCCATTACCTCACACAGAACCCTCACTGTTGTTTCAGTCGGCTGCTGTCCGTTTGATGTGTTCAGGGGGAGCTTTTTTGTTCAGATGGAACTAGACGTGAGTCAATGCAGGGTGACAGCACAGTAGAGGTTGAATGACTTCAGATTTTTGGAAGTCGACTTTTATGTTAACAAAGTCAAGTTGAATAGTCACTGGTTAGGTCATCAATAAAACACAAGATAATTGTTTTGCAACATGCCACACAGTTTGCTATTTATTTGCAGGAAATGTCACACATGCTGGTCGACAGCCCAAAACATGTTGCAAAAACAATGCGACATTACCAATGACTAATTTTAGTGCAACACAAATGCTTTGTCAACTTTTTCATTAATGATGCAACATTAACACCTGGGCTAATTGTACTGCTAAATAAATGAAGTCAACACATTGATCACTGCATGTACTACTAAGAATGTAATAACAGATATTTGCACATATATAGCAAAAGTAATGCATATGTTGGCAGCACACAGATTCATGTTAAGTTATTTGATAACAACAAAAGAAAGAAAAAAAGGCTATGAAGTTTAGTCTTATTACACTATTGACATATTTATTACAATATTGACATATTGACATATTGACATATTTCAATACGCATACTCAAAATCCTGCTCAAATTGGGCGTTTTTCACAGTTACTGACTGATCTTGGTGATCAGAAATCTCCTAGCTGCACATCTTCACTGCGTTCACTATGGATGATATTTACACATGCTAAGAAGTTTGTCACACCTCTGGCGACTGCGCACTCCATGATTTCTGCGCGCTTCACTGTTCATTCACAAAATATGTCACAGCATCTACGCTTCGCTAAAAGCAATGGCCAATCACATTGCTTTTCCAGGGTTGCGTAAATACGAACTAACTGGCATCTCTTTGACGATTTAAAGTTCACTCAAAGTTCACGTGAACCTTTTATTGACGCTGACATAAGAAAAATAACATTTTAAAAATTACTTTAAATATGCAGACATGTATAGTGAACCACCTTTGTGTGTAAAGCTGCCAGTTCAGGTCAAACAAGGATATCTGCTCAGCGCGACTCTTCAGTCTAAAAGCGTCATGACAGAGCATTAAAGTTGACCAGTCGACTGTTAGTGCTAGTTGTTTTGCGTCGGCTTAGTTTGTATCGGCTCTTAGTCACATTGAGTCAATAGAAGCAGATAAATCTGTGTATTCAGCATCCTCATAAGCATTTTTCTATTGTTTTTCCATGTAAAAGTGTCCTCTGGCCCTCAGATAGAGATGTACTACTGATCACAGAACTGTACTTTCCCTGACAAGATGTGCATGACAATCACAGAGTAACTTAATCACAGTTTTATTTAAATCTATTGTGCAACTGTATTTTGGACACAGAATGCACTCGGGTAATTCCTAGTTGAAGATGGAAATTAATCTTAACCCCTTAACTTTTTTCAAAATTTTTAATAAAAAGGAAATGGTCTAAAACATATCTTTACAAACTATATATCATACAATTGAAGTCAGAATTATTAGCCCCCTTTTGATTTTTTTCTTTTTCTTTTTTAAATATTTCCCAAATTATGTTTAACAGAGCAAGGAAATTTTCACAGTATGTCTGATAATATTTTTTCTTCTTGAGTCTCATTTGTTTTATTTCTGCTAGAATAAAAGCAGTTTATAATTAAAAAAAACTATTTAATAAATTAACTGATAATAATAATAATAATAATTCAGGGGGGCTAATAATTCTGACTTCAACTGCATATCATTTAAGTGTGATATTAAGATGTTACAGTGATTAAACAACACTAACATGACTAACTGGAGCAGAACATTATTCCTCCACCCAGAGGCAGACATATTTACTGACATCAGTGAGTTCAGCTCTCATTAGTGCAGATTAATGTTGCTAACTTGATTTCAGATTGCATAACAGCAGTCTTGTTGTCTTTGGAGAAACCGTCTGTCTGTCTGGTTGGTACAAAGAGCTTCCAGCCACACCTTGTGGTTTAAACCTGGATTGGTAACTTTTTTTCCTCACAAGTGAAGCAACATAAGCATTTAATTTATTGCAGTTGAAGTTTAGTGATTTCAGCCATAAAGTGAGCAACACAATATAAACATTAAAAAAAAAACTATTATAATTATTAATGATTTATTAAAAAATACAATTTTTAGTAATTTAATAATAATAAAAATAATCATTGTTATTATTATTATTATTATTATTATTATTTATTTATTTATTTATTTATTTATTTATTTATTTATTTATCTTTTGAATAAAATGTTATTTACTTTTTTGGGGTAATATATCACCAAAGCAGCATTCATTTGATCAAAGTAAAAAAAGCAATGTGAAATTTTGGTTTAAAATAACTTTATATTGTAATAAAGCTGGATTTTTTGTTATCATTTTGTAGGGACTCAGGATCAGAAATCATTCTAATATGTTGATTTGATGCTGAAGCAGCATTTTATTATATTAAATGTGTTTATTATAAATGTTGAAAACAGTCGTGCTGCCTTTATATTCACACCAAATGTTTGCAAGCTGCATGAAACTGATCAAAAGGGACAAACTATTTCTGTTTTAAAATAACATTCTATCAGTTTATGAACCCTAAAAGAATACATGGTGGCTTCTATAACTGATTTCAATACAGAATTTACCATAATAATACATCATAAAATGATTTTATTCATTAAAGCAATGCATGAAATGTATTTTCAAAAACATTTAACAATCAATAATGTTAACAGGCTATAATATAATACACTTACAAATTTACAGTTACAAATAAAATCTTTCTTTAGTCAGAAAAGCCTAATAGTAGGCTGTCAGCATTATAAATACACTCTATGTCTCAGTGGACTTGTGTTCCTCGACAATAAACATGCCCCTCAGTGGATGTTATGTTGTCAAGGCGTCACTGGAGAAATGCTCAAGGGTCTGTGTCTCTATCTGGAAAAAAGAATAGACTTGCATTACCACTGCTTCACTAAGTGTGTATTCAACATCCTATAGAAGCGATTCTCATATTTCAAGAGATAACATGACTTGAGGGATGTGTGCGAGCGGAGAACGGGGGAAAAGAAGCCCAGTGGCTGACCATGTGTTTAACGGTACAATGACAGATGCTTCTCATCTCTTGGGTATGCGAGACAGCTGGCTCATGTGCAACCGCACCCTGATTCTAGATCAGCGGCAGAGGGCACATGCCTCGTTTCAACATTTCAGCGACCCATTACAAATGCTTATTTTGTTTATTCAGTGACTGAGTTCACTGCAGCTTTGTTATGCAAGCAGGTGCTTTTATACTACTTGTCATTACTGAAATACTCCACATTTTTTGAACATAGGCTAATTTTACAAGCCTTCTTGAGTTGACCACTTTTGAATACATTCAGCTGGCCTTCAGGTCTGCACTTTTAGCTTAGCATAAATATTTGAATCGGATTAGACCATTAGCATCTCAGTCAAAAAAAAATGTTAAAAGAGCTTCGATCATTGTCCTATTTAAAGCTTGACTCTTCTGCAGTTGCACTGTGTACTGAGGTCTGATGAACAATGAAATGGAACTATTCACCTTATTCTTTGTGTATAAGCGGGCTCAGCCTTTTTAATCTTTTTGGCACGAGTCCTCCCGTCTCATTCTCTTATATTCATTTTTAGACATTGAAAGCAGCTCGTTCTGCTGTTTGATGTTGCAAACTAGGGGTAGGTGATATGGAAAAAATATATCACGATTTTTTCTGGGGAAATCCTGATTCACGATTTTTATCCCGATTATTTTTTTAAGTTGGTTTTTAAAGGCTATTTTGCAAATTACAAAGGTACAATACAACTAAACAAATGTCCCCATATAAAAGTATACTCATACTATGTATGTTTAAGAATATTTTAATTAGGTGAAGATTTAATGCAAGTTCTATTCTGCAAAGAAAGAACATTCAATAAGACTTGCATTACAAATACTGAACCATCAAAATGAACATTTAACAAATCTAACAAATCTTAGTTCAAATCAGATGGCTTATTAGACATAGATCCTCAGCAACACGTTCAAAAATGTAAATGGCTTTTTTTTTTTTACAAAGTTAACAAAACTAGTAGTGTTTTGAATTTAATAAATGCATAATAATCATGACCATGAAACCATGATTGTTCTTTAGACTATATAATCATACAACCAAAATCTATAAATCGCTGCATCCCTAATTGTTACGCAGTTCAAAACAACATATGAATGTGTTTGTATGTAGGAGAAGCCTACTTGAGCAATACACTGATTTTGTTGTGCTTTGAAATACAATATTTAAATGGGTTTGTAATAAAAGCCACATTGTACACCGCAGGGATGTTATGTCGTTTTAAAATACAACATATTCATAATTTAATGTTGAAAAAGCCAACGTGGGTATCTTAAAGAGCAAAAAACAGCATATGAGCTCTTGTATTGCTGTTGTGTCATCATCACTTAACAGTATATTGCAAGTCATCTCTGGCCCCTCATTTGGGAGGCTCTTCATGAACTGGACCCCTTGACAAACTAATTAAATAGCCTTGTTGTACACAGATCTACCACAGAACTACCTATGGCTTTATTTCAGTGACGAATGTTGTGAGCGCAGTATTATCGGGCGAGATCGCAAGTCTGCAGACGCCCCTGAATAGAGCATGCGGGTCTCTGCTTGCGTGCCGATTGTCTCTGTTCGTGCACACAACTTCTTGCGCGTCCTCAAATAAACGCTACTGAAGTGTGATTTAGTGCGTTTATGTTGACGTGTATGTCTCCAACATTTATAAGATTTGCTAGGAGTATTTACGAATGTGTCCAATAGACCTACAGAGCGGCATTGATGCGTCCTGAAGTAAAGTGAAGCAGCTATAAACTCCAGCAGGAGAAAGTCATTGTATGCAGAACATAGACCTTTATTTATAAAGTATATTTAAGGAAACTGTTTATCATAACTGAAAGCTGCACCTAGGCCTGTCACAATAATCAATATATCGACTTATCGCACAATACATGAACATGACCTCAATAGTTTTTGGTGATGCAATATATATCGCCCATACGTAAAAAACAGTTCTTGCAATATTTTAGCTGATTGCACAACATCTCCATCTCTATTAGAGGTGTCAGTGTCAGTATGGGTAAAAAACACTAGTATTTACCATAAATGACTAAAGTATATTTTGAAGTGGGTGTCTGACAACTGAAAATAGACCTATTAGGTGTTCAGATATCGCAGCGTCTGTTACTTTTTAGCTTGCTTTTTTTTTGTTAACATTTATTAATATTTGTTTTGGATATGCATTTTCACATTCTGATTCCAATGCCTGATCATTAAATTATTAAAATGACTAAATTAATATTTTGTTCTTAAGAATATTTAATTTATGTGTTCTTTTGAAGTGTGTACTTGCGTTATTATGTAATGCCAGAATGGCAATATAATAGCACCATGAGTGGCCTAAAATGTTCTTAAAATGACAATAATATCGTTTATCGCGATATATTTTGGTGCAATATATTGTGCAACAAAAAATAGATATCGTGACAGGCCTAGCTGCACCTGTATGCTGGCCTTGCGCATCGCACAGCCCTGTCAGTCTGTCAGTCAACATGTAACCTCAAAGGGTTAAACAAATGACGCACAGCGGTTAAAGAAAAGTTCCCGCTGGTATAATTCACTTACCTTTTAAAATGTTTTGGTGCGATTATAATCCGCTATTTAAAAAAAAACAACGACAAACGACTGAATGTTTTGAATGGGAAGCAGTAATGTAGCCGTGGCGAGATGAATTTAGGTGTGGCGCCCCGTCAGGGAAGAATGAATGTAGCAAAAGCACTGCACTATATATTGTATGGCAATACAACGATTTTTCTAAAAAAGTGGTTTGTGCAGTAATTTTTATCATCCACAATCAAATATCGTATTATCGCACAGCCCTATTGCAAACTGATATTTACTTATTATATGATTCTGTTTTGTCTAATTATGCAAGCACTTGTTTGTTGAGCAAATAGTTTGACAGTTTTCGGCGGTTTATTATTCGTTGTCATTTCTCCCATAGGCAACTGAATCGGAAGTTCTAACAATCACAAAAAGGAGCACACTTCCGCATTGAAGAGTAAGGTCAATACTTTTATTATGGCGTAATAAGCAAGGGACTTTGCTGCTGTATATGGCTGCAGCAGGTGCAATTATATTACATATGATATAACAATATAGTAATAGTATAATAATATAATAATAGTATAATAATATACCATACTGATATACACTGTTACCTAGCTCGGCACTATTTTGAGGTGCTAATAATAATGTATGGAAACTTTGCTTAAGGTCTGATATTCTCAAGTTGTTTTTTTATTCTTTGCTTTACACACAACAAAATGACAGCATAAGCAAACAGATATTTTACAGTATCTGATTAAAGTGACACAATGTTTGCGCAAACACTTTTTTAAAATACTTTCGTTCAGACATGTCAGATTAATTTATATAGCATTATGTAAAAAAAGCAGCTTTACAGCAGTGAACAAACAAGTTGCACTTACACATTTACCATGTATATTTCAGATTAGTTTTAAGTAGCTCCCATTATGCCCTTTTTACAATATGTGTGACTGTGTGAAGTTTGAGGTCAAAATCCTTAACATATCATTTATTATTGCCTGTTGAAAATGTAAATCTTTGGGTCAAAGTAAAAATGGCCTAATTCTGTGCACATGCCTTTAAATGTGAATGAGCTGGTTCTTCTTGCCTCAGTCTTGAAATATAAAGACATGTTTGGACATGTCTGTGATAATGAGAGGTGCCATAAGCACAATGTTATATAGGCTAAAGTAAAAAAAAAAAATTAATTGTGTCTTTTACTGTTATAATGTTTACCCCATGCATTCTACTGCTTACCTTTGTGAACAATTATTAAAAGCCCTTTCTGTGTACCGGCAACTTTATTAGGAATACCTTACTAGTATCGGGTTGGACCCACTTTTGCCTTCAGAACTGCCTTATTCCTTTGTGGCATAGGTTCAATAAGGTGTTAAATATTCCTGAGATTTTGGCCCATATTGACATGATAGCATCACGCAGTTGCTGCAGATTTGTCAGCTGCACATCCATGATGCAAATCTCCCATTCCACCACGTCCCAAAGGTGCTTGATTGGATTGAGATCTGGTGACTGTGGTGACATTTGAGAACTCCTTGTCATGTTTAAGAAACCAGTCTGCGATGATTCAGGCTTTATGACGTGGCGCGTTATCCTGCTGGAATTAGCTTTCAGAGGATGGGTACACTGAGACTATCAAGAGATGGATATGGTCAGCAACAATACTCAAGTAGGCTGTGGCATTGACACAATGCTCAGTTGGACCCAAAGTGTGCTAAGAAAATATCTTCCACACCACCACCACCAGCCTGAACCATTGATACAAGGCAAGGTGGATCCATGCTTTCATGTTGTTAACACCAAATTCTGACTCTAACATCCGACTGTCGCAGCAGAAATCGAGACTCCTCAGACCAGGCAACGTTTTTCTAATCTTTTTTTTTCCAATTTTGCTGAGCCTGTGCAAGTTGTAGCCTCAGTTTCCTGTTCTTAGCTAACAGGAATGACATCAGGTGTGGTCTTTTGCTTCTGTAGCCCATCCACCTCAAGGTTCGACGCGTTGTGTGTTCAGAGATGCTCTTTGGCATACCTTGGTTGTAATGAGTGATTACAATGGTCGATGGTCTGGCTATTCTCCTCTGACCTCTGTCTGCGAGCTAAATTGTTGTTAAATAAATATGTATTTTTAAACGATGAAACATAATCTTTGCATTACTCTTAACTAACTGATTAAATGGCCCAGCCCTACTGCTCAGTATATTTGTAACAACTGTTTCCTTGTGCTTTTAACCTCTTTCTTTCTTGCTCTGCCTCTCCCTATTTTGCTTTGTCCCTATTTTGCTATGTCAATAAAGCTTATGGTGCGACTGTAATAGAATGACTGTGCCTGCATAGCGCAGACTTAGCAATAAATCTTCTTTCTTTTCTCACACCTAATTTACAGTATCCTGTTTTTCACATTTCGTATGGGAAGTGAATTGGTGTTGAGCAGCGCATACACAAAGGTCCTCCAGAAATATCACTTCGCTTAATAATGGAGTGAAGTTCCATGTTTGTATTTTAATTCACTGTTTGTTCCCAGCGCAGCACATTTGAAGAGAGAACAGGAAGGAATAGTGAGTAAGGAAAAAATACCAATTGAATGCAATGTGACCCCAAGCGGAAATCTATAAACTACTGGGCTGGTACTGTAGACAGCTTCATTGATTACAAAGGAATTGATTTGTTTTAACACTTTGTGCCACACCGCTGTGAAATAATGTCCTTTTTTGTCACTCAGACTTGATCAGATGTTTCCTGTTGGGTTGAAAATCCAAACTGCTGCCTTGTTTTTGAATGGGCAGGTGTGTGGTTGCTATGGTTACAGGCATCCAAAACCTTTGTGGGAATTGAAGACAACTTCTGAGAAAAGCCCATCTCCCACCTGTGTCTTACCTGTCTGTCCAAGTCCACCTGTCTGTCTTTTCTTTACACAGGCTCACCTGTCTTTTTCATTTTCACCGTCTCTGTTTAAGTCTACCTGTCTTTCTATCTTTGCTCTAGTCTCCCTGTATTAGCCTTGGTTGTCTCTTCTTCATTCTGCCTGTCTCTTTCTTTCTGCCTCAGTCTACCTGTCTTACTGTTTCAGTCTCTCTTGTCTCTCTCTGGCTTAGTCTGCCCATCTCTGCTTTAGTTTTTCTGTCTCTCTGCTTTAGTCTGCCATCTTTGAATAAAATATTTTTTTCAATTCAATTCAATTAAATCCAATTCAATTCAACCCCCGCGATTGAAAAGAGAAAGTGCCAAATTATAGCCTAAAGCAACTTCTGCTCAGGTTTTTACATCCTCATGCGCTCTAATAGTTTTTCAAAATAACCCTATGGAAGTTTTCATTGTTTGACAACCGAGAAAGAATCCAAGATTCACGCTTGTTGGCAGGATGAAGAATTATGAAAATCATGCTGTTGACTATAGCCTTGAACTTCCTTGAATTTTCATGGCAGGAAAAAAAATACTGTGCATGTTAGTGCTAATGTGAACCGTCTCTCTCTCTTGTTGCCTCAGTCTGTTTGTCTCTGCCTCAGTTTACCTGTTGATGTCTCTCTTGCTTGAGTCTCCTAGTTTGCCTGTAAATCCCAGCACTGTGTGATTTGAAATACAAATGTGAAACTCTTGAAATATTGCTTTAATGCTAGACTTTTTTTGTGGTTGGTTTGGCATGTTTACAAACGTTTATTTAATGGTGATTGTGATCCATTTTTCCCCCATTGAAATTCTGCCAGTATCGGCAGATTTGAGACCATTTGTTGTTGTGACGTAACTTAAGACTGATTTATACTTCTGCACCGAGTGTATTTCTTTCGCACAGTCACATAGTTTTCACCATGGTTGATGCCGATGCCTACGTAATGCTATCTAAAACTAACTACACGTCGTAATGATCCGTAGTGCAAAAAGGCCTGTCACAATAATCAATATATCGACTTATCGCACAATACATGGACATGACCTCAATGATTTTTGGTGATGCAGTATATATCGCCCATACGTAAAAACCAATTCTTGCAACATTTTAGCTGTTTGTACAACCTCTTTATCTCTGTTTGAGGTGTCAGTATCAGTTTGGTTAAAAAACACTATAGTATTTACATTTAACATATATTAGTATTTGTTTTGGATATGCGTTTTCATATTCTGATTCCAATGCGTAATCATTAAATTATTAAAAGACTTAATTAAATAAAATTATTCTTAAGAATAAAATATGATGTGTTCTTTTGAATAGTGTACTTGCATTATGATGCTATTATATTGCCATTCTGGCATTATATAATGAGTGGCCTAAAATAGTCTTAAAATGTCAATAATATCGTTTATTGCGATATATTTTGGTGCAATATATCGTACAACAAAAAATAGATATCGTGACAGACCTAAGTGCAAGCAGAGTTGCTGTGATTGGTAGACTTGGTAACATTGACGAATGCGAGCGGGGCGAAGAGCTGTGGGAAAGCAGCAAACCCAATGGTGGAGTGTTTAACAAATGTCGAGCCCTGTGGAGGAGCTCCAGATGAATACATTTGTTTTCTATTAACTTTATGATTAAAGTTGCTGCATGTCTGCCGGGTTCCTGCCTTTGAGTGAGCGTGTTTTAGCTACTTGTTCTGTAAGGTAGCATTACAGGCATTTCCCGCAGACAAAACACCTGTGAAGAAACTCAACATCGAAGAACATAAAACCCCACTACCAACTAGCGTTTCGTAATTGTTATTGCAGAGCAGCACAAACAGAATGCAGAAGTATAAATTCACAGCTACGTGCAAGTCATGCACGATACGGCGATCACTCGACACAGAAGTATAATTTTGGCTTTATCTTATGACAACCGTCAAACCACAAACCAATTGTAGCATCAACTTCAAACCACCATGTAGTAAGGTTTTTTTTTCTCTTGGTTTTATTATCAAGGCATGTTATGAGGCAAAATTAATTTGACTGTAGATACCATTTCATACCATAGGTTGCAGAACACGTCAGGGATAGATGACGTCAAACTCTATATGTGTCGTCTTGTGTGTCTGTTTTTGATGTGTACTGATTGTCGCACAGTCTGACATTGACAACTGAGATCTTACAGTGTGACATGGAGATCATGTTCGCACAGTCTGACAATCGTAATGGATTATTACATTGGACAGTGTAAGTCTGGCTTTAGGCTCAGAGTCTTTCAGTGCCTCAACCCACCTGTCTCTCTGCCTTAGTGTTACTGCCTTTCTCTTTTGGTCACAGTCTGTCTGTCTCTCCCTCTCTCTCTCCCTCTCTCTCTCTCTCTCTCTCTCTCTCTCTCTCTCTCTCTCTCTCTCTGCTTCATTATATTTCTCCCACTCTCTCACATAGTTTGCCTTTTCCTTTTCTTCAATTTGCTTCTGTTTTCTCTCTGCCTCAGCCCTGTTTCTCGTTCTCTCTCTCTGCCTCAGTTTCCCCGTCTCACACCCTACTCCTTTTATCTTTTTCATTGCCCCAAGAGAGTCTAAAACATCATCTTGTGTTTCACTCCTCATTTGGCTGTTGCGTCCCGAGGCAGAGAGGAGGGAAAGGCAGACAAGGCATCCATTATAACACCACGAGAACAGAGCGTCAGTGTGAGCGAGCATCCTGTGTGTCTATTCCATACGAATCCATGTGGATATCAGTGAACAAGGCTATGAAGTCAGTCGTCTCACCATTAGTCTGTGAAAAGAGACACTCCTCTATCTTAACAAGTAGGACAATACACACGGCTCATTGTAGGAGGTCTTTGAGGCTTGTGTACTTCTGGTTTTTGGTCATTGCTCCCCAGGGTGTAGCATCGAGCCTGGTCTCCGTTAGGACCGAGCACAATGTGCCCAGTCAGGAAAACCAGAGCTCATTCACAAAGGAACAACCTGCCATTCAGCGTCCTCTCTTACATTATTCCCGCAGCCTGATTGAACCCACTAACCGATGAATCAGCACAGTTTGTGTAAGGATAGTTCACCCAAAAACAAACACAAATGTGAAAATAAGAAGTGTAATAATATTCTGTAGCTTCTCCATGATGGTCGAAGTTTGGCCAAAGGAGAAATGTTCATGCCCAACTGAGCCTGGTTTCTCTCCAGGTTTTTGTCCTTCACTTTCGTCAATTGGTGAAGTTTTGTTCCTCGCCACTGGCTTGCTTGGTTTGGGACTGGTTGATCTGTGCATTTATGGATTTGCTCTTCAGTGTTTGGACTTTCAGCAGTGAAAATAAACTGAACTTCCATTCTGAAAACTGGACTGACACAGTTTCAATTTACTAGAACTTCTATTTTAAAGGGGTGGTCCACTACGATGTCATATTTCAAACTGTAGTTGATGTGTAATGTAGCTGTGTAAACATGCTCCAACATGTGATATGCTCCAAGTTCAATGCAAATGGAGACATTGGCTTTTACAGAGTTAGCTTAGCAAAGCCTGCAGTGAACGAACTTTTTGAGGACTACAAAAAATCACTTCGGGCTTAGTGAGATCACAAGGGTTTTCGGTTACACGGATTTACCGCGCGCACACACCCTGCGCAGCAAAGGGGCATGGCCAGAGGCACTGTAGTGTTATAGCAGAGAAAGGTAAAAGACGTCCAAACGCTGCTATTTCCACAGAGCTTCTTCTGTTTCTGTATTTGGGCTTCCAAAGGACACGACCCAATGAGAGAAGTGCTTACAGTTTAATTTTAATTAAGTTCCAGAGAATTATAAATATATATATAGCAATATCTCTCCCAGTTCAGTTTGACCTGTCAGTGGGTGCACATGGCTCCTGAATAGCATAAAAGTAGTGAAAATTTATTGAATTTTGTTTTATTTTTTACTTTTTTAACCCATTGAAAAGAAAAAATGTATAACAGTGTCATAATAAATCAAATTATTGTGAAAAATTAAATTATGTTTCATTTGTCGCATATAGTTTACTATTTATGTGGTGTGGGTAAATGGTGTGTTTCAATCTGGCTATCACCGCAAGTATATTTCAAACCAGTGGGAAGCACTGCACGTAATGCATTTTTGTTAATCTATTTACAATTTATATTTTTTTTTTGATGATTTCAAATACACTTGTACATTGAGTCAGAAATATTTGAGCTTGTCCATTTTGCCTAAATTTTAGAGGTAATTTAAATCTCATTCAGTGAACATCATGAGACATGTAATTTGCTGTTGCGTACTAAGTATCTAGGGCGACACGGTGGTGCAGTAGGTAGTGCTGTCTCCTCACAGCAAGAAGATCACTGGTTCGAGCCTCAGCTGGGTCAGTTGGCATTTCTGTGTGGAGTCTGCATGCTCTCCCCGTGTTCGCATGGGTTTCCTCCAGGTTCTCCGGTTTCCCCCACAGTCCAAAGATATGCGGTACAGGTGAATTGGGTAAGCTAAATTGTCCGTAGTGTATGTGTGTGAATGGGAATGTATTGATGTTTCCCAGAGATGGGTTGCGGCTGGAAGGGCATCCTCTGCGTAAAACAAATGAGGGTTCATTCCTCTGTGGCAACCACGGATTAATAAAGTTACTAAGCCGAAAAGAAAATGAATGATTGAATGAATGAATACTAAGCATCTAGCTTTAACACTGAACACCTCATTGGTTTGTAGAAAAATGTTAAGTTGGAAGCAACTGTGCTTCTAAATAGTTAGTAATGCATTACCCTAGATAATGTTCTATTAACATTACAAGTATGGTTTAGAGCAGCAAAAGTGTGAAATGCCCTGTGTTGAGAAATTGGTATGATGTTGGGCTGTAGTCTCCTCTATTAAAGAGTACCAAACTATTTCATTTCAGTTTGCAGAAGTTGGTGTTCACAAGTAATTACCAGAGCTAATTTTACAACAGCGAAAACAAATATTTGTGACATGCAAATGCTTGTTAACGCCAACTGGTTCACGATGTTTTGCAGTTTGAGCAAGCGAAAGCTGAGCACACAGGTTGTTTCAGCTTGTTTTACTAATGTGGACTAGGCCAGAATTACAAAAGACCATTATTTGCCTGGCACTCTGGTGGTGAAAGCCTGGAAACTCATTTCATGTCAAGTAACATGTTTTCTGACCTTTTTATGGACTTAAGTAATAAGGGTGGATCTGTAGTTTCCTACTGAGTAACTGTCAAAGCGGGTGTGCCAAAAATGTTCTCTGGCTCCAAAGAGCGGATGCCATTTGTATTTTTCCACATCCAACACAAACAATGGAATGCATCATTAGCAGTATCAGACAGTATTCCTTTGAAAATGTGTTGTTCACTTGTTGTTAACTACATTGAATTCCACTATAACAACTGATTATTTATTATATCCATTATAACAACAAGTGATTGTTTTAGTGATTTTTTTTATAAAGTTCTGTTTTTCAAAATTGATTGATACTAGTTTTCATGAAATTACAATGAATAATTTTTTTACAGTATTTATTGAATGGTTAAATTACCCCCAAATATTTTTTTTTCTGTTCATTTAGTCATCCTTAGGCCATCTAAGATGTAGGTGACTTTCTTTAGAGAATTAAAGTCACACAATGCAAGTCAGTGGCTATACTGTGCAAAAGACACAAGCAACATAAAACGATCAAGTATTCATAGCAATTACGAATAATGGTCGGAAGCAATCCTTGGCTAAAATCTGTGATCTTTGGTTTGACATGTTCGTCGAAATCCACTTTATGGCCATTGCGATCAGATTTTCCCTCCGATTACGTTTTGGCAGTGTCTGAAAAATGTTGACACTTTCCTGCAATATTACTATATTATTAATATATAAGTCCCCTAAGGTAAAGTTAAAGGTGCAGTTGGTGATGGTCTTCAGAAACTTGCTGGTTGAAAGTCTCTTTACATTCCAATAGTAATGATTAAAGTAAATGATCTAAATGTATTTATATGTATTTTTACATTCTAGGTTAGGCATAAGACTAAAAAGATGTTCTCCGATGAAATATTGTCGGGCTGATAATTCCCATAATTCTGATTAGTAGCCCAAACTCTCTGTCAGCAAATGTAGACTGCGCACCCATTTACGCAAATCCGCCTACGCGCTTTCATATGTGACAGTACTTAAAACAAATGCTCAATCAAAACTTTTTAAAATCCTGAATCTATATTGGAGTTACTTAGGCTGAAGTATTTCCTTTAGACAGGTAATGTTGTTTTAAACCACTTTAGTCTTGCAAAGCTGACAGTTTTTGTTGTTTTAGAATGGGCTATATGCACTTAAGTGTTGTTCAGCAACTGAAATCTTATGCGAACGATTGGTGTGATTGGTGTACATCGTTAATGTAGATTTTTATTTAGTTTAACAACAAAACATCAGTAAATAGCACTTTTCCACCTAGCCTGCTTTACTAAGCTGAAGTTGGCTTTGTATTAACATCACATTTTTGAACAATGACAACCTGTGACGCGCTCCCTATATTGTTTACCATGTTACTTTGAATATTCGGTCTGAAATAGCATGTAAGTATGGCTTGGTCATAAGTGTAATTCCTGCATGCCACAGGCCAACCACTAAACATACAGTAGTGGCTAGAAATAATACAGTCTTTCGTTCAGAATTGTATTATAAAGTACTATAAAGTTTTCTAACTGGCGACTGACATGATCTAGTGGGTCTCTGACATCTTTAAGGTGCACGTTCACGTGATTTCAGGAGGCATGGTTTGGATGACGGTGAGGATTGTGTTTGAAAGATATTATGCTAACCGGTTAGCATTTAGGCAGATCACACTTTAAGCTGAACAATTTTTGAGTCCATTGAGTTGATCTCCAGGTCTGGAGGGGCACTTTTATCTTTGCTTAGCATAAATCATTGAATCGGATTAGACCGGTACAATCTCACTTTATAATGACCAAAGAGTTTCAATAATTTATCAAGATTAACAGAAAATTAATAGTTGTTATTTTAGCTGATGTGGCTAAGAAGTATAGTCTCATTGTGGTGTAATAATGAAGGATTTTGCTGACATACCATGTCTATTTCCAAAGAAATGGAGTGTTCCTTTAAAACATTTGTCACTGGTCTGTAACTCTGTTGTGACTCAAATTTATTGTATCAACATCCCGCTTATGCAGGTATTGTGACACATTATATGTGTGTGTCTGTGTGAAGCACATACATTTCCTCTAGAGGAAAGAGCGCAGATTCTTTTGGTGGTATTTTCATGTCTGAACCTGTAAAGTCCCATTATTCCCTCTCTAAATCCAAATAGAGACACAGCACTGACCCTCTGCCAAGCCTCTCAGCTTGTCCAGATACACACATGTACAGCTCTCATAAACACAACATTCCTCCTTCGTACCTCTTTTCTGTTGCAATCGAATCGTAATATGACTGATGTTTCGTTGGAATTAAACAACGTCATTGAGTTTGCGCTTGACCTTGTGATCTTGTGTTTGTTTTGAACCGAAGATTCATTATAGCATGGTCATGTGACTGCTAATGTAAACAGCACCTGATATTGGGCGGCAGCACAGTTTATGATCCATAGCAGCACCAACTTTGTTTGTCATTTGACTGTTGCCAAGGCGATCACTTGGATTTTTGCATTTTTTGTTTGATTGGCTGACGTGAAACAAAGCACCACCCATTTTCCCTCATTTGCATCCTTTACATAAATGCACAACAAAATAGATGTTATTGGATTATTAGTAGGTAATTGTGTACCTCATCCTATTTCATATGAATGTTAACATGATTACATTAAACAGTTAAAGAAAACTGGTACTTTCCTTTCGATTTGATTTGGTGGTTAATTTTGGACCCTTTCTTACCCTTCAAACTCTGTCATTTTCTTTTTATCTTTGCCCAAATTGTTGCCTTTATCCAGCATATTGGTCAAGGTTTTATTTTGCTCTGCAGACACCATATGTCCATAAATAGCTTTGCATGAATAAGCTGCTGCTGTAATAAATTTCAGAAACTTGCAGTGTAAAGAAGAACAATGCTCTGTATTTGCAATGCGCTCAAAATAAGCATAGATGTGCAAGCTTCTCTCATATTTTTTTTTTGCTTTCCTCATGATATTTTTTTTTCATCTCCTTGTTTTTCAGGTAATTTTGACCATTAAACCGCCATTCATGAGCGCGTCTGGCTTGATTTAGCAGTCATGGATGACAAGGCCTCGGTGGGGAAAATTAGCGTGTCCTCCGACTCCGTGTCCACCCTCAACAGTGAGGACTTTGTCCTGGTGTCCCGTCTGGGGGACGACACTCCCTCTACTAATAATGGTAGCGATGATGAAAAAACAGGACTGAAGGTAAGAGTAGACAGAAAGTGGAGGTCAGGGAGGTTTGAACTGATGGGGGATTCTTCAATTTAGTGCAATCCCTTTAAATTATTTCAGATTTCATTTCCTTCCGTTGTAAATGCATGAATTCTGTTTTAACATTTACATTTTAGGATTTAATAATCCAAAAGCTTGTCTAATTAAAATCAGGAAACCTATACAGTTTTACAAATACAAATACGTTTATATAGTTTTGCACCTACACAGTTGTATTTTTAATCCCTTAACTATCACCCTCACATTTGGAATTGAAAACTTTTATAGGTGAAGTTTCATGATTATTAGGGATGCTCCGATCGATCAGCCGAAGATTGGTATCAGCCGATAGTCACATTACATGACTCTATCTCATGAACATATTGCAGGTGTTTGTCTATGAGTTTACAAGCAGAGGAAGACCCACGTGCGCTCCCATATATTATGCGTTGCCTACAGCAGCCACAACATGTAAGGAGGTAAATGCGCTGACATCACAACAGCTAAAATAAAATATATCTACATGCGGTGTGACCTTTGGTGCAGGTGCACGTGAGACAAACAAAGTGATCCCCCCTATCTAGTGTTTCATCCAATCTCATGACCTCTCCCGGAAGCTCCGCGAGTCTCTCGCATATTCATAACGGCTCTGCGATGCCCAAAAATTTGTAAAACTATTCGGAAATCATGACGTCGTGAGCGAATGAGCAAGAGAATAAATTGCGCAAGGCACAGTGATGTTCTAAGCATTACGTTTGTTAGGTTAAATAAATAGAACAGTAAAGATATCGCGAGTGCAAATCTCCCTCTCTGTCATTGAGAGATCCGCTGTCAATAGTTGGAGACCAGCAAAATTTTTGAATGGTCCTGCATGTATTTAGCTCTTTTTACATGTATCAAAAGCATGTAAAGCTGCTTCTGGCCATGACATGCTCACACCTAAATGGTTATAAGAGACGTGTTTAAGGTATTATATGCAGCATCCTTAATTTATTCTTTTCGGTAAGACAAGATCTTCTCTTGAGGCTCATACTTAAGCCGCCTTTCCACTGCACACAACAAATGACAAGTGACAGACCGGTAGTCATTCATTTCCAATGGAGAGTAATCTGGGAGTACCGATTATCAGCTCCTGTGACAAGACTGTATGCGACCGGCGTCTGATTGGCCGTGTTCCAGTGTTGTCCAATCAGGTCCATGTTTGTCCAAAAAAAAGTCTATATTTAAAAAAAACATTCTATTCATAAATGAGTAATAAAAATATATTATTGTTTTTAATCGTGTCTCCACATTCTCTGCAAAATTTTTAGCGGTCGATGATGAGTTTCTACAATTCGTTCATTCATTTAACAATGGTGAACGCACAGAGAAAAAAGGCTCTTGCTTTTGCACTCCTTTATTTTGGACACCACCTCGAGAATCAGCTTCCCGTGGTGCACGACTGCCACAAGGGGGCGTATACAGACAGTCCTGTTCGAATGTCGTGTGCAGTGGAAAGGCGGCATTAGAGGGAAAATGTGCTTAATGCATAATAAAGCTTGAAGTATTAGAATCGGTACTCAGTATTGGCTGCAAAAATCCTGATCTGAGCATCCCTAATAATTCTATATGATATATGCATATTATACATAGTCAAAATAAGTTCAGGTTTAGATTTCTTTTTTGGGGGGGACGGGAAAAATGTACAGAAAAACATGTTGAATATGGGACGCCGACAGTTACTGTTAACATGAAAACAACTAATTAAAAACTGAACTTTTCTTTGAAGGGTCATGAAATGGGTCTTTTTAAAGGTGAACATCCATACTGTTCAAAATCCTAAATTTGCCATATTCTGTGACGCTCCTGGTTAAAAAGTATATTGTATTTTGTTTAAATGAATTGAATTCCGTCTGGATTTTCCACATTGCAGAGATTTAGGGCTCTAGAGAAGCGATTGAAAAGTATCCCTAGTTCAGAGGTTGGCAAACTCGGTCCTGCACAATTTAGCTCCAACACTAATTAAACACACCTAAACATGCTAATCAGTGTCTTCAAGATCACTAGAAATCTATAAGCAGTTGTGTTTGATTAGAGTTGGAGCTAAACTGTGCAGGACCCCGGCCCTCCAGGATCAAGTTTGCCCACCCCTGCTAGTTGAAGAATCACCCCATCAAGTTAATTAGCAAGTAAAGTTCGCACCACCTAGTTAATTTGTTTCAAGGCGCTAATGAGGTTTTAAGTGTTTTCTTGCATTCAGATGGTCACTGTCAAGAGGACAGGCAGACTGAACACTTTATCTTGCCATTCTCATTTCATGTTTGATTTTTCTGCTTAGCCTGATTGCCACATCATATGACTTCTGTTGTGATTTTTCATCTGGTTCGAATCACCTTTGAATTGTGGTTGTTGTTTTTTGAACTCCTAATCCACTGATTTGTGTTTTTTTGTCCATGTTTCACTTTCTACATGCACAAGCTTTCACAGTGTCATGGTGGGGATGTTTAGGATGTTGCATCCATACAGGTCTCATTCAGTCATGGACCCAAATTCACAGTGATTTCAACTACACCACTCCAATCTTTCTTCTTTTCAGATCTTGTGGTCATGATGCTTCTGTGTTCATTTCACCGTCACTCTTTTGCTTTCTGCTTTGGTGGATTTGTTCCATTCATTGGCTTGTGAAATCTGTTCATTCAAGTTTACATTCGATCATGGCAATGGAGCAGCCAGCTTTCAAATTTTGTTCTCATTTTTTTCCCATGATGCTTGTCTGCATTTGTCATAATCTGTTGTAAAGAAATTATTCATTTGCCTGAAATTAAAATTGTATCGTTTACTCATGCTTATGTTTCAAACCTGTTTAAAGGGATCGTTCACCCAAAAATAACACTTGCTGCTTGTTTTCTCACCCTCAGGCTATTCTAAATGTACACCGGACACCTACTAGTTGTGTATATACTAGTGGCATACATAAGCTCTCTCATCCTCCATTGACGTCAAGGGTCCCATGTGGCATCAGTGGTTTAGTCACAATACAGTTTACAGAGTTTGAGGTTTACTGTATCATTAATATCGACACCTTAAATTTTTCAGCATTTACACTTTGTAACATTTTATTTATGAAGAGTCTCTTTAACACTTGATTATATTTATTTGATTATAAAGAGATTGTATATTTTGTTTAATTATTTTGTTTTTTGACTGTTAAAAATATTTAACTCAGTAATGTTGGTAAATGAAAATAAAGTGGTTAAATAGAAAATCCTAATATTCTTAAATGGATTGTTAAAAAAATATTAAATAATAATCAATACCGAATAATATGAAACGGGATATCGTGATAATGTTTTTTTTTTTGCAATTTTTTCCAGCTCTTAGATCGTGTTTAGATTTCAAAGACAAATATATCTCATATGTGTCATATATGTGCAACATTGAAAACTGCTAACATAGGTGTTTATTGATGAATATGACAGGATGGCTGTGCTACGAACACAGTGAGGACCAAGCAAAATCTCCAGGACCTCCTTTGAGAACAGGTGTTGTGCCAAAAAAATGAACCCCTGCCATAAAATACACCCCCTCATAGACTTTCATTATCATTCTCAGTCTACATTTAAAAGAAAAAAACCAAAGGCCACAGTTGATTAAAACGTAAAATGATTATTATTTTGATGGATAAAACAAGGACAAGGAGTGAAAGGCATTTTAAAACGCACTAGTTTACAAATAAATGTAAAATAACAATATTGACTGTAGTGTAACTAAACCACACGTTAAACAATTTACTTAATCTCATCGATATTGTATATAAAGTAAATTTATTTATTTATTTATTTATTTATTTATTTATTTATTTATTTATTTGTCTTCTGCAAGGGATTCCATTCATGAAACTCACCTCAGTCAGTGTCCTAACTTTATTATTATTATTATGATTATGATTATTATTTTTATTATTGAAATTAAAAAAACTTATTATTTATTGGAAACAGGACAAAAGTAAATAGTAATTTTAAATTTATTGTAAAAGAGAAGCATGATCTGTTTTGGTGTTGCTCAGATGAAAATAAAGTCATTTGAGAGTGGAATGACATGAGGGTGAGTAAAATATCAACTGGGTGATAATTGGACTGAAACACTTGCCACCGCCGCTAGAGGGCATCATCACATTGCATAGCATGACGGGTAGAATAAGACGGTTCTGCTGTGTGTCGTAGTCTTTTACTCTCTGTCAGTCAGAGTACGTTCTCTCTCAGTTAAGCCATTCTTCGACCGCTTAAACACTCTGTTTGTTACACAGGTGATTTCTGAGGAAGGGGTCAGCTTTAAGGTCAGTCTTTATCTTTTCCTTTCTCTCTCTCTCCTCCTCTGTGGCTTTGTGGTGATACTGTGTCTCTGTGCCTTGTGTCTGATTGGCTGATCGATTTGATTGGCAGCTTCAATGGCCTGTACCGCAGCTCAGTCTGGGATATAAGCGGGACTATGATGAAATGTGCACAGTAGAGTGTTTATAGACTGCTGTTTTGTGTCTGGTGCTTTTACTGTTTCTCTCCTTCCAGGCCTCCTAGTTCAGTCGCCATTAAATCGATAGTTCACTCGAAAATGAACCGTTTTCTTTGCTCTTAAATGGTTTAAAACCTTTATAAGTTTTTTTGTTAAACACCAAAGAAGATATGTGGAAGAAAGCTAGAAAAATTAAATACCATGGAGTCAGCGGTTGCAGGTTTCCAGCTTTTTTCAATTATCTTCTTTGGTGTTCAACAGAAGAATGACACTCAAACATGTTTGGAACAAGTAAATATAGAAGAAATGATAATTGAAATTTAATTTCGGGTGAACTATCCATTTAATACCCAGCAGTGTAAGGTCCATGCTAGATACCTCTGGCTTGTACTGTATGCTAAAGCTTATGTCTCGGGTTATTTTAAAGAAATGAGAATGCCTTGACGTTGACAGAAATGCAAATGTTGAGGTATTTTGTGGAGATCTGGCAAATCATGTGCTCTCATTGAACTTTCCTCCGCGGGCCTTTGCAAATCTTGTGAGTTCAGAGATTGTCTTTCTTTTTCAGTCACCATTTTCTTGCCTGTAATGAACACAAATCACACCCACCTTCTCTTTAGATGATTGCATAACCAGAATAACAGTAATCTGAGGTCATCTTTCATTGTCCTGAAGTGATGCCAAATGTAAACCAAATTTGCATTGATCATATTTATTTGAATGTGAAATTTATAAGATCTGTTAAAGGGATAGTTCACCCAAAACTGGAAATTGTCCCTTCTCTTGTTTCAAACCTGTTTGAGTTTCTTTCTTTTTTTGAGCACAAAAAAAGCTGATAAATAGTAACCATTGATTTCCATTGTATTTGTTTTTGCTATTATTGATGTCAATAGTTTTAAAATAGTCTTTAAAAGATCTTCCTTAGTGTTCAACAGAAGAAAGAAACCCGGTCAGGTTTGTGGAGGATGAGTAAATAACGAGTACATTTTCATTTTTGGTGAACTATCCTATTAAGAAGAGACACTAGTCTTTTATTATGTTGACTGTTTACATAAGCTGTGTTCTGAATGTATGTCAACTTATATGTGCATAAACAACACCTTTTTATTAAAGCAGGTCATCATTGATTGTTTCTTTAATCATTCGGAGATGCTATATCAAGGCCTTTCACAATAATAAATATATCAACTTATCATGCAATTCTTGGAGGTGACCTCAATAATCTTTGCAATCTATATTTACAAATTCACAAATTGCATTAAGACAGTTTACAATAATATTTACATTCTACCTCACTGGTGTCAAAGTTTATAATTAGTCATTTATCTAATAGGACTTTTCATAGGATATATAATAAGATATTTACCTTTTCAACATCAAATTATGGAATCTAAATAACCTTAAGAATGATAAGTATCTTAAAGTGTTTAGGGCTATTTGCATTATTATGCTGCTATATGATAATTGTGTAATCAGTGGCATAAAATGATCTTAAAATGACAATAATGTCGCTTATTGCAACAATTTTTGTGACAATATAGCACGCAGCAAAAAATCCTTATCGTGACAGGCCTAGCTGTATCCTCAGAACATCTGTAACAGCATACCCTACTGTCTAAGGGCGTACTCACACTATGTACAGTTCCCTTTAACCGGGCCAAAGCACGCTTGTCATCCCTTCCGTCTCCCCCGACGGCCCGCAATCACATTGCATTCAGGCCTGAGCACGCTTACTTCATCGATGATGCGCTGTTAAGAGAAGCGCTCGCGGAGATTTCAGTGGAGATTTCTTCATATCATTATATGGTTTCAGTGGTTTGATATGCAGTGACACACAGTCAAATATTCCGCCGAACAGATCAGCCACTGCTGACGCTCATAAACAATCATAAAGTCCTCGTGCTGCAGGAATTAGAAGGTTTACTAAAGGCGCAGCACGGGCCTGAGCACGGTTCGGATAGCATAGTGTATAGTAATGAAATGAAAGAAACTGAAATAAAAAGCTGGAATGAAATGTAAGCTGGAGGAACTTGTCTTTGGGGAAGCGGCGTGTTATAAATGAAACGAAATCTTGTCTGTGGGGTTAATATTATAGAGTTAGTTGCAAAAAATCTGAATAATCAACATTGATGTACTTGACACACGCCATACTTTTTTAAATAATCAGTCATACTAATTAGTATGTTCAGTTCACTTGGGTTTGGAGTTCAAACTAATTGCAAATTTTAAGCATGATCACTGGTTTGAGGTGGTTTAAGCTTCCCAATCCAGCAGTCCCGCTTCAAAACATACTTTACCAGCATATTTTTAACAGGGCTAAACATAACTTGAAAAAAGCTAATAAGAACTAGATTTTCAAGTACATTTGGACCTTCAATGTGTGGGTTTCATTTGAACTTGTTCACTTTTGAAAATACATGTAAAGGCGGGGACACACCAAGCTGACAGTCAGCCATTGGGCAGCATTGGGCCGTTCTTGAGCGTCTGTCTTTTTAGTTTGTTTGGTGTGTTCCACAGGTCCATTCTAATTTTGTAAACATCGGTGCAAATCGGCTCTGACTTTCAGCGAAAGAGACCACTCTGATTAGTTGTTCAGCAATGAATCAGAACACGAGAACAAAAACTGAAGTGACTAACCAAGCAAACAATTCAAATCAAGAGAGAACACAAAGAAGCTGGCTGTAATTGTGGTGCATTTCTCAAATATTTGCAAACAATATGAATTGCTAGATTATTAGAGATATTTGCACAAGCATATCCCTCTGTGGTGAGTGACGAGTTCCCTGAAAATGGTTCTAAATGTTCTGGTTTCCCTTTGTGGAATGAGAAAACTGACTACTGCCCCCTGCTGGTGTAGAAAGACACATTCTCTCGAGCAAATGCAGAATGCTCACTCTCCTTTCAGTCTGCTGCTGTCCATTTGGTGTGTTCATGTGCAATTTTTTGGTCCAGACAGGCCGAGGCAAGGGTTCAAAAAAACACTGTTGATTTTTGGTAGTTTTTTAGCATTTGCTTGGTGTCTTCTGAGCTTTAATAACCCCTGCATTCAGTTCAGAAAGTCATTTTTTTTGTTTATTTATTTATTTACTTTTAATAGAATAGTAATGTTATAATCAGTGATTTTGTCTAAACTTTAGCTTTGAGACCAAATAAGTCACCAAGAGTAAGCTGATTCCCTATTCTGTACCATACTCTGTGTTTGCTCTACTGACAACAGGACAAATAGATTTGTAATTTGCTTTTTTTGCATCCAGTGCTGACAACGTTAAACTGTTTCAGCACTACTAGTGTAGTTGCAGTGCTAGTCATAATATATGCTGTATTTAGTGTTCTCCAAATGACATTGAGGCTGTGAGGGATAGATGATGCACAATCTGTTTAGTGGGTTTCACTGATTTACCTTCATTCACATAATGCATCTGAAAACATTTCTTTATTTCAAAAATCTCCTAATAACCAGTGTTGTGACCTTAAGTTATGACAGCACAGCACAATGAATGTACTCTTATGTTCGTCCCTCATGGCCTTGCTTGTGAACATTTTAATATACTATCCACCCTGACTAAGCTCTATGGTCTGGTTAGGAACTGTCCAGTTCTTGTACAGTGTTGTTCATCATCTTGGTTCTGTCTCAGGTAAATGTCTCAGATGAATCACAGACTGACTGTACTTATATCTGTTTGTGTGTGTGTGTGTTTAGATCGTAGGGAACGGTAGTGAGCAGCAGTTACAGCAGGAGCTGGAAGATGTGCTGATGGACCCTTCAGTCACTGAACTGGTGGTTGGACCGGACCATCTGGGACATGGCGACCATGGCTATCCCACTACAGCTGTGCCGTCACGCTCCGGCTCAGTGCCTCCTAAACTCGAGATAGTCCTGCCCATTCAGGGAGCTCAGGAGAGCGAACTCAATGAGAGATCTTACAGGGGTAAACAAAAAGAATGAATTGAGACTGCTTTGACTCTAGTGTGTTTTTGTTTTAAAGTGACATTTTAGCATTTTAGCTTTTTGCTAATTTATTTTGCATTTTGATATGTTTCCGCCATTCATAGTTGTTGTCCACCGGGTGTGTAATGGTCATAAAATTGTGGCTTGATAGATCTAAGAACTGTATACAATACCGCTTCTGGTGACCAGCTAGAGACTGGTCTATTTGTGGGTAGTTGTGATTCTGTTTTTTCAAAAGTTTGCGTTTCAGTTCATCTACAGTATACAGTATGTATGCACACTAGTTATTTACTTGATATATATATTTGTGATGGTATAATAGTACATTTATTACATAATTTACAATACATTTTCAGTTGGTTAAAAATACCTAGTTGCCATTTTTATTTACTTTATGTTGAAATAAAAACTAAGCTTTTTTTGCAGACAGTGCCATCTGCTGGTTGTTTACTATCAAGGCACATTCCTATCTGTTTAATACTAGTTATGAACATTAACATATTGGCACAATCCAAAATGGATTCAAGCATTTCACTGAATAATTTTGATAACAGGAAACATAATTTAAACATACCATAAACATATTTATTCAAATTGACCAAACAATGACAGGCATATTTTAATAGTGGCCAAAAAATTCTGGAGTAGACATTTGGACACTATTTGCTTTTAATTATTTCTACAAGTTTAATTAAACCTTTGAAATATAAAAAAACATGTTGTGTTAGTAAGAGGAAAATATTAGGACTGATACAAATATTTAATTCACTAATTACACTTATTTATTTGTTAAATAATGTAAACTACACTTTATCATGCAATGTGGGTTTTATTTTACTGTAAAATAAAAGTAATAATAAAAATAAACTAGTAAAGTATATGTAGTATCACTCAGTATTTATTATGAATAATTTACTGCTTGATCATATTTTTTAAAACTCTATTCTTGTATTTTTTTCTTGCATTATCTCATACACTGTAAAAAATGCTGGGTTCCACACAATTCCTTCATGCTGTCACAACACAAACTGATTAAGTTAACTTATGTGTTTTTGTCAATTTAAGCGGATTGAACATAAAACAATTAAATTGTTCCGAAAAACCTATGGAATTGTGGTTTTTCAACTTGTTTACACTACCTGACAAAAGTCTTGTCGTCTATTTAAGTTTTAGGAACAACAAATAATAACTTGACTTCTAGTTGATCATTTGGTATCAGAAGTGTCTCATATGAAAGGCAAAGGCCTCTAGATTACTCTTATTTTGCCAAAATAAAATATGATCATGCCTTGATTTTTTATTATCTAATTAGGACAGTAAGGTCTGACTTTGCTAGACTAAAGTCTCGTCACTTAAAATAAATAATGTACGGTGTAGAATATACAGTCAAGTCATGGTGCAGTGGATAAAGAATTAATATTGTGCATGACTCCAATGAGCTTTGATGACTGCATCCACACATCTCTGGAATGACTCAAATAACTTATTTATAAAGTCATCTGGAATGGCAAAGAAAGCGTTCTAGGACTCCGAGAGTTAATCAAGGTTATTTGGATTCATCTTTAGTGCCTCCTTCATCTTACCCCAGACATACTCAATCATGTTCATGTCTGGTGACTAGGCTGTCCAATCCACTTAACCTTCTTTGCTTTCAGGAAGTTTGTGGGTGCTGAAGTATGAGAAGGAGCGCTATCCTGCTGAAGAATTTGCCCTCTCATGTGGTTTGTAATGTAACGGGCAGCACAAATGTCTTGATACCTCAGGGTGTTGATGTCGCCATCCACGCTGCAGATCTCTCGCAGGCATCTCTGAATGTAACCCCAAACCATGATTTCTCCTTCATCAAACTTAGTGAATTCTGTGAGAATCTTGGGTCCATGCGGGTTCCAATAAGTATATTGCATTATTTGCTATGATTGGGATGCAGTTCAACAGATGCTTCTTCTAAAAAATCTACTTTTGTCACTTTTACAAACGATCAACTACAAGTTGAGTTATTATTTGTACTCTTACTGGGATTGAGAACAAAACTTTTGTCACGCAGTGTAGTTTGAACATGCAAGGAAAGTCATTTTTTGAGTGTATTAAGCAGCTGAAATGTGCAACACATACAAACAAAGTATCAAGTAAAACTACACATTATTCCTAAAAAAAAAATGGCATTATGCATAAAGCATTATGATTAAATAAACAACAAACTTATGCGTTTTCTTAAAATGAACCTCATTTTCAGCCACTACTGTATAAGTAATTGTTTAATTTAGTGTTTTCTAATGGAATGTCTCTCTCCTCCCTCACCATCTCTAGATGAGCCCTCTGACTTGAGTCCCGGTACCCCTGTCCCTGATGAGGACAGTGTGGTGTTCAGTAAACTGACGTATTTAGGTTGTGCGTCAGTGAATGCCCCACGCAGTGAGGTGGAGGCCCTGCGTATGGTCAGCATCCTCCGCAGCCAGTGCCAGATGCCCCTGGACGTCACGCTCTCTGTGCCTGGAGTCTCAGAGGGCACGGTTAGGTAAACCTGTCACCAATATTATTATTTGTATGTATAAAACATGTTATTAATGGGTCAGTTCACATGGGTTCAGTTATTATTTATTATGGGTTCAGTTATTATTTCAGTTATTATTTAATCACCCTTCACTCGTTAAAAACCTATTTGTGTTTCTTTCTTTTGTTAAACACAAGAGAAAATATTTTGAAAAGTGATTGTCGCTTGGGCACTGCTAGCTTAGAAAGAATATGAGTTTGGGCTCCCAGTTAGTTCTGTTAATATTACTGAAGAAGATCTCTGGGGGCCTTCAAAGTGCGTGGGCCCTTATAATCATCCTAACATCCACTGCTTAGTTGAATACCATAGGGAGTCCAGCAACTAGCTGTAACTTATATTCAACAGAAGTAAGAAACTAATAAAGGTTTAATACCTCACGAGGAGAGTAAATGCTGTGGTAATTTACATTTTTGCATGAACTTTGCCTTTAAATAACTGTCAAATTGAGTTTTTTTGAGGTAACAGCTGTTGTTTCAGATGAACTCGATTGTTGCACTTCCATTAGAAGACTCAAGGGGGAGACATAAACTGAAAAAGTTGTGTCCAAAACCACTCGTCTATTCACTATGAAGTGCTCTATATCAGATGATATATAAGTATTGTATGACTTTAGTGTGAATATAGCGTATATTAGGTTTATTTTTTGAACGATGTATTTGCATGGTTTAATTTCTAATTGTCATAATTAATTTCATTAAAGGCAGTTGTTCATTTTAAGAATGAGGGAGGGGAAGAGAAGGGGATAAAAGAAAAGGGGTGAGAGAAAAATGACATGACCGCTGACAGAAGTGTTGGGTGAGGTTTTGTTTTTGTTTGTGATTTTCAGTATTAATATTGCCATGACATCAATACCATTAGTGTTAATACCTTCATTATTATCGATATCATTTTTGCCATCAAGTATATTATTTCTGTCATCACAAACTTCTCTATTATTTTTTAGTATTTTTATGACTATGAATACTAAATACTATTTAAATATTGTGATTGTCATTATAGATTATACACATTCCTGTTATTTTCATTGTTGTTGTATCGCTGTTTGTGTTCTGTGTTTACTCTTTGTCGTCTGTATGTTGTATGTTTTGGACACTTGACAATAACATAAAGGTGCATAGAGACAACTTACACAACGTATTATTACAATTATTTCGTTAACAAAGCGCACAAATCAGCATGACAAAGCCCCCAAAACAGACGATTATTCGTCAGAGCCCTAAAACAGACAATTGAAGGTGCTGTAAGTTTTTGACTTTTTTCTGAAGTCTAAAAAATTGCATATATTTAAGACACATGCTAAGTTAACATTCTTGTTTATCTGAAAATCAATGCTGAAGTCAGATATTCTGCTTTGAAAATGTGCGGTGCAGGCTGGAATGCCTGTCTTTGTTTTGGTCCCTTTAATCCATCCAATGATCCAATGGTTTAACCAATGATATTTTCAGCACCCCAGGTTGCCTTTGTGGAAAACCGCATATTTAATTAATTCATTCAGAAAAGCTCTCAAAGTGTGTCTCTGTGACTGAAATGCGACCTCCGGTGGACAGTAGCAGCCTCCGAAATGAGACGCAGATTCAGAGTTCAACATGAGGTGGTTATTAATTAGCAAATAGTATAAATTAGGGCTGTCCAAGAATTAATCGTGATTAATCACATCCAAAATAAAAGTTTGTTTTGACATAATATGTGTGTGTGTTATATTTATTTATTATGTATATGTGATAAACACATTCATAGAAGCCAAAACTATATGTAAAAAAGTTACATCAAAGTAGTTACATCATATTCAAATGTAAAATTTGTATCATACACATATATTTTTTATATACCTAAATATAAACCAACATTTTATCAAGTATATGCATGTGTGTATTTATATATTCATAATAAAATATACACAGTACACACACAAATATTATGTTAAACTTTTATTTTGGATGTGATTAATCACGATTAATTTTTTGACAGCCCTAGTATAAATATTACGATTGTAAACATTAGGTAAGCAGGTTACATTATAACCCTGTGTCCTAACAACACACTACGTGAGGAGATACGCAGTGATACGCAATCTGACTCTTTGCACTAGTTGAAACAAGACAGAAATTTAATATTACATATTAAACCTCTTTAGCATTATTAAATGTACATGCTGAATCACTGATATGTGTTGGTTCTCTTGAGTCACAGTTCTGAAGTTCAATTTCAAAAAGCTCAAAAGCTTTATTTTATTTTCAAGATCTGAGGTAAACTATCTGCTGCTGCTTTCTGTAGTATGACAATAAATGTCATGTAGAATGGCATTCAAACTTGCAATATTAACATTTAACACTAAATAAAGCACATGAGGTGTACCTGGGGTGATCACAGTTTATCATGTTGATAGCTGCAAGAAATAAAATATAAATTTCAGGTGTTGGTTAAAACAAATCTATCTGGCAACCTGCACTTTGCCTGTGTTTTGAACCAGGCATGCAATACCTAGTACAACCACTGGGTGTCAAACATACATACTGCACCTTTTATCACATTTTCAGTAGTAATTTGTTTCAGGATTGTGAATGCACTACCATCAGATTCTTTGAGACACTGTGGACTGAACAGATTTATGGTTACTGGAAATTTTTTGTGAAGAGGTAATCCATCAAAGTATGTTGTTCTTGATATGCCATCAGACTGCTGGACCCTCAGAGCAGCACTGAGATTGCCAATTACCCCATTTACAAGATCCTCTTCTGTGTTCGTGGTCATGACGGGACACCCGAGAGCGACTGCTTCGCATTCACTGAGAGCCATTACAACACGGAGATCTTCCGCATCCACGTCTTCCGCTGTGAGATCCAGGAGGCGGTAAGACAGTCACACTCACACTTCACACATGGACTGCTTAAAGAAGTTTATGGAATGATGTTTCAGAGATCGTTTTGTTTTTGGGTGGTAAATTATATAAATATGCCATGGAAAAAAATCAGAGACCACCTTAAGCTTTTGTTAAGCATGGGTTTGAGAAATGTCAATATTTAGTTTGTTATGAGATTTTGAAAACATTTCTTCAAATTTTCAAATGAAAATATTAAAATTTAGAGCATTTTTTTCCTGAAAAGGATAATTGGTCATCCACAACAAATGAAAACATTTGTTATTTTAAGTTATTCCACTTAATATAGATTTTTTTTTTAAGCATTGGTATATTGTTGTCCGAAAATTAATTAAAACGAAATGTTTACGTTATTCTGCAAACTACTGATGAAATTTCTTTCAAATAAATATAATGTCATTTTAGAGTCTTTCTGTTGCTTGAAATAACACAATAGGGGCCATAATTTCATATGTTTATATTTATTTCAGACCCATGTTTTACCTTAATAATAATAATAATAATAATAATAATAAAAATAATAATAATAATAATAATAATAATAATAGAAATTTTATTTGTACAGCATACATAAAATGCAACTCAAAGTGCTTCACGAATGCAAACATCTGCATGTTTTGAAGGATTTAAAAAGTATAAGCAAAAACAGAAAACAAGTAGAAACAACAAGTATAAGCAAATATACGCAAATAATGTAAAGATAAAAACACGCTTCACACTATAATGTTTATACGCAACTTTAAAGAGGTTTGTTTAAACAATGCTTTTTAGAAATATGAATACTACGAATACTGCTCTCACTTCATTTGAAGCGTAGTGACTACAAGATATTTAACCAGATTGCTTAAGATTTACTGTTTCATAAACTAAAAGTCTAGCTCTATATCAGTGGTTCTCAAGCTTTTTTCAACAAGTACCACCTCAGAAAAAAATGGTCTCTCAAAGTACCACCATAATAACCATGGTATTGAAGTACAGTAGCAGCTACAGCACTGCACAGTTCAAAAAAGCGTAGATTAATTCTTCTAATTGAGAATATTTATTATTGTCAGCCACTAAAATAAAAGGTTTAGCCTATTAAAAATCAATTTACTGATCACAGTGTTATTGTACACGTCAAAGGGTTAAAAGTGTGTTAATTTTTTTTACTTTCATTTTTCAGAGATTCCTCCGCGTACCACTAGAAAGAAGCTTGTGTACCACTAGTGGTACATGTACCACAGTTTGAGAACCACAGCTCTAGAGGATCGTAAAATATTTTTATTAGAAATATATATAGTTTTAGTAAGAATTATTAGCCCTCCTAAATTATTTTCCGCCCGTAAATTTGTTCCACAATTTCTCTTTAATGAAAACAACACATTTCAAAACATAATACTTTTATTAAACAATTTTTAATAACTGATTTCTTTTATCTTCGTCATGATGACAGTACATAATCTTTTACTGGATATTTTTCAAGGTATTATTATTCAGCTTAAAGTGTAATTTAGAGGCTTAACTTGGTTAATTAGGAAAGATATAATAATATTGACCTTAAAATGGTTTAAAAGAATTAAAAACTGCTTTTATTCTAGTTGAAAGAAAACAAATAAGACTTTCTCCAGAAGAAAAAAATATTGTAGGAAATACTGTGGAAAATCCCTTACTCTATTAAATATCATTTGGGAAATATTCGAAAAAGGAACACAAATTCACAGGAGGGCTAATCATTCTCACTTCAACTGTATCTGTATATATTTAGAGGATATAGAATATCTTAAAGAAACAAATTGATTAGAGTTTTCTAGTTTATTCTACAGGGGGTGCACTTGATGTTTGTAATTCATTGTGTGTTATCAGACATGCTCACACACTGACTGATCAAACTTGTTGCTTCCGAATAGTGTGACAACCTCAGCTGTGAAGTTAAATATAGCCCCAACTACCCCCAAAATGATTCACTTCCTTAGCTTGAAGAGTTCACAGCCATGCAAATATGAAGAAATACTGTACAAATTACAGAATTAAAACCAGAATATTATAACAACTTTGAAATCCTGACATGACTAATAGAAACAAGGAAAGAATATGACACTGCTTCATGATCAGATATAGATGGATACTAAACATTGCTGTATCATTTACTGTGGTCAGGTCTGTTTGCAAAGATGTAATATGGAAAAATGAAATGTATAGTGCGTCATTACAAAAAAACAAGTATAAAAATGTAACAATCTTTAGCAAAGGCACATACAGTAAAAGTATTTATATGCTATATGCGTCATGTGACTAAACATGCACATTTTCAAATGCATCCTGTTAGGGCATTGCCTTCAAAAAGCTTTTTCCTCTGTTTCTAAATGTATCCAGATTAGTATGTGTGCTAATGAGTGTGTTGATAACCTGAGAACTGACCGACTGTGAGTCACTGTAATGCAGCCTGTGTGTCATTGGAGATTGTTTTGACTTCGGTCACTGAGCTGTGTGTGTGTGTGTGTGTGTGTGTGTTTGTAGGTCAGTCGAATACTCTACAGCTTTGCCACAGCTTTTCGCAGATCAGCCAATAAAGCGCCACTCGCGAGCAAGGCTCCGCCCCTCACGCCAGACAGCGACGTCTTCACCTTCACCGTCAGCCTGGAGATCAAAGAGGATGATGGGAAGGGCACGTTCAGGTGAATCGCTCTGAATCTCTCCCTTTATCCAAAGTTCATTCAGGGCTAACCTCCGGCGAGTCTCGTCTCTAACTGCATTATTAAATTAAGCCATATTTTCTGGTATCCAGCTTTCGGAAGTCAGCTGCCCTGTTTTGATGAAGGATACGATAAAAATAGAAAAATCCTGCAGTTCCTCCACCTCTCCTCGTTCTCTGAAGTGTCGACACATGTTTCCTGCCATTTATCAGATCTTAGATCTTCATTCCTCTGCCCTACACGTGCTTCTTTTAACACAAATTTGCACTGTAAATCAGTGGAACACGTTTCCTTTGTTGACTTGTTAACATCTGTTAAGAAGAATTGTTCAGTGGAACATGCATTAGCATATTATAATCGTTTATATTAGAAAAATCATCTTAATTAGCATTGTAGCTCAATAAAAAAAGAGTTTTGTGAGCACATTTAGGCACAATCACAAATCTATTTTTGTTCCCCTACCCCTTCCCCTTTCCCTTGGCCCTTGAAACAAAGCGTAAAGGGGAAGGGCTTCAAAATTTACCCCTAAGAAATGGGACACCACTACAGCACCTGCACACGTCATCATATATCGCGATCTCTTGCTTCATATGAGATCAGACGATCGTGACTGCTGTAGTTATTCCAGTTGTGTTATTTTTTGGTGTTTATCTTCAGAAAACCACTGAAGGCATACATTATGTCAACATCATTTCAATATAGTGTGGCAATAAGCTCATAACTGTACTGTGCATTTACACCATGGCCATATTCATCTATGTAAACAATCAAAAACAACATTATCATTATACCAGACACTGTAAAAAGTTCATTTCCAACCACTAGACTTTTCTGACAGGGTTTTCCAGTATCATCGAGAGACAGAATGTTGTGGGACTGCTGTACAGGAGTTAGGCCCAATCCCAATTCTACCCCTTGGCCCTTCCCCTTACGCCTACCCCTCATTTTCCGCGTTTACGTCAAGGGGTAGTGGTGTCCCAATTCTCTTTAGCTTGAAGGCGCAAGGCTAAGGGCAAGGGGTATACACCCCTTTGAACGAACATTTTTCAGGACCACACTTAAAACAGAGGGGTAAAATTTTTTCCCAGAATACACCTGCCGCAACTGAACCCGGAAGTAAGGAGGTCCACAAATTAGTATTTTTTGTCATTATTACAATTTTTTATGACAAACAAACATATGTTTTAATAAATTCATAACTGCGTGTGTGTTTTACCGTCATGCTTTAAAAAAAACAAACGCAAAAAAACATGCTAAATTTCGCTATCTATAATCCATAATCATAGCTCATGTACAGTAGTCCCACAACATTCTGACACTCAATGACACTGATACCCTGTCAGTAATGTCTAGTGGCTGGGAATGAGCTTTTTACAGTGTCTGCTATAATGTTAATGTTGTTTTCGTGTGTTTACATAGATAAATATGGCCACAGAGTAAATGCACAGTACAGTTCCGATCTTATTGCCACATTAGATCGTTATGATAAAATAATATACATCTTCAGTGATTTCCTGAAGATAAACACAAAAAAATAACACAACTGGAATAACTCCAGCAGTCGCGATCGTCTGATCTCATATGAAGCAAGAGATCGCGATGACATATGATGACGTATGCAGGTGTTGAAGTGCTGTCCCAATTCTTAGGGGTACATTTTGAAGCCCTTCCCCTTAACCCTCGGTGGTAAGGGCCAAGGGGAAGGGGTAGGGGTAGGGGTACAAAAATAAAATTGGGATTGGGCCTTATTATTAGGGATTATAGATGGCCAAATTTAGCGTTTTTTATTTTAGCTTCTTTTTTTTTTAAGCATGACTGTAAAACATGAACACGGTTATGAATGTATTAAACATATGCTTGTTTGTTGTAAAAATTCATAACAATGACAAAAAAATACTAATTTGTGGATCTCCTTATTTCCGAGTGCATCTGTGCTGCTGATGTGGCTGATGTATTTTGGGAATTTTTTTTATTCCTTGGTTTCGAGTGTGGTCCTGAAAAATCTCCATTCAAAGGGGTATCTAGCCCTTTCTCTTAGCCCTATGCCTTCAAGCTAAAGAGAATTGGGACACCCCTACATGAATGCAGGTCACATGAATGTGCAAAACGAGGGGTAGGGGTAAGGGCAAGGGCTAAGCGGTAGAATTGGGATTGAGCCTTAGAGTGTGACTTTGTAAATGTGCACAGAAAAAAACGAGAAAAGCATTTAAGTAAAAGAGACCAAAATAACTAACTCCATTAATATGAGCTTGATGCTCCAGAGAGACTGGCCATGTTATATATGGATTGTAAATCACTTTGGATGCAATAAGCAGGAAAAAAAGACAAAATCAAGTCCTTTTTTTGCTTGAGATGTAATAAATATTATACTGAATTCAGCAAAATTTTATGATGTTTTAAAATGGTGAAAACATGCTTGTATTTGCAATGACATAAAACAGTAAAGCATTTTTAAAGTGTTAAAAAAGTTCTGCTCACAAAGACTGCATTTATTTAATCCGACACACTGTAAAATTGTGAATTTTTCACAGTTTAAAATAACTTTTTTCTTGCTAAATGTTTTAAAACTGTATTTATTTCTGTGATTTAAAACTGAGTATTCAGCATTACTTGAGCCTTCGGTGTCACATGATCCTTCAGAAGTTTAATATGCTAATTTTTCTGTTCCATCATGATAAATTATTATCATTGTTGGTATGAAATCATTAATAATTATTCTTACAGTTTTATATAAATAAAATTTTATTGAACAATTATATTCCATTTGTGTGCATTATATTGAACAGAAGTGACAGAGAACACATACGCGCAATTAATTTTCTACATTTATAATGGGAAATGTTTCTTGATCAAACTATTTTAGGAAAATGATTTTTAACTATGATAACATTTCACTATATAACATATTTTTCCTAGAAAATTACAAATCCTACCAACCCCACATTTTACTTTTAAATTTAGCATACATTAATTAATACATGCTATTTATACCCCTTATAATATTTATAATCCTAAAAAAAACATAAATCTTAAGCAAGTTTAACCCGTCTTGTGCTTTAATATGCTGATTTAAGCTTTAATGTTTAGTTTATGATTATTTAGAAATAAATAACAACAATAAATGTTTTACGAATGTCTAATGAAAACCACTTATGAGAACAAGGTTTCGTTTGTTTTGTCATTTACATATGCATTTTATGGTAACACAAATTTAGAGACTAAATGTGTCATCAAAATAATCAATAAATCTTTTCATTCTGAAGAGAAATCCGGCCATGTGTTTAACCAAGCATTTGTTTGTGTCCACCAGTGCTGTATCAAAAGACAAGGACAGACAGAGCTTCAAACTGCGGCCCGGCATGGACAAAAAGATCGTGATCTACGTCCAGCAAACGTCCAACAAAGAGCTGGCCATCGAGAGGTAACGTGCTTTTCCCAGTGACACCGAGAGGACATAACAAGCAATAACTCATTTATTAATGGTAAACATGTGCTGAATTATGTTTTTGGGCTCAAGTGTTCATGAGAAAATGGAGAATGGTTTTTCTCTATGGTGACTGATGTTGTGTTGAACTGAAGCCAACCCTGCCTGAACGAACAGCTGTTCTTTTCTGTGTGTATATATATATATATATGTGTGTGTGTATATATAT
>CAIGQQ010038783.1:3829773-3850732 GCA_903798035.1 Danio albolineatus | reverse complement strand
TATATATATATATATATATGCTTTCTCAGGCTTCCTCTCTGAATGGCTGTGCGGATATGCACTTTTACAGAAAGAATGTGTGTGATGATGAATATGTTTGTGTTTTAGGTGTTTTGGTCTGCTTTTGAGTCCGGGAAAGAACGTGAAGAACAGTGATATGCACCTGCTTGACCTGGTATGTGGCGTAAAAAGCAACACAGTTTCTTTAAAATAAATCACAACGTCTTTTTATATGTGGTGTAAAACACATCATATTTTATGGGAAGTAAATCACAGCACCATTTTTGTAACATAAAACGTGATATTTTATGGAAATAGAATTGCATAGTTGTGAGAGAAAAAACAGACAAGTCAAAGTGATGTTTTTTATTACTTATGATGGAATTCAGAAATAGGCCATTTTAAATGGTATATATATTAAATACAGGCAAAATGATTAGCCCTCCAATAATATTTTAATAATTTTTCAGATATTTCACAAGGGCTGTTAAATGGAGAGATTTTTTCAACACATTTTTAAGTAAAATAGTTTTAATAATTAATTTGTAAATGTTTTTTGAAAATGAATGAAAATGAAAATGAAAAAAAAAAATGAATTTATTAAATTAAAAAGGCTAGCACAAAGCGTGTAACGCTCTTCATCAGACAGTATTAACCACAGCATGTTGTTCTTTTTATATACTTCCGGATCACATGATCTCATAGTGTACGTACATTATCTCACAACAACAACAACAAAAAATACACATACGGTAAGTTACACAACTTACATATTTAAAAAAAATTTAAATAAATAAATCCTAATAATACATCCCAAATAAAGAAAAACATAACATAATAAAACAAAGAAATGCAACAAAATATAGCCAAAAAAAAAAAAAAAAACTTTACCCAAACAACTACTTAAACATTAAAGAAAAGGATGAATATCAAACTCTTTATTTAAAACCTCTGGGAGGCAACGTATCTAGAGAAAAAATCCAAAAGGCTTTACGTTGTAACAGCAATTTATTAAGATCTCCCCCCTGACGTGGACAGTTAACAACTTTAATCCCTTGGTATTGCAGAGTGGGGAGATGGGTCTGAAAAACGAGAGACTCCTGGGAAAAAGATTTTTGGTCACACCTTCAAATAATAGTCCATTAGTTAATGTATTTACTAACATTAACAAGCAAATTGTAATACATTTATTGCAACATTTATCTTTGTTTACTTAATATCATTTAAGTGAAATAATGTTAATTCATGTTAGTTCATTTAACTCATTGTGCATTATCTAATGTTAACAAGAACAACTTTATATTTTAATAATGCATTAGTTAATGTTGAACTATGATTAATAAATGTTTGAATGTTGAATGAAAGATTATTTATACTTTTATGCTAATAAATATGTAATGAATGGCCATTGGGAAGGAGGAGACGGAGAACCGAAAAACGTTTAAATAATGTGTTGATGGAACCAAAAACAAACAGACAGCGGATCCTTACGAAGACTGCAGTCAAACTGAAAGCAAAAGTTGAACATAAACTGTCCCGGCCTGGTTCTCTCTCGTGTTCCACTGCGTTCTTTTCTCCTTTTAAGATCCTAAACTCCTTCGTGAGACTCGAGACAGGCCATGTGTGGAGGTGTCGTTAAGTGGCACTCGTACGCCTCGTATGGCTTCACGGCTCTCGGCCCCGCTTCACTCGCTACAAAATACATTAACTAACATTAACTAATGGACTATTATTCTAAAGTGTTATTAGATTTCCTTAAGGGGGCTAATAATATTGACCTTAACAATTATTTTACAAATTTTACAAGCTGCTATTATTTCAGCCAGGTGAAAAGTTATTCATTACTGTGAATTTGTTCATGCTTTGTCAAACACCACTTGGGATATATTTGAAAAAGAATGAAAGTTTAAAGAGGGCCTTTTGAGTTATGCCCTCAAGTGTGTATTAAAAATGGCCGGCAATGTTAATATAAAGTTAATTGACAGCTCTGATGTAAACATTCTAAGCAGTAGTTTCAGTACCCCTATTTTCTGTAAATTTATTTGTATATAGAACAGAAACCAACAAGCAAAAAAACAGAAACTATAGTGGCATTCACTATAAACCACATATATTATAGACATCATGTGACACTGCAAATAATGCATCATTATCTCACTTAAATGCGAATATGAGCATGTTTTATATGAGTCGCTTTGAAAATCAAGCTTCTCATAATAAAAAAGTGACCCGTGTTGTGGAAAATGCAGCAGACGTGAGCAGGGCCTTACTTATTACTTACTTATTAACCGGTGACACAATAAATATTGCCTTAAAAAATATCACAATAAACATCAAGCAACTGAAAAAGTACTGCGCTCGCTACTAAAATAAGTCATTATAAATGTATTAAAATAATATTATTGTATGTAATTTGGTGGATGTCCTTATCTTTGTCACTGTTTACCTGCAACAGCACAGATTAGACATTTGATAGTTAAAAATCAGTATCATATTATCATGTTCAGAATCAAAAAACCTAGAAGTGTTTTCTTGTGTTCAGTTAGTTCTGTATTCTGTGCTGATTATCAGCAGTCAGGATTCTGGCATACTCTGCCCACTGTTGGATTATTCACTGTGAGTAAACTGAAGTCGTGATTCTGTTTGACTTCATTCTTGTTTTATTCTCTCCTCTTCTTGCTTCCGCCCGTCTGTCAGGAGTCAATGGGCAAAAGCTCTGATGGGAAATCTTACATCATCACAGGGAGCTGGAATCCCAACACTCCTCAGTTTCAAGCAGTGAATGAGGAGACGCCCAAAGGTGCAGATCCACACACACACACTCAGTTTACGTGACATTCCCTTTCAGGTTGTTGTTTGAGGTCTTCTGATGCCGTTTGTGGAATACCTTTATTTAGGTCATACACTTTTTTTCTATAACATTATTCCAACTGAAATTAAATAGTAAATTAATAATTATAATAATAAATCATAGGAGTTATTATAATGGTTAAAATCTAAATTAATAGCTCTCTTATCAAATTAAAATTCTCTTTCAAATATTTTAAGTGATGTTTAAAAGAGCAAGAAAAATTATTATATTTTACTTCTGAAGAATTATTTGTTTTAATTTTGCTGGAATAATAATAAAAAAAACCTCCAAGGTCAATATTATCAACCCCTTAAGAAACATATATTTTCTTCTGTTTGGCTACAGAAAAAAAACATGCTAACACTTTATAATAACTACACACTATGAATCATTTATCAAGTATTAGCAAATAGTTTATTATTTGTTTATCATTAACTCTACATTAATAGCCGTTAGTAAGCAGTTTATAAATACAGCTACAAATGCTGTATTCTTGACTTATAAAAATTAAAATGTGCTTATTGAAGGTATTTTCATACTTTATTACTTATTAATTGTTCATTATTAAATTCAGTATTGCATTATTTGCAAACCATTTGCATTTAAGAGTAGTTGGTGGCTTTTAGAATCATTCAGAATGAGTAATAAGTATTAATGGACAATTAATAAATTAATCAAATCAACATTTATATATTTTATTTTTCAGGCATATACAGTAGTAATGGTTACTATGTATGTTAATAAATGCTCTATTACCTCAACTGCATGCAGTTGAGTTAATAAAGCATTTATTAACATACAAATGAACTATTAGTGTATGCCTGAATAGTAAGATATATGAATGTCAATTTGAATAGTTTATTAATCATTTACTTATGCATTCTGAATAATCTTAAAATACCACTAACTATTCTTAAATAACTAGTTTGTAAGTAATGCAATACTTAATTACGTAATGAAAAAATAGTCATTAACAAAGTATGAAAATACAATCATTAAGCAGATTATATTTGTGCTGGTAAGTCAAGAATAGATAATTTGTAGCTGTATTTATGAACTGCTTACTAACGTCTATTAATGTAGAGTTGATACTTAACAGATAATTACTTGACTATTTGCTAATGCTTGATAAATGATTCATAGTGTGTAGTTATTATAAAGTGTTACCAAAAACATTGATGTCTAATGACTTGCCTAATTAACCTTACTTGCCTAGTTAAGTCTTTAAATTGCACTTTAATTTGAATACTAATATCATGCAAAAGTACTAGTTAAATGCTATGTACAGTCACCATGGCAAAGAGAGACAAATGACTTATTAGACATGAGTTAATAACCCTGTTATGTTTAAAAAAATGACAATTTTTCAGTTTGTTATAAAAAAAAACACGAGGCCTAATAAGTTTGTCTTTAACTAAACTGTTGTTGTTGACGTAATACTACTAATAATAAATGACAATACTTATTTTGTGCTTTTAATAATGGGTTTATTAATAACATTAATCATTTTTTTATTTAATTTATTTTAATGACATCATCAACAACGGCATTAGTAAAGTCATTATAACAAACCTAAACAATGACATCCTGCATTAAGCATTACTATAATGTCTGCTTTTCTTTGACTTGTGTGACACAGATAAGTTCATGTATATGACGACGGCAGTGGACCTGGTGATCACTGAGGTGGAGGAGCCTGTGAGGTTCCTGCTGGAGACGCGGGTTCGAGTGTGTTCACCCAATGAGAGGCTGTTCTGGCCCTTCAGCAAACGCAGTTACACAGAGACTTTCTATCTCAAACTCAGACCGGTGAGTTAAGAATTATAACAGGCTGATTTGAAATTGAAGTAAAGACAAAAAAAAAACAATGAAAGCAATACCAGCCAAAAATAAACGTGATGTCCACGTATAATATTTTTATGAGTTTAACTGTATTATGACTTATTATAAGTATTTCTAGGTTCTCTTATCCACAAAAAAAAAAAAAAAAAAACTTTTACTTATTTTACAGAACATAATCTGTTACTACTAATGAGTTTTGTAACTATAATAAACCAGTTGTTACATTGCAGACTGCATCTTTATACAATTTTTACCGACTTATTAATACATATAAAGCTGTGTATAATTTGTTAGAAACATGTATATTGAAAAATTAATGCCTCACTAGTTAGTATTAGTAATAATAACACTATTATAAATGTAGCTTTAACTGTCATTATAATATTTTATAGGGTTTGTTGTATCTTTATTGGTACATTTATAGAATTGTTATGTGTAATTCTAAATAATTATTGAGATACCACAAACATGGGATGAATACAAAGCATTACCAAGATTTTTTACATTCCCAAAAAACGTAATAGGTTATTTTCTGTTTAGTTTGACGGCCTCATCTGAAAACACCATGAATTGCTTTGGCAGATTGTTGAGTCAAGTAAACGATATGATTGAACAGTTTTGAATCTTTAAATGTGTTAAAAAAAAACAACAACAACTGCATGCCCACTAAACTAAACTCTATATGTATTTCTATAGTCTACTCTACATCATTCAAATGCCCCGATTTAGGTTAAAAACAAATTAATTAATAATCCGTGAGCAGTAGTGAACAGATAACATAAGTTGGGTTGTGCGACTTTACAGTCAAATCAAATATAGTCTGCAAACTATCATCTTACATTCATTCTGAGAATCCTGCATAAAATTGTGGCTTTGTTTGTTAACGAATACACAGCAAATTGAATTGGACAAAACTGAAAGTGAAACACGTAGTATGTTTACATGGACACAATAATGCATTTTTAATGTGATTAATACTCTGATTAAGAGTCCACCATGTAAACAGCGATTTTTGATTAATATACTCTGACTAAAGTCATAATCAAACTACACAGAAATGGAATTAAGACGTGGAGAATGCCGATCTTAGTCGCATTATTATATAAGTGCAGTACAGACATGTAAACACCTTAATCAAACTATTACCGTCGTGCAGGATTTTCAACGCGTTTTGAGACAGGATAGTCTATACACACACAGCTGTTTGACACTATTCTATGCACCTACAGAGTCAGTAAAGGTCAACAGACACCTGCGTCGCAAAATGCGGAGGTTTTTTCACTTACGGCGTGCGATATCAAATCCTATTAAAACCATGCTCTTTCAGCAGTTCATACTCGCATCCAGTATCTTGTTTGTCATGGGGGGAATGCATGAAATGTTTCTGAATGAAAGTGAAAGTGCTAGACTGAAGTAACGTCAACAAATTAAAAATGAAACACCCAAAGTGACATGAAACTCCAAAGGAATAGCGTGGTGATGCAATAACATTAATCGATAACATGTAAACGGGGATCTTGAAAGGAACGTTTAAAAAGCAACTCTGTAAACACCTTAATCTTATTATTGTCTTATTCATATTAAGGCAAATAAATTGAATAATAATGTTTGTTAGAGATGCGCGGATCAGCTGAAATGTCACCCGAATCCATGGCTTCATAAAAATCATCCACCCGCCACCTGCCCGCACATATAATTTCATCTGATACATACAGTGAGGGAGAAAATTATTTGAACCCCAGCTCATTTTGTAAATTTGCCCACTAACAAAGAAATGATCAGTCTATAATTTCAATGGTAGGTTTATTTGATTAGTGAGAGACACAACAATAACAAAAAAATCCAGAAAAATGTGTTTCAAAAAAAGTTAGAAATTAATTTGCATTTCTATTAATGAAATAAGTATTTGATCCCCTATCCGTCAGCAAGATCTCTGGCTCCCAGGTGGATCTTATACAGGTAACGAGCTGACATTGGCAGCCCTCTCAGCTCGTTACCTGTATAAAAGTGACCTGTCCACAGAAGCAATCAATCAATCCAGATTCCAAACGCTTCACCGTGGCCAAGACCAAAGAGCTTTCCAAGGATCTCAGAGACAAGATTGTGGATCTATACATTCAAACATCAGCCACGAAACATTAATGACTTGGAGAGGATCTGCAAAGAGGAGTGGGCCAAAATCCTCCCTGAGATGTGTGCAAACCTTGTGGCCAAGTACAACAAACGGCTGACCTCTGTGATTGCCAACAAAGGTTTTGCCACCAAGTACTAAAGCACGTTTTTCAAAGGGATCAAATATTTCATTCATAGAAATGCAAATTAATTTCTAACTTTTATTTTTTTACGCATTTTTCTGGATTTTTTTATTATTGTTGTGTCTCTCACTGTTCAAAAAAAACTTCCATTGAAATTATAGACGGATCATTTCTTTGTTAGTGGGCAAACTTACAAAATCAGCTGGGGTTCAAATAATTTTTTTTTCCTCACTGTATATCCGCACCCAACCCGCACTCAAACGTCACTTTAATAATTTAAATTTTTTGTTTTGAGCATGATGATAGGTCACCATGGATCGTTTGTTATTAACAGGAACTTCAGCTTTTACAGATACAGGAAAAAGATAACAAAAACGTTGGCACTTCAGCCTAAACGGCAGCTAAGTTATGTTTACTTGGCCTTTTTCTTTGCACTGTACAAAAACAGAGTAGCATCTACTCTGCCTGGATTTGGGCGATTCGGCCGCGCCTCCAAAACACGGCCAGCTGCACTAAATGAGTGTTCGCTCGCACCGCTTGTAGCAGGAATGCAACAATTCTCCTTGCAAGGCGCTGCAGTTGTGTAAATAAGAGATCTTGTTTCTCCCAGAACGACAGCAGATTTTCCTCTGATGACTCCTCTAACTGAAAGTTTGAACAGTGCTCTTGCACTTCATCCATTATTTTGGGCATCTTCACATTCTGCGAAGTCTACTCTCTGCTTTTTTTTTGCTGGTCCACTGCCATGTCCTGCCATATCCACCCCTGACCCACCTGCAATTATTCATAATGTATTTTTTATTACCCGACCCGCCCGACCCGTGGATTATCCGCAGTGCCCGTGGACATAACCACCATCCACGCATCACTAATGTTTATGTAAATGTAGTTACTGTTCTTTATTGCACTGTGAATGGGTGGAGACAGGGATGTAGAAGTGGGCGTTGATTGTCCACAGAGGTGGGCTTTGGCCACATTATTACATAATAAAGTGGCAGATTGACTTCAAAAAGCCGTTTGTAGACTTCGTCTGTTTATGTTTTAAGCTCCGATATGTACTGGAAGTTTTAATAGTGCAATGACCTTATAAATGTCAAAAGATTCATTTCATATTTCTCAGTTTATGACCTCTTTAACATTTTTAGACAGCCGTCATATTAAAAGGACACTCTATTAAATTCTGCATCTCACAGACTATTTTCTTTAAAAGAAATTTGTCTATTTGTGTGACTGTGGCTTTACTGTGAACTCAGATGGAGAACAAGGAGAGGAAGAGTAACTCAGACACACTGTATGAAGTGGTGAGTTTAGAGAGCGAGACCGAAAGAGAGAGGAGGAAGACCACAGCTAGCCCCGGTGTCCTGTCCTCTGGTTCCCATGGCTCCACTGTGCCATCTCCACCTGAGGATGATGAGGAGGAAGGTGAGTAGCCCTGAGCTGTGAATACATTTACATGTACATTTAGCAGACGCTTTTGTCCAAAGTGACTTACAATTGCCTCCTCAATTGTAAGTGTAGAGGCATTACGATTGTATTCAGTGAAGAGGCATTACACACAAGAAGTGCTTATTATACAAAAGAACTGTTTGTGCTCATAGAATTAAGTGCTAGAGTAAGGAGCGGGAGTGTTTTTTTTTTTTAAAGAGAGAAAGGTGTTTTTGAGCGTACAGGTGGTTTGTCAAGCCCACTCACACTTGTGAAGCACACTTCATAAATGCACAGTGGTTTTTTTTATATGCAGCGATTGTAAGAACCTGTCTGGGGCAAAACTGTTGCAAGTGCTGGTTAAAGTGTCAAGAGAGACGAATGAGTGTGTATTCTACAGGTGGTTTGTCAAGCCCACTCACCTGTGTGGTGAGGCACACTCAGAATTACTGTGTTGTCATCCTAATGTGAAGAGACATATTTCAGCATTTACAAAAACAGATATAAACACAATCGTAGGTATGGTTTAAATAAGAGTTGCATTCCTAATAAAACACTTTGCGCTTATACACTTACTCATTCAACTGTGTAGTGTATGAGTTTAGTGTCGTCACAAATTGAACACTAACATGTTTAGACAACGTTTAACAGTTTCTAAATTAATGAAATACTGTAAGTCACCAAACGAACAAATCTTACCGTCATGAATACAACCATAGGTTGCGTCAAAAATTGCATACTATATAGTATGTGAGCCAAGTAGTAATTCCATTCATACTACTCACATTTATACATTATAGAATGTAGTACTTTTCTAACAGTTGTGTAGTAAGTTCAAATGTAGTACCTTCTGGAGTAGTAGATGATTTCAAATGCAGCCATATGCAACATAAGTGTTTCTTCATTCATTCATTTTCTTTTCGGCTTAGTCCCTTTATTAATCCGGGGTCACCACAGTGGAATGAACCGCCAACTTATCCAGCATTTGTTTTACACAGCGGATGCCCTTCCAGCTGCAACCCATCTCTGGGAAACATCCATACACACTCACTCACAAACACACACTATGGACAATTTAGCTCACCCAATTCACCTGTACCGCATGTCTTTGGACTGTGGGGGAAACCGGAGCACCCGGAGGAAACCCACGCAACCACAGGGAGAACATGCAAACTCTACACAGAAATGCCAACTGACCCAGCCGAGGCTCGAACCAGCGACCTTCTTGCTGTGAGGCGATCGTGCTACCCACTAGGCCACCGTGGCGCCCATAAGTGTTTCTATTATAGAATTTTGTTTTCACAATCTAAAATATATAAAGTCATGCAACCTCAGTAGTGATAGCTGTTCCTCTTTCTGCTACGTCAGCAAAGCTGAAACTGTTTAATCAGTGAGGTTTCTATTAAGTTGTTAAGAGGTTGATAGTAATACAGGGAACCTAACAACCAGCAGTAAATAAAATCAGAATTTGTTCGTCCACTGTGTTTTCATTTCACATACGCATTAATTTTTTTCACAAATGTTAAGTGCTAATTGCACTCAGGTGAGTGCAAAAACTGGATACTTTTTGCAAATTTAGGGTATTTTTTAAGTTCAGAGTTTTTTTCCACTCTTTTCTAATGCAACACGTCAGAATTTGCATTTAAGGGATGGTTCACCCAAAGCATGACATGGCAAACATTTTGTTATGATTTAATAATCCTTCACTTGTTATAAAACTTGTTTGAGTTTCTTTCTTCTGTTGAACACAAAAAAATATATTTTGAAGAAAGGTGAAAACCTGTAACCATTGACTTCCATACTGTTCATTTTTGTTGTCATAAAAGCAAAATTCTCCAATAAAGTTTAGATTTGTCAGGGTTTTGGAGACATATGTATTACCCTGTAGTGCATAAGAATAGGACTTGTGTTTGGATATAACTCAGTTTTTTTTACCACACTTCATTATTATTGTTCATTTATTTGTTTGCTGGAAATTAGAACAAAATTTAGAAATAGTTTTGAAACAAATCTTTGTGCTTAACAAATTAAATTAAATGTAGGCTAATGGATGTCTTCAGCGGAATGCATACAACACTGTTTCCTTATCCACAAAAGTAAAGGAGTAAAGTAAAGAGTAAAAGTAAAGTAAAGAGAAAGTAAAGAGGGCTGACTGGAGGAGGCTCGTTCTTTATCTTTGTGCAGATGGTCTGTTTAACTGCTTTCTCAGTAGTGAAGCATTCAGTCCTTCCACTTACAAAGTCCACCATGTAAATAGCAAATGCGCCATGGCACGACGCAGCTGTCTCTTAAGGGGAATGGGAGATGGGACTCTGATTGGTTTAATGCACATTATGCTCAAAACCCACCCACAGTGTAACTCATTAAGAGAATAGGCACAACCCTGTTAGACAATGCACCAGGGCGCAGAGTGTATATTTCCTTCTTTAAAATAGCAAATGTGGATTCGGACACTTCCTTAATGCGTTTGCGTCATGCGCTTTTGACTTTGCACCTGCATTGTTAAAATAGAGCCCATGAGGCTTTGAAACCACTTGAGAGTGTGAAAATAAGTCAATTTCATTTCAATTTCATAAGTAAATTTCAAGTCAATTTACATTTTTGGGTGAACTATTAATTTATCACAGGGTGATGGAAACAGTCACTCTGAGTTGTTCTTCACTGTCCTCCAGGACTTTATGCGTTTTAGTACAGCTTTGAGTATTTGTGTTATGCAGAGATTTTTTGATCGAATCTCAAAAGCAAGTAACATTGTTTTCACTCTTTCTTTCTCACTGTCCTCCCAGATAACGACGAGCCATTATTGAGTGGCTCTGGAGACGTCTCTAAAGAATGTGCCGAAAAAATTCTGGAAACTTGGGGAGAACTGCTGTCGAAATGGTGAGTGCTTTAAAAACAAGTGGATATGAAGGCTATGAAATTTGCTGGATTTATTAGGTATAGTTATATCATAAAGCTACGATAGAGTCAATGTTCCTGAATTAGTTTTCTTCTGTTTTCTAAGGGTAAACTTATTTGATTATAGAGGATTAATCAAATAAATAAATAATTACGTGAATTATTACTATTTAAAATTTATTAAAATTTTTGTTGTTGTTTTTTGTTTTTTTGGGGGGGAAAATGTGATTTTATTTAATTTGAGTTATTTTTTATGTCAAAAGCATTTATTTTAAAATCCATTTTTTGTGACATAAATATCTTAACTCTTATCTTAATGTTTTGGTTAGAAAAAGCATTCACTGAATTTATATAATGGAAATTTTAGATGCTAGCACACCTCAAGTGCACATTTACAGGGACAGTTCACCCAAAAATAAAATTGTACTCACCATTAAGTTGTTCCAAACCTTCATGAGATTCTTTCTTCTCTTGATCACAAAAGAAGATATTTAGAAGAAAGTTTATAACCTGTAACCACTCGCTTCCATAGTAGGAAAAACAAATGCTATAGAAGTTAATGTTTCCAAGTTTTTAACATTTTCAAAATATCGTCTTTTGCATTCAACAAAAGAACGAAACCTGTGAAGGTTTGAAACAAGTAAGAAGTGAGTAAACAAAGACAGAATTGTCATTCTTGGGTGAACTGTCGAAAAAAAAAGACTGATTGACGATTGATAATTGACAATTATCAAATAGCCATGAGTTGGAAACAGAAGCTTGCGCAGACTCCTGCAGAGATTAATTGTTGCACATTAGCATATGCAGATTTAGATTAGAGGTTGTCTTGTCCGCCTCTTTGCTCCTGACAGTGTTGAATGGCTGCCGTTTGCCTTCCATGCAGAAAAGCGCTATTAAAATGCTGAAAATCAAGAGCTTCCCATCCCACACATTCCTTTTTTTCTGTCTCTAACCAAAAAATGTCTCCACACACACACACACACACACACACACACGCACATACCCATTTCTAATTTAAGAAGTCATTCATGGGAGGGAAATGAGCAAGATATTTTAATGTGGAGCTCTAGAAGAGAGACTGGGGGATGGAGGAATGGTCAAATACAGATAAGGGTCTTATTAAGATTATTCCCCCCTCCCATTACTCTTATTGTTGTTAATCAAAACCTCGAGATGAATTCAATTAAAAATGGCAGGAATTTAATTACGAGCTCACGGCTGTCTCTGCGCGCTGAAGAACACAGCTGTGTCTTTGTGCGTGTTGTGCTCACATCTGCATCTAGTCACTAGTTCAGATCCTTTTTAAGCCATCGGCTCTTGTTTGGATGCTTTAGAGATTTACAGTCGTTCTGTTGTTAAATGAAGTGACTTGATGTTCTCTGTGTTTTGAACACGCTTGCTTCAACTACAAACAATTTAAACTTACTTACGTTTTTTTTTTTTTTTTTGTTAAAGTTTTAGTGGTTGGATGTTTTGGCCATGTTTGTTTTCTTCTTATTTGAAATTTTGCAAGTAATTGTCACAATAAATGTTAGGATTCATTCCAAAGATGAACGATGAAAACTCAAAAGTTTTAAAACTGGGAGCAACAGAGAGATGTACTCTAAAATTTTTAGTTAGCTTCCCTCACAAGGGGAATTTTCAAATCCTTTGTGTGTAATTCTTTGTAAAGTACAGCATGGTTATTTATAGGGTCATCTTGATCAGGCTTTCCACTGCCAATAGTACCCTTTTGGTAAAAGTTGTGGTTGATGTCATTCTCACTCAAAGAAATTTTAAAGCAAAAGTAAAACACAAATCACATGAGAAGCACCTGTCACACTTTTAATAAAAGGGATGCTTTACATACAACCTCATAAATCAGAAAAAGTTGGCACAGTACGGAAAACGCAAATTAAACAAAGAAAGAAGTGATTTCTATATTTACTTTGACTTGTATTTCCTTGCAGAAAATAGTACATTATTTAATGTGTTCCTCGTGATTTTTACTTAAAAAAATAAATAAACATGTATTCCGATTTTGGTTCTTACAACACATTTCAAAAAACCTTGGGACAGTAAAGAATTTACCACTTTGTAATGGTGCCATTCCTTTTCACAACACTTAAAAGATGTTTAGGGACTGAAGACACCAAGTGATGAAGTGTTTAAGGTGTTGTTTTGTCCTATCCTTCCTGCAAACAAGTCATAAGATGGGCAACAGTACGGGGTCTTCGCTTTCGAATTATTTAATTTTAAATGCATCACACATTCTCTATTGGAGACAGGTCGGGACTGTAGGCAGGCCAGTCAAGTACCTGTATCCTCCATCTCCGCAGCCGCGACTTTGGAATGTGTGTAGAATGTGGTTTTGCATCAACTTGTTGAAATATGCATGAGGCGTCCCAGAAACAGAAGGCAGCGAATTGTGCTCCAAAATCTCAAATGTACTTTTCAGCGTTAATGGTGTCATCACAGAAGTGCAACTTTCCTTTGCCAAGAGCACTGACACAACCCAATACCATGACAGACCCTGGCTTTTGGACTCACAGGTAACAGTTTGGATGATCCTTGTTCTTCTTCGGTCTGTAGCACATGGTGTCCATTTCTTTCAAAAAATATCTGAAATACGAGCCCAGAGAAGTTGATGGCACTTGTGGACATTGTTAACATAGGGCTTCCATTTGGCACCAGACAGTTTTAACTGGCATTAGTGGACGTAACTACGTATTGTGGTACTTAACAGAGGTTTGCCAAAGTACTCCTAAACCTATAGATAATTGAGGATTCTTGATGCAGTGCCACCTGAGGGACCAGAGAACACGGTTGTACAGCTCCTTATGTATTTGTTAACAAAATGTTGGCAATCTTCAGCCCATCTTTGCTCCTAAAGGTCTAGACCTTTCTTGGATGCTGCTTTTGTACCAAATTATAATGACAATAACCTGTTGATATCACCCTTACCTGATCACTAAGCCTAAACAACTGTTGTACCAACTTTTTTTTGAAAATGTGTTGCATGTCTGAATGACAGGAAAGGATGTCGGTTTACAAAATATTTCAGCTTCATTTCATTTGTGTTCATTTTGTCTGCAGTGAAATAAAAGTCAAAAGTAAATTTTGAAATCACTACTGTTTTTGTTTTCCATACTGTTCCAACTATTTCAGATTTGGGCTTGTAGATGAAGAGTTATGCATAATGGTTAATTACTAACCTTTTTATGAACAGGATTTGATGGTCGCTGCAGTTAAATGCTTATGTGAATTACTGAACATCTGTATTTACAAAACGACAACAACAGACAAACAAAATCAAACGTATGAATACAGATGCTCACAGTCTCAAAACATAGGACTTAATTGTGTTCTAAAAAATACATATACAATAAGTGTAAACCTCTCATCTGCATCTTTATTCTTCCCCAGCAACGATAACCATTTGTTAAAAAGTAATTTTGTCATTCCTGTTCATCTCGAATTCATATAGTAATATATAATTTGCTTGTTTGTTTTTTTGCGCATCCCTTTCACGTTTGTCCATTTTTAAACTGATGTGAGAAGCATTTCAATAATCACATGCAAGTAAAATAATTAACTGCACATCTGCTGGATCCCCTGGCCTTTGAAGTGAGTGCTTTCTACTTCAGCAACATACGGTTTACAGGAGCCAGTTCACCAGACCAGGAACATATTGCCTTCGTTAACACATTTACTATGTTGTAGAACAAAATGACCCTATAGACTTTGTATTTGCACAACATGTGTCTCATTATGTCAGTGCACTGAACAAAGTTCTTCTTATTGGAGGAAACGGTTCACAGTTTTAGTCCCAATTGAGTTTGTCAGTTTTGAAAGATTGGCAGGGTAATATCGGTGGTACAAATCCTTGAGGGAAAAGGTTTGTGCATATTACAACACATCTGAAGTATGAAATCTTCTTTTAGTCAACATGGAAAATGGGCATCTGTGCAACTTGAGACATTCTATAAACAACCACAAATAAATACTAGTAAAATTGAAGCCCTCATTCAGAGATTATGCTGTAAGCAGTTTAATTCTGTTGTATGAAAGCTTCTTCATTTGTAAAAGGCCCTGTGGAAACTGTTAAAGGGATCGTTCACCCCAAAATGAAAATTTGCTTATTTTTCTCACCCTCAGGCCATCCAAGATGTAGCCTTTATTTTTATTTTTTATTTTTGCAGAACATTAAAGAAGACTTTTAGCTGGGGAAAAAATAAACATGGTCTTTGGTGGGTGATTGATAAAATGCTAGTCAGCAGCTACTGGCAACATACAGGCAAACCAACTGCATCCCAATTCACATACTATCTGACCAAAATCATATCTTGAAAATAGAATTATGTGTTTCAGTTGTGAATTATGAAATGAATTTATGAATTGTGTTTTAAAACATAGTATGATGAAACGAGCATTTCAAAGTTACAATACATAACAGCCACAACCATATCACCCTGCAGCCCAAGACCAGTTACTCACTGAAGCTGAGCCTGGTCAGTGCCTGGATGGGTGGCCATATGGGAAAACAAGGTTGCTGTTTGAAGTGGTGTTAGTGAGGCCAGCAGGAGGCCTTCAACCTGTGGTCTGTGTGAGTCCTAACGCCCCAGTAAAGTGAAGGGGACACTATACTGTCAGTGAGTGCCATCTTTCGGATGAGACATTAAACCGAGGTCTTGACTCTCGGTGATCATTAAAAATCCCATTGCATTTCTCATTGAGAGTAGGGGTGTAACCTCATGTCCTGGCCAAATTCCCTCCATCGGCCCTTAACCATCGTGGCCTCCTAATCTCCATCTCCAGAGTTGGCTCTATCGCTGTCACTCCACTCCACCTATATCTGAGTGCTCTGGTGCCGTTGTCCTGTGACTGCCGTTACATCATTCAAGTGAAGGGTGCACTCTGATGGTGGCGTGAAGAGACCCCCTATTGTGAAGCGCTTTGGGTGTATGGCCATACATGATGAATGCGCTATATAAATACACATTGGCTGTGTCCAAAACCGCCTACTACTTAGTAGGTACTGCATTTGAATTTAAACGTACTGCTCGGCCGTTAGAAAAGTACGTTCTGCACACTATGAATGTGAGACGTATGAATGGAATTCGAACGTACTACATTCGCCATTTAGTCATGGTCACGTGACCTACCTGCGTCAGTCTCTTCACTCCCATTCATGAATACCCTCGCCGGGCATCATGGGACAGCGCAGCGTGCATGGGATGCGCACTTCAGAATCTTAGCGGAAGTAGTAAGTCATCCTTCTCGCATACCGATTTTCCAATTCTATGAATTCGAACATACTACTCGGCTCGCATACTGTTTTTAGCGTACTTTATAGTATGGAAGTATGCGGTTTCGGATGCAGCCATTAGATTGCATTACGCATTGCATGTGAATTCGATTAGAACCACAAACACGGATAAAAAGAGTGCAAACTACAAACAGGCAGAGAGGCTGCAGAAAGGCTTTGGTAAAGATGTTTGAAAGATTGTTAATATCTATCCTAATGGAAAATATTTCACATTTGACTTATTATATTTAATTTGCAACAACAATGTGAACATTTGGTCATTAGCTTTTAATGCATAATTATGCAAGCACTTGACAAGATTTCTCTGCATGAAAGACTTGGGAATGGCAGATTAAACTTCTGATGCATTTTCAATATGTTAGGAAATTAAATATTAAAGAAATGTGGATGATGGGATGGGGCACGTAACTAAGCAACAGACCAGTTCTTTAATGAGGAAGTAGTATGTCCCAAAACTTGCATTAACTGTAAACCTATTAAATGTAATCCACAGCCTTGGCAGATGGACATGAGTGTGTTGTCTGTATATGTTTTTTGAGACACAGAGTGCATTTTTTGAATCATAGAAGAACATGGTTTCAGCGAAACAACTTTTCAAATGTTTTACAGAATAAAATAATCTTGGATTGCCAAAGGGTGATTGATTTAACAGCACATTTTCATTGTAGAGGTGAACTATCAATTTAGGATGACACGAACACTTCCTTTAAAAAGGAATAAATAAATAATTTAAATAATTTAAAACATTCATTCATTCTTTTATTCATTCATTCATTCATTCATTTTCCTTTGGCTTAGTTTCTATTTCAGAGGTCACCAGAGTGGAATGAACCGCCAACTATTCCAGCTTACAGTTAAAGTCAGAATTATTAGCCCCCCTGTTTATTTTTTTCCCTAATTTTTGTTTAATGGAGAGAAGATTTCTTTCAACGCATTTCAAATCATAATAGTTTAAATAATTCATCTCTAATAACTGATTTATTTTATCGTTGCCATGATGACAGTATAAAAATTTCATTACATGAAAAAATTTCCTTGCTACAGTATGTTCAACATCATTTGGGAAATATTTAAAAAAGAAAAAAAATTCACAGGGGGGCTAATACTTCAGACTTCCAACTGTATGTTTTACGCAGCAGATGCCCTTCCATCAAACCAGTATAAGGGAAACCCATTACGAAACATATTCACACACACTTATACAGTACAGACAATTTAGTTGATTCAATTCACCTATAGCGCATGTCTTTGGACTGTGGTGGAAACTGGAGTACCTGGTGAAAACCTTGGCGAACATGGGGAGAACATGCAAACTCCACACAGAAATGCCAATAGTCCCAGCTGTTACTCAAACCAGCGACCTTCTTGCTGCGAGGCGACGTTGCTAACCACTGAGCCACAATGCCGCCACAAATTAAAAACATATTTTTATTGAATTAAAGTTTTTTTTAACGCCACAGTGGCGTAGTGGGTAGCACAATCACCTCACAGCAAGAAGGTCACTGGTTCGAGCCCCGGCTGGATCAGTTGGCATTTCTGTGTAGAGTTTGCATGTTCTACCCGTGGTTGCGTGGCGATTCCTCTAGGTGCTCCGGTTTCCCCAACAAGTCCAAAGACATGCGGTATAGGTTAATTGGGTGGGCTAAATTGTCCGTAGTGTGTGAGTGTGAATGAGTGTATCTGGATGTTTCCCAGAGATGCGTTGCAGCTGGAAGGGCATCCGCTGCATAAAACAAATGTTGGATAAGTTGGCAGTTCATTCCGCTGTGGCGACCCCAGATTAATAAAGGGACTAAGCCGAAAAGAAAATGAATAAATGAATGAATAAAGTTTTTTTCTCACATAAATTGAAGTTCATGTCCTCATATAGTAAGATGACAGATACTGAAATCAATCAGATGCAATTATGTTTACAGTTCTACATCTGATTTATCAGAAGTTTGCCAAATTTCATGACAATTCTTGTTCTACAACCAAATCCATTTTTATGACTTAATTCCGCATCTCCACTGTGTACTGACTATACACAATGTGGCACCACGACACGTGGTAAAAGTTATCCTTCATGTTAAAGCAAGTTTTTGTCCATCTGTGACAGCGACACACACAATTCCTATTCTAGTAACTGTTTCAATATTCACTACAAAACAACAGCATAAACTACTATGATAACCCCCTCAGGTACTGATTATGTGCCTTATTCAGTGTTAAATTCTACTGGTGTAGTTTAAATACCATTTAATGTGACATTTAATGCCATATTCCTGAAGCAGTAGCAGAGATAATTCGCCTCCGATCTTGAAAATAAAATAACTAACAAATGAAAGTCAGAACTTTAACTCAGTGCAAACCAATGACAGCCACTCAGCACGAACTTTTAGTAATGTTAAATAGGTTAAATATGTATTAATTCGATTCAGAATTAGAATCCGAAAGAGCTTTATTGCCAGGTATGTTCACACATACGAGGAATTTGTTTTCGTGACAGAGCTTCTACAGTGCAACAGAATTACAGAGACAGGACAAAAAACAGATAATAAATATATTCAAAAAATAGAAGTAAGTGTTAAATGCAAATATACAGATGGACAAGTGTATGTACAGGTGTATTACTATATACAACATTATAAGTGCAGCTGTTATGTGCAAATTGGCATGTAAAGTGTGTTGTTAAATAAGTGTATGTGTGTGTAACAAGTGTAGTGGCTTTTATTTAAAACAATGGCTAGTATTTAAATGGTTCTGTTGTGTCACATTACGTTTAGTTCAGACAGCCAATGACATGTAGTTAGGACACAGTAGAAGCATGGAAATAATTCCAATCACATTTATTTAGTCTTAATCTGCAGTCACCGATTCTTAACGCATGACTAAACTGTTTCACACTGCAGACACAACCTGGAGTGTCTTAAATTTAAGCGTTGTAATTCATTGGTAACCATGAGTCCCTGTTGGTGTTTTAATGTTTCATCAGGCATCTGAACTTGGCAGTGCGACCCAAACAGCTCCCGGCGCTGGTGCGCAGCGGTGTCCCAGAAGCCTTGAGAGGGGAGGTGTGGCAGCTACTGGCCGGATGTCATAACAATGACCATCTGGTGGAGGAGTACCGGACACTCATCACTAAGGTAGGCTTACGGCTCCCATCCTCCATTTCAGTGCACGTAAGGTGAAGCAGAGGACTGACTCTAATGCATCCTCTCCATTATCAGTGCTTTCTTTGGGTGGCCCAGAAGTTTTGATCAGATATCTCAATGAATTATTTACGTAAATGTAGAGTTACATGTTTGTGCATAAGGTATCCTTTGTACTGTAGGCATGAATGATACCCAAACATGTTTTTTCAAGGACAGATCTATTACTTTGCTTGACTTTAGGGTATTTATCTTATAAATGAACAATTGTAAATTATGAAAACTGACAAACAAGAGATGTCTCTCAAAAATGTAAACTGTTACGTTGATGCTAATAACAGCAAAAATAAGATAGTAGTGTCATATTTGTCATCAGAGATGCTTTAGGTTAATAGTCACAGTTATTATTTAATGTTTGTTCCATCTCATCTCATTTATTCATGGAATAAAGGTCATCAATGTCCATTTTTTATCTACAATTTACTGCCAGAAATGACTAGTTTCAATTAGGAAATTGCACAATATGGAATTTCGATGTCCTTGCAAACACGTTCCCCTCTCTACCTCAGCTTTTCTGTCATCTCTCCACTGTCCATTCAGCAAAAGCATGACAAAGATTTATATGAAATTAAATGTTTCAGACTCTTAAAGACTTGTCCGTTGGTCTGGATCCACTACACAATGTGTTTCTCAGCCGTACATTAGTCAAGAACTGATCAAAAAGCTGTGATCATTTTCTATTCTGTGTCATTTGAAAAGTCAGTGTCATTAATAATTGGGTGTAAATAGAAAGTTAATTCTTCTCTGAAAGCGTGTTATAGTAGCCAAATCTTTGGCATTCAATTTACGTCGAATCAACACCATGTAAAGATTTTGATGTCAGTTTAATGTCAGTTCAACTTTGGTTCCAATCGGTAGTGGAATTTTAAAAACGTCTATTTTCCGCTAACTTTTGAGGGATTTTGAGTGCAACACAAGAGATGTGACTGTGATTGGTAAACCAATCACCTTCTCGGCCAGTGGCCATAATTGTTGATTCATTCATTTTTCTTCAATTTAGTCCCTTATCTGTCAGGTGTTGCCACAGCAGAATGAACCCCCAACTATTCTGGCATATGTTTTACCCATCAGATGCCCTTCCAGCTGCCACTCAGTACTGAGAAACTCCCACACTCTCTCACATTCTCACACACACACACGCGCACACACACACACACACACACACACACACACACACACACACACACAC
>CAIGQQ010038783.1:3796784-3829763 GCA_903798035.1 Danio albolineatus | reverse complement strand
ACACACACACACACACACACACACACACACACACACACACACACACAAACACACACACACAAACACACACACAAACACAAACACACACTATGGACAATTTTGTTTACCTAATTGACCTATAGCGGATGTCTTTGTATTGTGGGGTAAACTGGAGCACCCGGAGGAAACCCATGCAAACACTAGAAGAACATGCAAACTCCCTAGAGAAATGCCAACTGGCACATCCAGGACTAGAACCAGTGACCTTCTTGCTGTGAGGTGACAGTGCTAACCACTAAGTCACCGTTTCACTGACCACAATTGTTGTGTTTGGCTATATTCATTCATTCATTCATTTTACTTTCGGCTTAGTCCCTTTATTAATCCGGGGTCGCCACAGAGGAATGTACCGCCAACTTATCCAGCATTTGTTTTACGCAGCGGATGCCCTTCCAGCCACAACCCATCTCTGGGAAACACATCCATACATTCTCATTCACACACATACACTACGGACAATTTAGCTTACCCAATTCACCTGTACCGCATGTCTTTGGACTGTGGGGGAAACCGGAGCACCCGGAGGAAACCCACGCAACCACAGGGAGAACATGCAAACTCCACACAGAAATGCCAACTGACCCAGCCGGGGATCGAACCAGCGACCTTCTTGCTGTGAGGCGAACGTGCTAACCACTCGGCCACCGTGACGCCCTGTTTGGCTATATTTTTATCATAAATTTTTAGTGCATATTTTTGCTTAATCTGACCTAATGTCCCTTTAGATTATATTTTTTTCAGATTCTAAAGAATTGATATTGAATGTCAAAACAGCTTTTTGTTGTAAAAAGCCTATAATTACAGTATGTTGACAGTGCATGGGAAGAGAGAGTACATATGACCAACTATCATGAGATACCTAGTATAGAGGGAGACAGTGGAGAGCTGCTCAATAGCCAAGTAATGGCAGAAGCACTTTATATGATTAGCAGTAGCATCGGATTGCTAATGGCTGAGTAATGTGTATTAGAAAGCAGGACTCTAGTTGTTTTTGTTTTCAAACCTTGTGGTTTATTCAGAACCAGGATGTGTACATGTGATACAGTGTAACTTGGCATCAAAAAATGACAATTCCTTTTATTTTACTGGTATTTTTTCAATTGTGAATTCGTTTATGTTTTAAAATGTACTTTTTCTTCATCGTGTGTTCTTCAAACAAATAAAATATGAACATGCATTTGCTATACAGTAACTTCCCCATTCTGTCTGCAAACTCGGTTGGTTCTTGTGTAGTTGTGCTATTTGACCCTTTGCTGAAACCCAGGAGATGCTTGTCAATGTACTGTATCTTGTCAGTTGTTTCACTGTGTCCCCAAGGAGCCTTACAGTGCTTGAGAATATATTTTCAGGAAGATGCTGAATGCTGAATTTTTAACCTCTTTCCAAACTGCGTTCAAGAGCCCTATTCTCAGAAATCAGTGAGCCTTCTGTTGCTCGTCTCATTTGTGCCTTAATGTGATTTGTCTCTAATCTGAAAGCTGGTTGTTCCTTGTTAAGGCCTTGCTCTTCCCTGCATTTCACAACGTTCATTGTGGCTTTCTTTACACTGTGAATAGAAAAGACTTGAACTTCACCCACTGGGTGAAAGTCAACAAATGTTCACACTCCAAGTGATTTGCAACCGTGGAAGTGACAATAATTCATGTATTTACAGAGAGATAACAGGATTTGGAAGGAAATAAGTGAGGTGGCAATTAACCTTATTCTTCAATGCGGAAGTGCGCTCGTTTAGTTGGGCTGGAATAAAATAACTAGTAATTTAGTTGGCTTTTCTGTGTGGAGTTTGCATGTTCTCCCCGTGGTTGCGTGGGTTTTCTCCGGGTGCTGCGGTTTCCCCCACAAGTCCAAAGACATGTGGTACAGGTGAATTGGGTAGGCTAAATTGTCTGTAGTGTAGGAGTGTGAGTGAGTGTGTATGGATGTTTCCCAGAGATGGGTTGCAGATGGAAGGGCATCCGTCGCGTGAAACATATGCTGGATAAGTTGGCGCTGTGGCGACCCCAGATTAATAAAGGGATTAAGCTGAAAAGAAAATGAATGAATGAAAACTGGGATTAAAGCATCTTCTTTTATAATTGTACTGACACGTGGCTGTGGTGATAAAGATGGTAAAATGGCTGTAATTCATTACAAACATGCAGTGTTTTAAAAACATTTTAAACTTGTAAAACTCACTCTTGAACACATTTGATGATGATTGATGATCACAGAGAGATCAACAGGTGTTTTAATCCTAGTTGCTTTGTACACGTCCTGTCTTATGGATATGATTGTATGTGTTTCAACATGTTAGTACAGGGCTGTCAATCAATTCAGTGGGCAGGGAAACCACACTCCTACGTCACTTTGCTGTGGGCCTCAAAATAGGAGGGATTTGGAATCAATTTTATTCATTCATTTATTCATAATTTTTTTTTTTCGGCTTAGTCCCTTTATTAATCGGGGGTCGCCAAAGCAGAATGACGGCCAACTTATCCAGCATATGTTTTACGCAGCGATTGCCCTTCCAGCTGCAACCCATCTCTGGGAAATCCAATTTTAACTTCAGGAAATTTAGGAAGGGGCTTATTGTCTTAATATCACCCTAATATGACTGAGAACACACTTTACTTACACTAAGTTCTGTCCAAACAGCTTACAAAAGATGATTTTCATCATAGGTGCCGTTTAAGAAATATATATTTTTTTGATTGACCTACCTAAATTAACTGAAGTTGCCTAGTTAACCTAGTTAAGCGTTTAAACTGAATATTAGTATTTTGTATTTACTTTGGAAATATTTGAAAATAGGATTTTACAGAAAGGCTAATAAATGTTTCCAAAAGCATATTTATTTTAAAAATATTTTAAACCTACCATTAGCTACCTGCGCATGTTATTTTTCAAATATCTTATTTATGTTAAATATATATTCCTTTTGTTTATAATAATATTTGTAGTGTGAATCGTTGTTCAATATATGTCTTTTATTTTTGAGCATTTGAAAAACCATAGTTTTTTTTGTAACTTAATAGTGGAGTTTGACTTTGTTTATACAAAACATTTCTGACTTTTTGCAACATTCATAAAACTGCCATATTTAGTGGGCAAAGGATGCCTTACCGCCTTTTTTAGGCTACATTCTTGCAGTGATTTCACTGGGCATGTCCATGTCAGCTGTCATTATGTAAAGAAAACATCCCGCAGCACTTGAGGTCCCAGGTGGCCACAAGATGTTCCTCTCCCACCCACCCCAAAGTCCAAATAAACCCAATGTACACACTGAATGTGTGTGAGATTGTTAGGACAACAGCCACGCTGAGCCGCTCCTGCACATATAGCTTTTTTTCTTATGCCGTACTGAGGTGAACAGACCCACTTTTGTATCACTTCTAATTAATTTTCCACCATTCGTCAATATTATGACTAAGTTTTGCGTGGTTTGTACACAGACTGTCATTAAGTTAAATAAGAACAGTATGGTGCAACTGTAAATAATATCCATGAAAATTACTAGCAACTCTAAAGACCTGAACATGTTTATGAAATCGATCCAGTTATCATTTGCGTTCAGAAAGAGTTGGTCGCAAAAAGAGTCAGTTGAATGAATACTCTCAATTCTCTAAGATTTCTTTTTGCGTTTTGGTTTGGAGGTTCCTCTGGATGATTGAATTCAGCAGTGTGGCACTATTTAAGTCAAGAGTGTTTTACTTAGAAGACATCACCAGCTTCTTAGAAATAGAAAAGGGATTTCGTTTCCAGTGTGCCAATCCTAAAAACTTTTCCCATCTGTCCTGAAGTGCGTGCAGCTGTGGACTTGTTATATTACATATATTAAGCTCAAAACTGATCCCACGTTCCTCACCTTCAGGAATTCAAAGCATCTAGGATAGACAAACTAATAATATCTATGATGTGATTAGTTTTTCTCTTAATTTTTTGAGAAGGAATTTAAATGTACATGTAACAAAAATCTATCAATTTTTTTAAATTCAGAATTGCTTTATTGGCATGATTGTAAATGATACAATATTGCCAAAGCTTGAAGTAGGAGGACAAATATAAACTACAATAACATCAAAATAAAAAATATGAAAATAAGCAATGTAAGAAATAAAAACGTGAACATTTCAGACCACAGCGTTTAACATCTAAACACACACACAGACAAAGGGTCACTGTGCTAGACAGTAGGGAAGCATACAGTAATGCATTTAGTACATGACACAAACACATACATAAATGGGTTTATCTACTGTCTCTCAGGCTGTAGCACATCCACACAAATCTGGCAGCCAGTGCTGCTGTCGGTCCCTCTCCTAGAATAATCTTCATCTGTTCCTCTTCAGTCATGTTCAGTAAGTTCTCTCTGTGGTTGGTGAGTTTGCTGAAATATGTGTCTCGGGTTGATTTAAAGTGTTGGCAGTTAAGGAGAAATATCTATCTGTCTGTCTATCTGTCTGTCTGTCTGTCTGTCTGTCTGTCTGTCTTACATATATAAAGTTGAACCCCCTGAATTATTAGCCACCGTTGAATTTTTTTTCCACAGATTTCTGTTTAACGGAGAGATTTTTTTTCAACACATTTCTAATCATAATAGTTTTAATAAGTCATTTCTAATAACTGATTTATTTTGTCTTTGCCAATATGACAGTACATAATATTTTACTAGATAATTTTCAAGACACTTCTATACAGCTTAAAGTAACTTTTAAAGGCTTAACTAGGTTAATTATGCCAGGTTAATTATTAACTAGACAGGTTAGGGTATTTAGGCAAGCTATTGTATGACGATGTTTTGTTCTGTAGACTATCAAAAAAAAAATAGCTTAAAGGGGCTAATAATTTTGACTTTAAAATGTTTTTTAAAAACTAAAAACTGCTTTTACTCTAGCCAAAATAAAACAAATAAGACTTTCTTCAGAAGAAAAAATATTATTAGACATACTGGGAAAATTCCCTTGCTCTTTTAAACATAATTTGGGAAATATTTAAAAAAGAAAAAAATTCAAAGGGGTTTAATAATTCTGATTTCAACTGTAAATATGCCCTAAAAGGTCATCTTAGAGAAGGTTGTCCGTTTCGCAATGCAGATTTTATGTTTTTGCATTGGACACACGACTCATATTTTAAGCAGCTTTTTAGTAAAACTGTTTGTCTATTGCAGTGTTTCCAAGCGCTCTTACTGAATGTAACACCGACAGTACACATTTTCAACCTCTTCCTGCTTAAACACACCATCAGAACATTAGAAGAGACTCGAAAACCTGAAATGAATGGTTCAGATAAGGGACAGATTATAATGTTGGTGTGCCTCCAGGAACAGGGTTGGTAAACACCGGTCTACTGGATGCGACCTGCAAATTTTTTTTTTTCAAAAGCAGTAATTTTATTGTGAGCTCAAGTCACAGCAGCTAAAAACTATCCACAATACATCTCTAATAGGGGAAACAAAACAAACATTTTCTCTAAGAATATGTGTACTGTTATATTCCAATGTTCTACTACATGCAATACATTACATGCACTGTATTATTTGAAGCATGGTTACATTTCCTTACGCATTCTTTATAATGAGACCACCCCAAGTCCTAGTTGTAACCTTCGCTAAGCTGATTCACGACAGTCTATACAGCAAGGCCTTGACGAAAGGTGTTGTTTTCACTCAGCTAGTTATCACAGGGACGCACTTTTCACCGTCTGCCCTGCTAATGCTCCACACTCTGATAGAAGTGGCCTACAATAATCCCTCACAGGCTTTGAGTGAAAACTAAACCACAAGCCTCACTTTCCTCTCACATTGCGCAATAAGTAATTAATGAGTGCTTTGTTAACATTCGAGCCAATTCAAAATATGCAGCTCGATATTGTTTTAAAAATGACATATGTTGAACCAGGCTTTTTTTTTTTTTAAAACACAACAGACGCTTTCTGTGTATGTGTGTGTGTGTGTGTTTGTGGTTTATGCCTGGGAACCATGGTGATTCATTTCTTAAAAGTGTCGCACAAAGAATAGCCATGCTCTCAGAGTTTTGCCATTGTGTTTAATTCAATGGACGCATTGAATGGCCCACATTTCTATTTTGAGTTGTTATCACGGAACTGGTTGGCTGCTCTATAGCTCAGCGCTCACGGCAAGTTAAGCAACAAAGTGACATTGATGGAGCAGTCTGTCTTTGCTTCCCATAAACATTTTAGTGAGAAATATAGAGTTTCCTATGTTTTGAAAGACAGGCCTCGCGCTGGTATATCTGGGCCAAATGGCTGGATTAAGACGGGTGCTGATTTTCACCAGGGCTGGCTCATAAATACTGGACACGTCTTAACACCACGGCTTGAGCGATGACAAGTTTGATTTAGTTTTACTGAGTGCCTTCAGCTTTTCCATGTATTACTCAAGTATTACCACTCTTTTAAGACCCAGTGACTTCATTTATTTATGCTTGTTGCCAAGGAAGGGATGGCTGCCATCATAGAGCACAGTACCAGTGCTGATGAAAAAAGGCAGGTTGTTGTGTATTACATTGAACAAAAAATGATATTTGGAGGGGATAAAGTCTGTTTTTTGATGTTTGTGGAATGCTGGGCTGTTTGAGTTCTTTTTGACTTTTTTGTATGGACAAAAACAACTGAAACACTCTAGTTACATGTAAATTTAGCCATTTAGCAGACGCTTTTGTCTGAAGCGACTTATCAATTGGCATTCGGGAATTCAGCGATTCAACAAGAAGAGGCGATACACAACAAGAAGTTTTATTAATACAAAGCAACTGTTAGTGCTCAGAGATTCTTTTTTTTTTTAAAGAGCGAGAAAGATGAGTGTTTCTACAGGTGGTTTGTCAAGCCCACTCATCTGTGAAGCACACTTCAGAAATGCAAATTTTTAAAATTAATTAATTAATTAATAATTTTTTTCACATTTCACACCAGACACAGCATGCGCAAATAAATCGCGCTATTTGCACTTAAATCGAAACTTGAACATTTTTAGTTCACTTGTTTCTTTCGCACGTCAAATCCACTTCATTCATGTCATTCGCGAGTGAAATTCACTTCACAATAGATGCGGATTTGCATCATGGGCAAGGCTTCTGTTTCCCCACTGACTCTAGCTTCGTTGCTAAATGGCTGACATGGATTTTATCGAGAGAATAGCTGCATTTATGTGCTTTAGAAAGGCTGAAAAACAACATAGAAACATACGGCACTGTGTTTGAGTCCACTACTTTCAGATGTGCACCTAGCTCTTTAAGTTCATCAACTCCGCCATAAACTATTCCTGGATGATGGAAGTTTTCAGCGGTGCTTCTGAATGAGCCGAGCCCAGTTTGTTGTCCAGTGTCAGCAAGAGGATTTCCCCTCGAGACACCAACAACAGGCGCTAATCGTGCCCCCTACAAGAGAAAGCTCCTGATTGATAATGCGGAGCAAATGTCAATTGAACTGCAGTTAAGCGGGTCAAACGTGCAAATTTCTCAAAACACTCAACTCACTTGATTCTGTGGCACGATTCGCACGAATGAGGTACGCGCATGACACGATTTGCGTGAATCATGCCGCAGGATGTCTATTCGTGTCTTTGCGTTGACTTAACATGTAAATCACTCGTGCTTAATGCTTCCTCCGCGCATGGTGTGAGCGCAGCATTAGAATGTGTCTGGTGCAAATGTGCAAAAGCTGGTTAAAGTGTCAGAATGATGAAAAAGTGTGATTTCTACAGATGGTTTGTCAAGCCCACTCAGCTGTGTGAGGCACACTCAGAATTAATGATGTTTTGGGGTTGTTGTGTGGTGGGAGAGAAGATGTTTTTATTATTATTATTATTATTATTATTATTGGGTTATGTTTGTTTTTCTTCCACTGAAAGAAGAAAAAAGTGTAGTATATGAATAATTGATTATTTTTAAGACCACATTAAACTCAAAGCTCAATTTTTATATTTTTTTAAGAGCTGTGTGTTATTTTAAATGCATGCTGTACTTGTGTTAACTAACTGGTATGAGGCATAGTGTTATATCAACATAAAATAATTTGATAAAAGCAGATCTGAATAATAGAGAAGGACAGAGTGCTTTTGCTTATATCAAGGGCTTCAGGATAACATAGGTAACATGTTTGAAGCTGTTTGACCTGTGCTTGAAGTGCTGCTGACAGACAGGATGTTTATGCTGTTTAATGTGTTTCAGAGGAGCTGTTATCCTTCTAACAATATATGGTATGTTCTCCTTCCGTTCTGCTGTCAAGGGAGCATGAGCAGTATGTTAGTTTCTGTAAAAAACTCCAATAGGCATAGGCCGGTATAAGATTCTGACGGGATGATAACCTTGGATATACATATCACGGTTTCACGGTATGGCGGTATTGTGTTTACTGCTCTAAAATATATTCTTTTTAAATGTCTGGCTTAAAAACAAAACCTTTTTCCACTTTGAACACAATATATTTTAATTTGAGAAACATTTAAAGTATTTTGGAGCAGTTAACATGGCATGCTAATTAATTCAAATTAATCATTGAATTCTGCTGTCTTCATTAGTTCAATAACACAGATTTCTTTACAATTAAAGCATTTAAATCTTTAGATATATATTTTCTGCTGCAGATACTGTTGTCCTAAAAACAAACAAACAAACAAACAAACAAAAAAACATAATTAGTAATGTAGTAACTTTAAAGTTACTGTTGTATTTGGGTGATCAAAATAATATGGTTAATTTAGTTTATGTTTTAACACTAGAACTACCGAGTCATTTTGAGGGTTTTTAATGTATGCAATTTTATAACATTGTTGAAATAAAACACATATTTATAATTCCCTGGCCTTTATTAAATATACGTATATTTCCTTCCAACATTGTTATTTTATAAAATCACAAAACACAAAAGCATTATGAATATTTCTGCTTAGAACTACCATAATGGTCAAAATGACAGCAAAAATTGTCTTTTTTTTTTTGTTGTGAATTTAAATATGTGTGCCTCTGTTGCCTAGCAACTTCCAGCTTACAAAATCATAATTTTCTGTTGTCAAAAACACAACTTTACTTCAGATATGTCTTTTAAACAACCATATTCAGTGCTGCGAAAAAGCCTTTTCCCCTGTTTGAGAAAGTGAAAATGAATCACTGACATTCGAGTGGTCTTACAGCCTATAGATGTATAGATAGGCTAAGTATTACCAAAAAGGTGATGACTTAATTAAATAGGATGACAGACATTCAAATCTTAATTTTTATATCTCAATTGAAGCTTTGAATGTAAATATGACGTGACAATGTGACATCTTGTATGACAACGATCAGAATGACCGCTATGGTAATTCTAGTAGAATTTCAGTGTTGAAAAGCATTATTTAAGTCTTGATTAGCATTATTTAGAGTTTGCTTGGACAAGCTGTTTCCATTCTCTAAAATGAACTTCATTTTGACCTGATTTTGTTTGAAATAACATTACACCAGGTTGTTCTTTGAGTTTGTTTTTCTTGATTCTCCAACTGAAAGAGCAGCGTAAGGTGGACCAGCAAAGACTCTGCCTTATGTTTGTCCAAATACCTTGTAAACAACAGATGCTTACATGATATTTTCAGTGGTGACATTGAAAATCCAATCAAGTCAATAATTCATAGCAGACTGGCAAGGAGCCTACATTTACAGTCAATCCCCATCCGCATAGCTCTCATTCTATTTTCGTTAATGGAATAAGTATACTTAATTAGATCGTCTGCAATCGACATGGTAACAAACACCAGATTTTGGAACGCTGTTTCAATCTGCGCTCATCTGTGCAGCCGAGCATGCTCGTCGGGCTGCATTTCTTTGGCTCATACTATTACCAGATGTTCCCCTGTCCATAAACACAGACGCAGAGGTCAGACATACACACAGATTTCTCTAGACACTGCTCACACACCACCCCATGTGGTGAATAAAAACAAACGGTTAACACAAAGCCTTGCCTGTTAGTCTGTTACTTCTTCTCACTTCAAGTCTCGGCATTCTAAACACGCCACAATAAATATGCATCTCAGCACCAGGCGTGACTTAACAAAGTAGAGAACAGATAGTCTTCAGCTTGATTGCTTTCAATAGAAGACCTTTTATACGGCAAATAGTAGCATACTTGTCAGTACAAAAATAGGGCTGATTCTCAGTGGGGTTAATGTCACGCCGAATGGTCTAGACCCAGGGGATTGTGCAGGGTTTATGGAGGAAGACTGTGGGTGGTCTATACGGCTCAATATTGGCTGTTCTCTGCCTTGGCAATGTACAGGTTTGTGGGTCTGAGAGTTTGGCTGACTATTGATGTAAAGGTGCTGTGTCACTCTATGAAGGGATGAGTATGTGCTGTTTGTGTTTGCTGTGTTTTCACCGAGCAGCTGAGTCAGGCTGAGCTTGGCTCACGCCTTCCCTTCACTGTAAGGTTCCATCACTACAGCTTGTCACTTATCTTTGACTATAGTCCTTAAGTCACCGTTGTCAGGCTGTTTTATTTAACACTTACAGAAACAAAGCTGTGAGGATATAGAAGGACAGTTTGTTCTTGTCAGTACAAAAGTGTACCTGAAGTTTTGTGGTCAATTAATTGCATTGAGCTGTAAAGAAATAGCACACAGCTTCAAATACTCTGCATACATTAATAATTTCCAGTAGGTCCAGAAATTAAAATATAAAGGTTAAAATGATGGATTACATAGTCCTACGTCACAATCAAATTGCATTATAACCTGTACGTTTTGCAATTGATGTTCTGCAAGGGAGACTGTTTAAGTGGTTCTTCAGAACAATCGACCGAAGTAGTCTAAGGGTCTTGCTATCGTCTTGCCATCTCACTTGATCTCATGCATTTAGCTCTTTCATTCTTTTTATATTTCTTCCTTTCCTCCTCATTGTCCTCCTCCTAATGGATGAGACCATGTCGTCTGCTCCCCACCTTTCAAGTCAAGCCTATTTTTAGCCCCTTGTGTGCTTGGCTGAGGAAAGCGTGAAAGTGGGGACTGTGTGTTTGCAGATTCTGGCAGTGACAGAATGAAAGGAGACTGAAGGGGTGCTATGGTTTTAATATTACAAAGTTGACAGAGAATAGAGACTGACAGTGATGATATAAATAGAAACAGGTACTGTATATTTGTGTTAGAAAAGCACAAATGTTCAGTATTTCTTATTGGCCAATTCATCAAATTCAGACTGGCACAAATCATGCCTGAGAAATATTAGGTGAAATATTAGGTGTTCATCAACCTAAACTGCAAACACTTAAATAGGTATTATATAAAGTATAACATCATAAGTAGTTTTACTTGTTCTAATAAAAAAGTGCAATTGGTTGAGTTTTTTTTTTCTGTGACTTTGGAAAATAGCTGTATTCTGACCTGCAGTTTTTTTGCATGTGTCCGCATAGGCGGGAGAAAAGGAGGGTGCGTGGGAGGGATGTTGTGTTGGAATTGCGATGGGAATAAAAGGAAAAGGAAGGATAGAGCAAGCAGTTTTAGTTTTACATTAGACAGACTGCGTTCTTGAGGGAGTCTAAGAATCTGAAGGTAGTGCAAATTTTTTGGGGTTTGTGAGAGATTATTGGGTTGGTATATGCGGGATGAAGGAGTATATTGACAAGGGAAGGGGATGCCTCTCTCTGCTCGTGCTCCGACATCTGCTTACTGGCTAGAGCCAAGGGTGGGAGGAGTTTGTGTGCTCCTGCTGCAGCGGAGAGAGGGAGGGAGAGAGGAAAGGAAGGAGTGAGGGTGCATCAGTGCCACAGAGTGAGAGAGGCTGCTTTCTGCATCACACCATTCTATTTCTCATTTACATTCCAGATGCTGGCTCCTCTTTGGAGAGCCCCTTCTGCATATGAAATGCCAGTCACCACTTGCTGTTCCTTTATCCTTGATCACATAGACTTCCTCCACATTGATGTGAGGGAGCTGGGAGCCCGGCACGTGCTGAAGAGATTCCCCACTCTTCATTCGACTGACAAATGAAGTTGCAGAGAAGACTCTGGATTACATTCTTTTGGGATTTGTTGGAGGAAAACAGTTTGTGAGTTATCTCCTGTGCCTGTTTTTTGTGTGTGATTCTTTGGACAAATAACTGTTTGCGAGCAACTGGGACGACTGTGATTGGAGTGGCAAGGATTCTGGCTTCTTGTGTTTTTTATTTTTTATTATTTCTGAACGTCCTGTGCCGGCAGCTGCCTGTCCTGCTAAAGCGCAGCTGTGCTGCTCTCCATAAAGGTGGGGAACTGATAAAAGAGGGGGCACTGCTTGGATTTTACATGGAATTGAAGTTACAGTCACCACCAATGCCCCCAAACAGATCCAGTGTTACTCATTAAGTGACTCTCCCTGGAATACTGTAGCTGCTTGTGTGTGTTTTAGTGAAAGGATTGCTTTGGGCACAGAGGACTAGTGGCTCGTTGCTGCTGATATGGAAGGCACCTGGCACAGACACCTCCCCCATATCTAACAGGGGCAGTCGTACTCTGGGAAGCCTTTGCTGAGCTAGGCCCCCAAGGAACTAGCACCCTAATTGTGCGCCCAAGCGCACCCTTAACAAGATGAATGCAACTGAGCTGAACTATACCACAGAACCCTTCTGCCTGCTGGACATTGGCTACTCTCAGAATTTTAACACCTGCCTACTTGAAGTTGCTGTTATTCTTTTCTTGACAGTGCTCATCATCTCTGGAAACCTGGTGGTTATCTTTGTGTTCCACTGTGCCCCGCTGCTCAGTCACCATACCACTAGCTCCTTTATACAGACTATGGCATATGCAGATTTCCTGGTTGGGGTTAGCTGTCTTATCCCCTCCCTTTCCCTCCTGCACCATCTGGAGGGTTTAAACGAGAGACTCACCTGCATGGTCTTCAGCTACATGGTGTGTGTATTAAAGAGTGTCTCCATGGCCTCTCTGGCATGTGTTAGTATAGACCGCTATGTTGCCATTACACGACCTCTTTCCTACACAGCTCTCGTCACACCCTGCCGTCTTCGCACTTGCATTATCCTTATTTGGCTGTACTCATCACTCATCTTTTTGCCCTCTTTTTTTGGTTGGGGCAAGCCAGGATACCATGGAGATGTATTTAAATGGTGCTCTTCCTGGGACACCCAGCCTATTTTTACTGCATTTATTGTTGCAGCCCTCTATGCACCAGCTGCTTTTACAGTTTGTTTCACCTATGCCCATATCTTTCGGATTTGTCGGCAACACACTCGGCAGATCAGTGAGCGCAGAGCTCGCTTTGGCCCACAGGATCCTGAGCCAGGTGAGCAAGCCTGCACTGACAGACGCTATGCCACCGTGCTCTTCCGTATCACCAGTGTGTTCTACCTCCTCTGGTTACCCTACATCATTTACTTTTTACTGGAGAGCGCAGGGATTTACCACCATGCCATTGCCTCATTCCTGACCACATGGCTGGCCATTAGCAATAGTTTTTGCAACTGTCTCATCTACAGCCTGTCAAACAGCGCCTTTCGGAAAGGCCTCAAACGACTCTGCCTTCTTTGTCTGCAACGTCCTGACATCAAGAAACCCCTAGGAGATCCGCCAGCCCCTGTACAACCTGCTTGCCATGTGTAAAATCATTTTTGGCAAAAAAGTGAGCTTGATATTCTTGACAAGAATCCTGTCAGGTTAGAAGCAAATACTGGAAAAATATTTCAGTATCTCTGCACGTTCTGGGTCTTTTGAAAGAGGCAAAATGACGAAGGTTTGTTTGTCTGTTTCTTTAGTTGCAGGATTACCCAGCAGGAAAAAATGGACCGTTGGTCATTAGATATTAAGTAGACAGCTTTATAAGAATGGTGTTTGCTGTTCTCATTGGCAGTTGTGGATATGCCATTTGCGGCAGTTTTTGCTACGCTGATAAATTAAGCAATGAGGATAGAATGAAATCTCATTCTTTCAGACTGGATTGTCATTGCAAAAGTCATAGATTGCATTAAAATGTTTGAATGCAAAATTGACATTACATTGGTTACATAAAACTGAATTATGCTGACTGCTCTGCAACTGTCATCTTAAAGAGGACAAGCTCTTTCAGTAACTTCAGCTAGCTGATCTTGTAGACTTTGTGGAAACCTGATCAGCCTTTGATGAGTGTCGACTTGTAGTACTAATCATGCGGTCATCACAGTGAGAACAAATTGTCTGTAGTTCTCCAGTTTATTGGCTCACGTTCATTTAAATATAGGAACAATTACAATAAAGACAGTCTTTGAGGCTATTCAAAAACCCTAAATATTAAAGATAGACAATCTTTTAAAATGACCTTTTTAGGCAGAGAATTACAACAATTAAAACCACTACCAACAGCTGGATACATGGAACACATTACCCCCCTTTTTTACTAGTAATATCTAAATCTTGCCTCAATTTTTCAAAGAATAATCCATGAAGTCTAGGAATCAACCATAAGTCTTGACCTTCAGCAATCACAATTGGAATTTTTTGCAAGAGCCCTTTTTCCAAAGAGTGGGGATTCTCTCTAGCCCTAAAGCAACGCCACAATTTCAGTCTTCCCATTTTCTGCTTATTTAAAGCCATGAAGGAATTGCATAACTATGCCTCCAGTCAGAGGACATCATCCTCAAAAAATGCAGATATACAACTGCAAACAGACTGGCTACTTTGCTTGACTCCTTTTTAACCTTTGATCACACTGGCGATGAACTTCCTTGCTGAAATGCATCAACTCTTATTACATATTCCAACAGTCCTGCAAGTCATTGTGAAAAATCTGTTCAACTTCTTGGAGTATTTTACCGGATTCAACTTGGATTTTAGTTTGATTGGACATATGGACTCTTGGATTTGCCCTATGCCCTGAAGTGTCAACCCTGTGTAACTCTTGCCTTGCTTGGTTTGTTTCCACAAGTTACAATGTGTTTTAGTGGTCGGGATGAATAGTTAAGGGGAATGTGGAACATCTGTTCTAACACATTGTTCAAACGCACAATGACACTGAAGATATTAAATAATGCAATTAAGCACAACACTGTAACACATGACCATAACAGATGTTAATTCTGTCGACGGACCCTTAAGATGAACAATGCCGCAGTGGTGAAGTTTGCTGATGTGGGCAAGAACTAAAAAGATTGAACTCCAGGTGTATTAGGACATTGAATGTGCAAAAATTGTAAGTCAGAGGAAAAATCTACTGAATAATGATATTAGAGGTCAAATTTACATGGCAGATTTTCCACATTTGGAAAAGTGGAACAACTGCATCTTTCTGCGCTTTACTATTTATCTTAATGAAACATTTAAGAAGCCTCGTACACAGATTCTGTACATAATTCATATGTGGAGGTGCCAAGAAAATTGTTATTTGTCGTTCTTATTTTCATGCTGTGACTGATTATAAAAACACTCATTTGGATGGTACTGTTAATGGTTTCTTATGCAGATAGCTTTGTCCTTATAGTTGACCAAAGTAACAATATTTATTGTTGTACTCTGATTGAATTATTTTTTAAAATATATATTATGTATGTATATATACAGGAGCTACAAAATGTATTAAGATTGAAAATACTTGTTGAATGGATTGCTTCTTCGTAGTAGGGCGTTTACTCTATAAAAAACAGTCTGCATTCCTCTTTATATTTAATGAAATGATATTTATGACCTTTACCTTCTCTTAAATTGTTTTAAGAGAATGTTTTCCATCAGAGTGGGTTATATATGTAATGGCATATTCCTAACTTCTTCATTTTGTATCACGCCATGCTCTAATTTGATCACTAATACAGTACTTTGACTGTCAGATCTGGTTGTATGCTATGTCACTTTGATTAATGACTAAATTGCCTATAGACTTGCTTTGATAATTGTAATACTGTGATGTGAAGAAGTGTCTTATGACTTCTAAAGTCTCTCTTCAACTGTATGGTCAAACTTTTGATAGACGATGTGTAAAGTATAAACTGCCGTGTCATGGCAGGTTGCTGTGCAATACTTCCACTCACTAGAGAGAGATGGATAGTGATAGAAAACATATCGCACACAATAGAAAAAGGGCTTGTATTTTCTTTCCCTAAGTGTCCCGACTTGTTTGTTCAAATGTACATCTTGATCTTGTTGCCTCTGGCCATAGGCTGTTTTTGAACCAGAGCTGAAAGAATTTGCGCATCTCAGTTTAGCCATTAAACCGTCCATCTCTTTATTGATCGCACATGACCGTGTGCGTGCACACGTGCATGGATGTGTATGTGCTTTAAACAGAACAAAGACGCATGTCTATTCCAAGAACCTGTTTTTAGCATTCGTCTTGATTGCTATTTAGACTTTTTAATGCCCCTGGAGCTCTGGATTTCCTCCTCCTCATTTTAAGAAACACTCATTGTATTCACATGAAGGAGTTAAATTAAGCGCTGTATTTGATGGTCATGCTTGAAAAGCTGCTCTCAAAACATCCGCTTTTGGGTTGGTTGAGTTTTGAGAAACCATCCGTTTGTTACTTTCATGAAGACTGATTCTGAGGTCTTTCTCGTCGGTCAACAAAAAAATATATTGAATTGTAGATGGGATAATTGTCATGAAAATCTGAATCTTGAAGCATGAGTATTTGCTTATTTTCAGATGTTGTTTCTACAAACTTCTTTCTGTCTGAAGGATATTGTAAGTTGGTTTTATGTACAACGTATGTTTTGAAATAAGAATGGATTTTGAGGCTCCAACACTGCCCAAACAGATGTCGGCATTGCATGTTGTGCTGCGTAGGCAATGGTACTGAAAGATTTTGACCTTTGGGATATTCTAATGCCAGAGGGCTTATTTGTGTGTTTTTTTGATGCCAAAGTCTGCTTTTTTCTTTCCTGTGGGAAAACTGCTCTGTTCCTGAAATCAAAGTCAAGGGCTAGCGCTCTCAAGGGAGAGAATCTCCCAAGATGACTTGCTCTCCGCTGTGCCATATTAGGACGCAGGACCCAACCGGCCCCTGCCATCGTAGAAAATGGAGGGCTGAGCTGGAACAGTGTGTGTTTTCTCTCTGAGGAACACACTGCTTCGTGCACAAACAGACACATGCACACACACACACACACACACACACACACACAGTCTCTTCCGAAAGCTTGTCTTGATTGAATTTATTTGTGTCTTTTTAACAATCTGTTCAATTGCTGAGCCAGGCTCCTTAATGAATTGCTCATGATCTTGTCCTCCTAAGTGGGTCAGATTGTGATTTGATTAACTGGAGATTTTTTTTTGTTTAACCTTTCACCTTAAAGCATTCCAAATTGTATTTCATTTCTTATCGTTCCTGAACACTTTTCACTTGAGGATATGAAAGCACTGCAGAGTCAACATTTGGTCTGAAGGAAACTTGATCAGCTCCTCCTTGTTTCTTCAGCATATCAACATCGTCTGGTGTGTGTATGGCTGTAGCTGAGGTACTGATGTAGCGTACCGCAAATTTTGTAATGATGTCATGTTTTAGAAAATAATTGTCAATAATATATTTTTATTCTGGTATATCTGCACTGAGGAAATAAATGTGATCTTATCTGATTATGTTTCAGTGCTCGTTATTATTTGATGAAGTGTGTCTTCTAATTGCATGCATGTTTCTTTTTTAAGTAGATGGATGTGCTAATATTCATTTCTGACAATATATAAATAATCCTATGTTTTCTTTCATGGTTTGGCTTATAGTTACTTGCATTAGCATGTACAGTTGTCATTCTTATTATTCCCCCTACTGTGAATGTTTTTCCTTTTTTTTAAAATATTTCACAAATAATGTTTAGCAGAGCAAAGGAATTCTTCCCAATATTTCCTATAATAGTTTTTCTTCTGGAGAAAGTCTTATTTGTTTTATTTTGGCTAGGATAAAAGCAGTTTTTAATTTTTTAAAAAACATTTTAAGGTCAATATTATTAGCCCCCTTAAGCAAAATTTGTTTTAGATTGTGTACAGAATAAACCACTGTTATACAATGACTTGCCTAATTACCCTAACTTGCCTAGTTGACCTAATTAACCTAGTTAAGCCTTTAAATGTTACTTCAAGCTGAACACTAGTATCTTGAAAAATATTCAGTCAAATATTATGCACCGCCGTCATGGTATAATACCATGTCATCATGATAAAATAAATCAGTTATTAGAACTGAGTTGTTAAAACTATTCTGTTTAGAAATGTGTTGAAAAAGCAACAACACGGGGGCAACAACAAAAATAAAATAAACGGGGGCTAATAATTCAAGAGGGCTAGTAATTTTGACTTCAACTGTACATCAGACATTTACATTTAATGTCAGCATTGGAAAACTTTCAGCGTTTATTGAAAAAGCACATTCATTTTTAAGTCTTGCCAACTTAAATATTTGGCAATTTCTATGACGCATTAAAATGTCGGAATTTTCTTTGTTTTCCTAAGTACAGCAAGTTTCTCATGACCTTATTTAACGTTGCATAACAGTTTAAATATTACTAAATTTATTTTTTCCTAGGTTTTTGACAAGGCTTTGTCAAGCTAAGCATCCACCCTTGCTGCAGAAGCCCCGATTTGACTGGTTTAAATAAAAGAGGACACATTATAAATAATGCTTCTTTTCTTCAGTAGTATTTATATGTTTTCTAACCAGACAAATGTGACACGGTTCAAGTCATAAGTAATTTGTCTGTCCAACCTGCTGCATGACACATTATATGTGAATTTTTTGTATACAATAATTTGGAAATGGATATCCACAGGACTTGAAATAAAGCCAAATAAATTGAAACTAAAGATTAGAAATATATCTTGGTTTGAACTGGTAGTGCTGTGTGTAAGATCAACAATGTACAGTGCCTGTCAAAAGCTTTAGAACTGTATGGTTATGTTTTTAAAAAAGTCTTCTGCTCACCAATATGTATTATTATTATTATTATTATTATTATTATTATTATTATTATTATTATTATTATTATTATTATTATTATTATTATTATTATTATTTTACAAATATTTTAACAATTAAAAAAATAATAATTTAATTTCCCTCTGAGATTTTCAAAGCTTTTCACAATTTGTTTGTATCATTACTGCAGTCACATAATCTTCAGAAATTATTGAAAACTGGTAAATATAGTTTAATTGTTAGTGTTTACTTCATGCATTGAAAAACTTGAAGAAGAGCTTTTTGGCAGAAATAAGCATAAACCGCCTTTTAACAACCCTTTTAAACCAAAAACATAAGCACATTCATGCTAAATATCATCATAAGGTTGTAAAATCTGTTCAGTGTAACATTGTGTTCTAACTGAGTTATTACAATGAAGGTTTACATAATATAGTGTAGAGTTCAGACTCATTAAACTTCTTTTTAGGCACTCATGTATTGTAGCAGACGACCGGGCACTCAGTCTCTCCCCAACATGTGCCTGGTGGGTGATATGTTGAAGGGAAGAGGATGTGGACCCTCCCTGCCTCCCTCTTGCTGAAGCACTGGACTACAGTAAACCCACCCACCAACTCGGCTGCTTACTCCCTTTCATCAAGCTCGCTACAATTTTTATAATCAGCCTCCCCCAAGAAAAACAAAATGCCATTTTCGCCCATTGTTGCCGATCAGAATAAACGACCATAAACAATGGCCAGGAAAAAAAGTACAGTGCTTCCTGCGGAAACAACCTTCCCCCAACACACACAGTCTCACCATCACTGCCGTAACCTAACACAGGTTTTGTTATGTTCTCACTTGCAGAAGGTTCACACAGACCCCCATTTTAAGCCGTCTTACGTCACCTTGATTTTCTTAGTGCTTTTCAGAGTCCAGGATGACTTTCCCCACTGCTGTGCAACATAAATATGGTTCCGTATCTGAGACATCAGGTACTCTGTCTTTCCAGCAAACCCTGAGCCTTTTCAGACTTCCTCTGTCCAGAGTGTCTGGATGGAGGGAGGGAAAGAGAGTCTTGAGAAAGAAAAAAATGACATTTTCTTTGGCTTCGTCTATTAATTCTTTGTTTTGTTATTCGTCTATTCTTTCCTTTTTTGCATTTCTAATTAATTCCTCTTGTTCGTTTGAACTAAAGACCCTTTGTGTCCAGTGCTGGCGGTCCCTATTCATAAATCTATCGATTTTCTGTATTCATCTGCTGTATCCATCCACCCATTGGATATCCAACCATCCATCAACTGTATTTATCCTTCCATCCACTGGATCCATCCTATCCAGGGCTTAATTTGTGCTGGAACATGCCTAATCCGGATCTGGCACCTTTGAAATCTGATCCGGCACTTCATTTTACCGATCCCCTTCCTCAACCGCCCTTCTCCCCCGTCCGCTGTTCACTTTCACTTTTTTCTGCAACTCCCCAACCTTCTTCACCTTTGTCCACGACATTCTTCTGCTATACAACGCCAACCCCATCTCCTCTCCCCCTCTCCGCCACTGTTCACTTTCGTGCGCGACACTTCTCCATGCTCAGTTAACATGCCGAATCCGTTATCCCGATCTGTTCCGGGACCTCGCAATTAACAAATTAAGCACTGATCCTTCCACTGTATATACTTTATCCATCCATCCATCCATCCATCCATCCATCCATATGATTCATATAATCAATCCATCCATCCATCGGTATGATCTATATCCATCCATCTATCCAATTCAAATCAATCCCATCCATCCATTCGTCTGTCCATCCATCCATCCGTCCATCTGATCCATATCTGTCCATCCATACGATCATTATCCATCTGTCCATCCTTCCATGCATCTGTCCATCCATCCGTCCATCTATGCGATCATATGCGCAAATCCATCTATCTGATCCCTATGCATCCATCACCATCTAATCTATTCATCCATCTGATCCATATTCATCTGTTATTCATCCATCCATCCATGATCCATATCCATCCATCCGTCTGTCCATGCATCGATCCATCCTTCTGTCCATCTCATCCATCCATCAATGCGATGGAAATGCACCAATCCATCTTCCTGAGTCATATGCATCCATTCAACCATCTAATCTATTCATACATCTGATCCATATCCATCCATCCATCTATCCATCCATATGATCCATATCCATGCATCCGTCTGTCCATGCATCCATCTCATCCATTCATCAATGCTATCCATATGAACCCATCCATCTATGCGATTCATCTATCTGATTCATATACATCTATCCAACCATTTAATTCATCAGTCCAATTGATCCATATCCATCGTTTGTCTGTCCATCCCTCCGTCCATCCATCCTAAGTACCCATACAAATTGTTACTCAGAAGTGGTGTCTGGATGTTCATTAAGAGCATATATCTTTGTAAGAAAATTAGCTGCATGTACATCAATGTACGGAATCACATTTAGTTTGTTTTATGAGTGGGAACAACAACAATAAGCTGCTATTGACCTTATTCTTCAATGCGGAAGTGCGCTCGTTTTTGCAATTGTATTAGAACTTCCGATTCAGTTGCCTATGGGAGAAATGACTAGGAATAATAAACAGCAGAAAATGGTCAAACTACTCGCTCTACAAACAAGTGCTTGCATGACAATACAGACAACGTAGAATAATATAATAAGAAAATATCAGTTTGCAACATCAAGCAGCAAAACGAGCTGTTTTTAACGTCTAAAAATGAATGGACGTGAATGAGACCAGAAGTCTCGAGCCAAAAAGATTCAAATGGCTGCACCCGCTCTTACAAGGAGAATAAGGTCAATATGCTGCAGTTCACTTAATGAATTTAGACCAGAGGTTTTAAATTTTACATATAGACCCTTTAAACTTTCAAGGGACAGTTCATTTACAAAGCAGTGGTTCTTTCTTGTGTTAAATACAAAAAAAACACTCTTAAGACCGAAAAAAGAATTTAAAAAAGCCATTGACATCTATAACGATAAAAGTAAAAAATACCATGAAAGTCGGCGTATGTTTTTTTTTTTTTTTTACCCTAGCTTTGTTCAGTATATCTTATTTTGTGTACAACAGCAGAAAGAAACAAACATTTATAACACATTGCAACTATGATTTCACTCTTAATCAGTGTTTTGGTACAGTGCAGCACAGTTTGCAGCACAGCGCTTTCTCACAGCACGTCCTACAACAATTACGTGTTCAGTTAGTCGGCAGAGAGCAGGTGGTTCGTTGCTGTTTTAACACATTCAACAACAAGAGCTTTTTACAGTACAAATGCAATCCGATCAAATTTGCTTTCAACTACCTCTGAAAATGTGCAATAGTGACAAGCTCAAAACATTTTAGTCTCTATTTACACCTATCAGTTGCCCACTTGTGATCAGATTGTGATCAGAAAGCGCATCTTATTAACAGGTGTAAACTGGTTCTATACTACAACCTCCTTGTGTTCTCCTGATCTGATCTCCACAGAGACATGCCTTTGCTCAGATGCAGTCTAGTCAGACTTTATGCTCTCAGATGATCTCAGACTGACCTATTTTTAGCTTCTAGTCCACTGCATTCTGTACTAGTGTCTTCGTAGACCCTTTTCCGTTCTCTTCTCATCTTGCAGACCTGGCTGGTGTGAGCAGTGGGTCAGTCTGCCGAGTCTGCGTAGCTGCTGAGCACGTCAGCTGAGCTGCTGGCTGCAGATGCATTATTTAGTGGCTCCTCTCTTCCACATAAACATAGCATCAATTATAGAAAGAGAGGGTAATTAATCTTTGAAAAGGGGGCTTGCTTACTAAGGCAGGAATCCGCTGTTAGTGCAAGCGTGTGGGGGCGTTTTCGAATCTTTGCATGAGTGCATGCCGGTGTTTCTTCAGAAAACAAATCTTCCCTGAAGGTTATTTCCTGGGCTTCAGTCTTGGTACCTTTGTTGGCAGGTGGCATCTGACTTGTATTACATGTGGGATGGTGTGAATTGAGTAGGTAAATAGTGTAGGTAAACCTACAATGCATATTTTGACCTTTTTTGTCAAAAGATGAACTGGAAAAAATGATGATAGAAGGAATGGAACGGGGCGACAAAGCCAAAAAAACATACTTCTTGCTTTTATCGCCTTGTTCCATTCCTCCTGTCACCATTTTATCAGCGTGATGGAAGAAAGGCTGTGCGTGACGACTGATATTAATCATGCTTTTTGGAGGAAGGTTGTGGTCTTGCCCTGAATAAAACATGGTGTCCTGAATTCATGATGAACCACATCATCCAGACATGAAAACCTAAAGAGTGTCTCTACAAGGTTGAGCTCTAGCGTGCTTCATCAGGCATTCAAACTAACGTAGCGGTCATTTTGTATTCCTTAAATGCTGTTGATCAGTGGCCCTGTTCCACCTTGTAATATTGTGTTTCTTAAATACTTTTTATTAATGACACTGTTTCTACCTGGTATTAATGTTTTTTAGGTGATCCGATCAATTGAGCTGTGTTTGTGTTTCCCACAGGTATTAACATGCATCTCTTTTGATCACTTGTGTTTGAATGTTGTTGAGATATCACGTATAGGGCTGGGGTCAGGAAGTTTTCAGTAGATAACATTGTCCTAAATTATAATTTGTTATGTGTATTTTTAAAGGTAAATTAGGATGTAGGTTTTAAAGTGTGTTGTTAATTGCAGCACCTCCTCTGCCTGCAAGGTCTGAAAGAGATCAGGCCTCAGCAAAGTTAAGAAAAAGTAATGCAAAAGTAATGAAAACGTAACTCAAAAAGTAATGTAACGCATTACTTACTATAAAAAGTAACTAGGGGTGTTCTCACACTAGGTACGGTTGCCTTGAACCATGCCTGGGAGTGATTATACACCCACCCTTCTTCCCATCGGCCAGCACTCACACTGTATTTTACCTTCCGAGCCCAAGCACACTTGCGTCATTGATAATGCAACTGTTCAGTTAGGACAAGTGCTCGCTCTGTACAATGGAGATTACTTTAGTTATTTTGTTTTGTATTGTTTTAAGTTGGTTGATATGCAGTGACACACTGTCAAATCTTTTGCTGAATAGATCCACCCCTTTTAACGCTCATAAATTTTCATGAAAGTGATTGTGCTGCACGTATTAGGAGATTTGCTGAAGGTGGCATCTAACATGCAGTGAGAGGTTTGCATCTTCGATAAACGATGAACAGTTCACATTCATTGAAAAAAGTATAAATGATTAATAAATCCATATTAAACAGTCCCTAAAGTGATGTAGGGTCTTCAGTTTTGCTTTCTCAGGTGTGCTTTGCACTCACACTACAAGCGTACCACGCCAAAGCCCAACTGAATCATGCGTCCTCTTCCAACCGGGCCAGGCCTGGCCAACTGAACCACGCCCGGGCTTGATTCGGGGGACTTACACTTGTCAAACAAACCAGTAAATGGGGGTCAAATGCGCCTGGACACAGTTCAGATAGCCTAGTGTGAGTACACCCTAAGTAATGCAACTAGTCCATTTTTAAGGAGTAACTCAATATTGTAATGCATTACTTTAAAAAGTAACTTTCCCCAACACCCCTTTTTCCACCAAGGCACTTTGAGTTATGGTTCGGAGCCAGAGCATGCTTCCAAATTAGTTCTTGCGCTTTCAACACCCAAAGCACCTGCTCTAAACCTTATAAAAGGGGCTTTTAAGTTGCACCAAACAAACAAGAAGCATTATATCAGGTTATGTTCTGAACATTATATTTTACATTATTCCTTAATTGTGCCACTTCGTGAACGTGCAGTTTTTCCTTGTATTCTTTATCTTTAAAAATTGTGGCCTGCTGCACAAACATGTTATTATTGCTTGTAATCTCTTATCTATTCAAACTATGGCGCACTGATTGCACACATTTGATTCGCTGTGTTTGTTTGCTGATGTACTCTAGGTTTGCAAAGATATAAGCGTTAATCTGCATTTGTATAAGGTATGGCGCTCCATATTTGTGCTGCTTGGAACAATGAGACCTATGCATACCAACATCAGACCCATCTTTGCAGTGGCTCTCTAGATATTGAAAAAGCAATGCAGTTTTTAGAAGATTCGCACCATGAATCAGATCTGAACCGACAATAGCATTGGCTCCGAACTAGCACCTGTTTTGCGCTGGTGGAAAAAATATTTGAAAGAAATCTATGATGGCAAATCAATGCCAATAATAATCGAATGCAGCGGTGATGTTTACGCATGAGGAGAAGTTAACCGCGAGCAGATTACAGGCGAGGAAGCTATACTGTTTGCACGCGTGCAGAGGCTGTTCACATGCGCTCTTTTAAAATTGAAGTGAGGAAACGGGCGCTCGCCTGCGTACATCATCATCTGTGCCCACAATGTACACTCTCACGAGCGAGGCCATGCCTCACAACGCGGGTGATCAGTTCTCTCCACTCGCTCGATGGCTCTTCTCTGCTCTGCGCTCGATTATTATCCATTGATTTGCCATGCTAGAAACCCAATTAAATGTGTTTTCAACTACCTCCAGAAGTGGTCAAAAGATGTTCAGAAGTTCATTTTAGACTTTTTTTCCATCTATATTTAATGTGTTGGAATTGAAGAAAATGGAAATTAGTTTTTTTGAAATTGATATGAAAGTTTTGTAATGTATTCACTGTTGAACTTTTCACAAATATATGAAACGTTACTTTCCTACGTTGATAATACTCAGAAATACCAATACCAGATTTCTGAAGGACCATGTGACACTGAAGGCTGAAATACTGATGCTAAAAATACCATTACTGAAATTATTTACATTTAAAAAATATATTCAAGTGGAGGACAGGCATGTTAAGCTTTAAAAGTACTACATAATATAACTGATAAACATAATAAATAAATAAAAATAATACCTTTTCTGAAAGTGTGTGTAGTAATATGATATCCATGCATTTAACACTCTTATGATAATTAAGTTAATGTTTTATTAAGCACTAATATAATATATTCTGCAATTTTTCTTGCACGTTCATGAGTCATTACTATTCTCTTGCATCTCTGATATAAATGAGCATTTAATTATCACTTTAATTGAGACAGATAAATTCAGAATGCTTGTGCCATCTGCTAAAACCCAAGGAGCTTAACCAATCCAACGAGGTCTTCTGTTTTAAAATAACGATTGTGAATTGAGCATTCTGAGGCAACATTATGATTCTATTTAATGTAAGAGCTCTTTACTGTACTCTGCGAAGACCTTTTGAGAATGTAATGGCTGAAAGGCATGGGCATGATGTAATATTTTGCATTATTGTCTTTTAAAATGGCAAAAGAAAGTGGCAGCGGTTTGCCCTTAAGCTTCCGTGACTCCCGCTGGCTGTGCGTGTGTGTGTGCGTTTGTCAGAAACAGAGAGCACCTATAAATAGATGTTGTATAATCTAGATTGAGTTTTATAACATACGCTTGATGGGCTACTGTAACTATTTTTACATATTTGGCATACTGTATGGGTAAATCCAGTGGTGGATTAGTATGTCTGCATATTTTTTTAGAATGCTAGCAGCAATTCGATTTACATTGTGGATTTAAAATGCTTAATGCTGTATTTAGAAATATTTATATTTTTACATAGGAATTTTGATGGCTTTTGGAAGTTGCCTAAGTAAAATTTAAAATATATATATTTAATGAAACATGCTAACAACTATTATTGAATCATAATGAATTAGCAAAAAAAAGAAAAAAACTTGAATCATAACCGATGTAACAATTTAATACTGCATAACATGGCTAGAAATAAACAGCACATCACGCTCTTTAAGACTCTTTGTTTTGAGATCAAAATTTATCCTCTGAAGTAATGTAATTCAGCATCTTTGAGTCATCAAAAGCTGGCTTTGAGGAAACTGGTACAATAATAGATCAATAGGGAAAAGAAAGAGGCTGGCTGTGTTGGAAAGTAACACAAACATGGGTGCCCTTCAACAGTTTGACACCAGGAACTCATGCTTTATTATGGTAGCAATCTAGTTTAATGTTTCACGTCAGTCTGTCAAGACAAATATGTAATAAAAATTGAAAGATTTTCTTGTTTTTAAGTGTTACCTGCGGAAGATTGTTGCAAGATCTATCCATATTTACACAGATCTGCGAAAATAACAGTGTTGTGTTACGCATACCAGGTCAGTAGATGGCGATGTCACTTTTTGTTTAAAAAAACAAGCACACATTGTACTATAGACTGAACATTAAATACAAATCCACTAAATACATGGTCACAGTTTTTACCAAAACATTACCAAAACAACCAAGTTTGGCCACCCCTGATAATTTTCATAATTGCAAGCCATAGCCTGCTGGCCTTTCAAATCTACAGTTTCATTTGGAAATACTTTATACCTTCGGAGAAAAGCATTTCAGTTCTGACATAACATTTATTTAATCAAGTGATACGTTGCAATTTTGGGGTGCATTCACACCTGTTTTGTTCCGAAACAGGGATTGAAATTGTTACAGTGTTGCACTTTGTACTTGGTGCGGTTCGCTTTCACACGGCAAAATTTTTAAATGGACCAAAAGAGCTAAAACCAGTCACATGCAAGTAAACTCTCATGGTTTATTTTGCAGAGTCCCACTCAGCTGTCATGCGTCCTTATTTTAATTTATGGCAATGAGCAATAGGACATTATAAGCGAAAAGCTGCACTTTAATTTTGAATGGTGACACCCACAGACATCGTCACCAAATATAATTCAGAGGTAAGACTTTCTCATACTGAGCCATTGGCTATAATCATGCATTATAAGCTTTACATTATAGAGAGGAATAACAGATAAACCAAGACTGCAGTTCTGGATAAACAGCTCTCGCTAATAGTTAGCATACTTTCACTTTCTTATTTGACATGAAACGCACATTTACCGGAATGGGTAGGAATGGCATCCCGCTCTACTCATAATTCTCTCTTCATATCGCCATATGCTATATGCCTATCCATAATACACTGTGATATACAGTAGCTGGGCTCGGATCGTTTTGCTTTCTCACTACAATCGATCTGCTCCAGAGTTCGTTTCAATCAAGCTGAGACCACCTCATTCAGGTGATCTCTGACTGATTGCTTTGGCGTGGATCAGACCGCGATTACTGGATTCACAAATGCCAGGCGAACTGCGCTAACTGGGGAAAAGACAGGTTCCGAAACAAAAGTCTGGGTGTGAAAGCACCCTGAGTCTTAACAAAAACAGACAAGTGCAAACATTTTGGCACCCCAACAGAATAATGATATCAATCTTTTGTACAGCCACTGCTGAAATAACAGCCTGTAGACGCTTCTTATATTCAAGGATAAGTCCCTGAATTCTTACTAAAGGCATTTTGGACCATTCTTTCTTGCAAAATATCTCCAGTTCAGTCAGGTCTGATGGGTGCCGAGCACGAACAGTCCTTTTCAAACGAATCCATAGATTTTCGATAATGTTCAAGTCTGGGGACTGGGATGGCCATTCTAAAACATTGTATTGTGTCTGAGCATAAATTCCTTGGTAGATCTGGAACTGTGCTTTGGGTCATTGTCATATTCAAACATCCAACCCTGTCGTAACTTTAGCCACTTGACTGATTCCTGAACATTGTTCTTCAGAATCTGTGGATAGTGGGTAGAATCCATGCGACCTTTAACTCTGACAAGGTTTCCAGTACCTGTGCTTGCCACACATCTGCACAGCATGATGGACCCTCCACCATATTTACAGTAGAGAGCAGGTTCTTCTCCTGAAATGCGGTTTTCTTTTTCTGCCAAGCAATGCGCCTATAGTTGTGGCATCTTTCCACAGTGTATTTTTCCAAAATAATTCAGGCTTGTCTAGATGAGCCTTTGCATACCTCAAATGACTCTTCTCGTTGGCAGATTGCAGAAAAGGCTTCTTCTGCATCTCCTTCCATTGCGCTGTTCTTTGTAAAGAGAGCGCTGAACTGTGGAACCATGTACAATGACAGTATTAGCAGTAAGATGGTCCTGGAGCTTTTTGGAGGTGGTCTGTGGTTTGTCTGTGACCATTCTAACCATTCCCCGCCTTTGGCTTTCACAGGTTTAGCACAACTTTCCTTCACAAGAACTGTTCCTGTGGCCCACCATTGTCTTAGTAAATTTCTCACTGTAGAGATAGAGACTTTAAACCTTTGTGATAGCTTTTTGCATCCCTCTCCTAATTCATGTTGATGAATCATCCTAGTTTTTAGGTCATTAGGAAGTTCTTTCAGGTTAACAATAATGAGAAGCACAACTAGCAATCTTAAATATCCTTTTTCATGATTAGTTGTACCTGTGTTAGGATTGTTAAGGTTCACCGCGTCACTCAAATCAATTTTGTGTTGTAATCAATCAGCATTAAGTTACTACAGGTTTTGAAATCCACACAAAAGAAAAGGTGCCCAAACCTTTGCATAGCCTGTTTTTCAGTTTCTATTTAATTTCACACATCTCAATACTGTTATGCTACTTATATCTGTCTGAAAAAACATTAAATTATCTAGCTTTATCTAGCAACCGAATGGCATTTCACTGCAATCTTCTCTTAAAAGGAAAGAACACATTATTATGCAGCCACAGAGGGGTGCCCAATTTTTTGCATAAGACTGTAGGAGTTTTGTATATGAAGAGTTTAGTTGATAAACGCCATTTTTTGACATTTGGATTTTATGATTGGAAATCACTGTTCAGATGTTCCTTAATCTAAGTGTGAACTGCTGCCATTAACACAATTTAAGAATGAACATTTTAGGCCTACTACAAAATGTCTTTTTTCACAAAACGCGATATCCGCCAGACAAGTTTCTTTGCAAAATGCGATATAACGGTTATAGAACTGTTATATATACAACAGCAATATGCGCGAGCTCAGCATGCCTTGGAGGAGAGCCACCACCGGCGAAGTGCTTCGATTTTGCTCATTGATTTAACGATAATATCAAAACAAAAAAACATATGTTTTTAAAAAGAGGATTCACTAGGTTAACTAAAAAAATGTTTCACGTACGCTACGTTACTGATCAACAGCTGTCTGTCAGAGAGTCATGGATGGAACCTCATGGATTTCGATGACGGTCATTCCAAACGGAGCCGGTCATTCCAGCTGCATGATAATAATAATAATAATAATAATAATAATAATAATAATAGCTTATTTGACGGGACGAGGCGAGCTTGTGTCCGCGGACAGGAACAGGACACAACAGGAACTGCGCCATCGCGGCTCCGCCTTCTCGGATCATACAGGTTTGGTTTTCAGCAACGGTGTGAAGGAGCCTCCAGTCTTTCTGTAACAAGCTACAAGTCGTTTATTTAACTAACTTAATCTTACGTATCTATATTATAACTAATCACAATTAGTCCGAAGCTGTTTAAGGATGATTGAAACGATAAACATCCTGCAGTTAGTTTGCTCTGACAGCTCAGCCGGTACACTGTTATTCGACCTTTTCATTATGGCACTGCCCTGGATTACTGGCACACGCCATAGTCACATTATGTCTATTATTGCATTATGTTTTTGAATATTATGAATATTTACGATTAATTGATAAATTATTGTTAATTTTCCCACTTATGATCCAAAATATTTCTTCAAATGCCACAGTGAAGCCTGCTTAACGCCATTGGTGCCCCAGCCAAAATAAATAAATAAATAAAAAATTATGTTATATTGTGTACGTTCTGGCCAAAACCAACTCAGAATCGTATTATTATTAATCAATCTTTGTATATACTGTTCCATATATTTATGATGTATTGTTTTTTTTAACCAATTTAAGATGTTTGACAATGTTACGTTAAATATGTTGCATTTTGGCATGCTTTTTGACTTATTTATGAACTATTTATGGACATAAAATTAAATAAAAAAATATCCTGGATTTGAAGAATATGTGTCCCTGGCCTTCACTGAGCTCAAGTAATAGTTTAATGTACAAAAATTGTGAAGGAACTTGACTGTTGATGTCTTAAATAAAAATGTCAAATTACCAACAGTTCTCAAAATGCATATATTTAATTTTGCAACAAAACTCTTCATATAAATGTAACAACTAAATTGCTGGATTTAGATAACACTTGTGAAGTTCATGATTTAACCCAGTCGACATTCAACGTCTTGTTTGAGGCACATCAATTTTTGAGGCACTAAGATTTATTTTGGTCATCAATGAAGAACCTTAAAATCTTTTATAGTTATAGTTTTATAGTTACTCTTTATAGTTAAAAGGGGTTCTTTAGGTTAGGTTGGATGGTTCTTCAAAACATGGTGCTCTGACAAACCTTTCACTAAAATGTAAACACTTTACTAAAAATGTCTTTTTGATGTCGTCACTGTAAAAAATATATTTTACATTCTTTAAAAGGGATAGTTCATCCAAAACAGCACACAAAAGAAAATATATTGAAGCATGTTGGAAACCATTGAGTTCCATAGTATTTTTCTATGATGAATGTCAATGATTACTGGTTTCTAACAGTCTTCAGTTTATCTTTTTTGTTTAAACATAAAATAAAGAATCTCCTAAAGTTTTGGAACCCTTTGAATATCAGTAAATAGTGAGTACATTTTCATTTTTAGGTGAACTATGCCTTTAAGAGCGATCACTTAGTCAAATGGTTTAATAGCAAAAGGTTTTTCATCTTTGTGCATCCATTAGTGGTTCATTCAATGTGCTCATGAAAGAGTCGTGGTTCTCTAACATACATATATACATTTGATCAAAATAACTTATATTTTATACCCTATTCCAGTAAACAAATGTTTAGCCATTATGTTATTTTTAATGTCTTCTAGTGGAAATGAGACAGAACTGCTACAGAATTTGTTTGTATGCATGCCCGATACAACATTGACTCAACCATTGGCAAACAATTGTCATTTGATGGTCTGATGGCTCGAACAAAAGCAGATGTGGGAGTCTCGTTATTTTTGCATTTCCATTTTGTGATGAGACTGGCACAGAAACCACACACTTTGCCTTTAAGTCGTCTTGTCTTTCAATGTAATTTTATATATTGGCATTACAGCTGTGCCTCGTGGTAATGTTTCTTTGCTTCTCTCTCTTCTCTTTTCTTAGGAATCTCCACAGGACAGTGCCATCACTCGGGACATTAACCGTACTTTTCCTGCACACGACTACTTCAAAGACACAGGGGGTGATGGGCAGGACTCTCTCTATAAGATCTGTAAGGTGAGCAGATGACCTGTCTGACCGCTTCCTTGAAATTCGTCTGCTCAGCTCAGATTCTGCACTTCTGTTCGGCTACGGTTCATTTATCATCTACAGCTCTGCATAATCAGGGCTGCCATCCAGAAAAAGTTAAATGTGCACTTTTATACTGTTCCAGATTCTTTATAAACTTTTATTTTAGCGTTGTTGATTTATATATGGGCGACACGGTGGCATAGTGGGTAGCACAATCACCTTATAGCAAGAAGGTCGCTGGGTCGAGCGTCGGCTGGGTCAGTTGACATATCTGTGTGGAGTTTGCATGTTCTCCCCATGTTGGCGTGGGTTTCCTCCGGGTGCTCCGGTTTCCCCCACAAGTCCAAAGACATCTGGTATAGGTGGTATAGGTGAATTGGGTAAGCTAAGTTGTCCATATTGTATGTGTGTGAATGAGTGTGTATTGATATTTCCCAGTGATGGGTTGCAGCTGGAAGGGCATCTGCTGCATAAAACATATGCTGGATAAGTTGGCAGTTAATTCTGCTGTGGCGACCCCTGATTAATAAAGGGATTAAGCCGAAAAGAAGATGATTGAGTGAATGAATGTTTTATATAGATGTAATGTTAAATGTGTATACTTCTGTGAACTTTATAAACTGACTCTGTTGTAAAATGAGCATTAAAGTCTAAGATGGGTAAATAGAACGATTGATAGATGGGTGGATATCTAGATGCAGATGTGTAGGTAGACATGGATAGATGGATGATAGACAGACAGACGGATGGATGGATGGATGATAGACAGACAGATTGACAGATAGACAGATGGGTGGATGGATAGATAGTTGGATGGATTGATAGTTGGGTGATGGACAGACAGACAGACAGACAGACAGACAGACAGACAGACAGACAGACAGACAGACAGACAGACAGACAGA
>CAIGQQ010038783.1:3719350-3796684 GCA_903798035.1 Danio albolineatus | reverse complement strand
AGATAGATAGATAGATAGATAGATAGATAGATAGATAGACAGGTAGATAGATAGACAGGTAGGTAAGTAGACAGACAGACAGTCAGAAAGACAGACAGACAGACAGACAGACAGACAGACAGACAGACAGACAGACAGACAGACAGACAGATAGATAGATAGATAGATAGATAGATAGATAGATAGATAGATAGATAGATACTGCAAAAGTATACTACTGTAATCACATTACTTTTGTAATAGATAGATTGATATAAAAAAATTATCTGTAATTGGGATATATTGATAGATAGACAGATGGATACTGTTGAAAATTCCCAAGTGCTGTTTAATAAAGAGAATATATTTTCTACATATTTTAAAGACAATTTGTTTTAAAAATGAATTTCTAGTAACTAATTCGTCAGTATATAATATTTCACTAGTGATTTTGCAGGGTATTATTATTCAGCTTAAGGTGCCATGTTAGGCAAGTTAGGTTAATTAGACAAGGCAACAGTGGTTTGTTTTGTAGCCAAACTAAAGGGAAAAATATTATGATAATATCAACCATAACAGTTTTTACATTTTTTTTTTCCTTTTTACATTCACTATATTCACTATAATTTATTAAATAAAATATTCATCGTGTTCAAAGTAATTGAAAAAAAAAATAGTAGGAAACACTGAAAAAAAAAGACTTGCTCTGCTAAACATTACTTGGGAAATAGAATTTAAAAAATTATGTTTTAAAAGTACAGTTAAAATTCTGGAAAACTTATAGTTTTGTCTTCAACTGTTTATGGATGGATAAATGGACATAGAAGGACAAATGGATAGAACTGTCTTAAAATATGTAGATGAAACTAGCAAAAAAAAAAGAACTCAAAGCGCCATCTGAAATGTCCTTCTAAAATGACCATCATTGCTAATTTTTTATGACATGCTGTTTTTTTACTACATTATTTACGTACTGTTTATGTTCATTTATATCACATTAAAATCAATGAAAATGACATATTAATTGCCATAAAAATGAAATGACTGATACTACACACAAGAGCCTGAGAAAAGTACTCATTTTAGAAGAAAACTTTTATTGGCACTTGGAGGTTTTTGCATCTGAACTCTTCAGATATAAATGGTTGGATGTAGACAAATGTATAGATGGTTGAGAGAGTTATTTGAAGGATATATAGATTTATAAATGGAGGGATGATGTTTTCAGATAAATTTATCACACTATTTTTATGGTTTTAATGCCCATAGTCGATAAACCTTTAAAAAAAAGGAAGCATGTTATGAGCAGTTGAAGTATTATCAGTACGTGGAAGTTTAGTAACCTGAATCACCTGTTTAACAACATTGAACAAAGCTTCTTTTAGGTTTCAGACTTTCATCTCAAAATAATGAGGTCAGCGGGTTTAATGTGAACCACACAAAGGAGATTGATGGCTCGGCTTCCATTATTGGGCATCTCTTAATAATTCACCTCTCTCCGACTGGTACCGCCATCATTCATACAGCACTATAGATTTCTCATATTGACCACACAGTATGATTCGGCTCTCCCAATCCACAGTTCACCAAGTTTATGAGCACAGCGGTTTGTGATTGTCACAATATTAACTGACATTTTTAGCACAGATTTCAGAGGTATGTAGGCCAGTCTGGAAGCATTCTGTCGATTTTCTCAGATCTCATTTGCACTTCTGCATGTGCCAGTGTGACAAGAACTGTAGCTTTAGGTTTGGCTTCAGTGATTATAAGCAGCATAAAGTCTGATAGCACTTTATTTCGATGGTCCATTTGAGTATTAGTATTACTGTCAGCTTAATATCTGTTGAAACTGACATTCAACAGACATTTAACTGACTATAAGAAACTTCACAAAATTTCGTAACCAAATGCAAGCCCTCGAAAAACAAAATGTATTTATCCCATTTAACTCCAAATATTTCCCTAGTCTTCTGTGGCGTTAGGGGCTCGAGGCGACTTTAAACACTGAAATCATGAACACTGCATACTGACCCAATTGATAGATCAGCAGCAGGTGCTCTGAAGCGTACCCCCACTCCGAATAACCACAAAAATAAGAAAGGCAAAATAACAAAGTGGCAGGTCCACAACCTACCCGACGACTAAATTAAATAGGGCAAATACTCACAGACAGTTGGGATGCAAGCGGTCACTAAACGGCTGAATCACTAAACGGCCCTTACTAAACAGCTGAAAAGCATAATCGGAACTTTTGGACAAGCCCCCAATTAATGTTACGACCACGGTCACAACATCAAAGGAGGGAAACACATCAATGGATCGGTCTAGGGGTTTATTAACAAATTAACCATAAATAAACAAAGTGTAGGGAGAAAACACAAACAAAGGCTAAACACTAAATGGAGCACAACTCCGTGCTGGACGGCCGCTCAAGTTCCCCGTCAATGAGGTGCTGCAGCATGAGCCCTTATATTGCCAGCAGTCAATGATCCACAGGTGTTAAAGGGAAATCTACTAAATCAAGAGCAAAAACAACAACAAAACACTAGAGAGCGACAAAACATAAATAAATAAATAAATACATACATGGACATGTAACACGAGTACATGTCAACTTACACTAACCCTACCCCTAACCCCAACCTAACAGTCTACTTATAATCTAATGAGAATTAGTTGATATGTAGATGCAATGTAACAAACCGACCATCAAAATAAAGTGTGACCTAAAGTCTTAAGTGTTTCATAACCAGTCACAACATACCAATTGATATAAATATTTATCTGTTTTTTGAATTTGTCACAAGTATGTGAATTAGACTAATCTGGAGTATCGCATAAAATATTTGTGAATAAAGGACTGTTTCCATCTAAAGAGAACAAAATCGTTTAAAGAGAGTTAAAGAGAACAAAATCGTCACTTCCTGATAAACTAATGCCAAATGTCAGAAAGAAAAATGTAACTGTCTGAGATAACACACAATGAACATGTGGTGGCTTTTGAAAGCCATCTTTAGGCATCTAAAGAGATCACTTTTTAGGAACACAGATGCTCAAGACCAAACCACTTTCAATGATGGACTTTGGCTGAGGCATTTTAGAGTGGCAAAAACAACATTTCAGATATTTTACATTGAGTTCGGTCTGCTGGTTTGTCCAATAATGATCTGTTTAAACAAAATTATCAGACTTTTTTTGCACACGCTCGCTGGAATTTATTTGGTAAATGTTTTTCCATTGTAGTTTATGCACAATTTTTCATATCAAATAAAAATGGCAGCACTTTATTGAAGGGGTGTTCACGAGACTCGTATAGACATGAATGTGAATGAGATTTTAAGTATGCTCATGACAGCTGTTATTAAGTATCATCGTCGTTTTAAATGCAGAGATTACATTGCTTGTTATGACAACTTGACATAAACAAATCCATCACAAGCAGTCTTCCCCTTTGTTATTACAACTTGACATTACCAAGTCAACATAACTTGTCATAAATCTGTCATAAGCATGATTGTCATGAGGCATTATAATGGTGTCATGAGTATTTTTCTGATCACTTTTTCAGTGGAATAAACTGTATTTGTCATTAAAAGTGTCACTGCTCTGTCATGTAATTTTTAACAGTGTCATTTGTCATTTCAACATTGACATTTTAATGACAAATTGAACTTGTACCACTGTAGTTGAGGTCAAAAACAAATGAAGAGTTTGTTTGCAAAACGCAATAAACGCCCTTTTTTGACATTTGGATTTTATTATTGGAAAGCACTGTTCAGATGTACCGTAATCTATGTGTGAATGCCATGAATACAATTTAAATATGAGCATTTTAGGCCTACTACAAAATGTATTTTTTCACAAAACGCGATATCCGCCAGACCAGTTTCTTTACAAAGTGCGATAAAACGTTCAGGATGCTGCGCGAGCTCAGCAATCCCTGGGAAGAGAGTCACTGCCGTCGATGTGCTCCGAGTTTGCTCATTGATTTAACAATAATATCGAAACAAAAAACAAATATTTTTAAAAAGAGGATTCACTAGGCTAACTAAAAAACATTTACCGTTTAATTGTTTATACTGTAGGCGTGCTGTCAGTCACGTACGCTACGTTACTGATCAACAGCTGTCAAATCAAATCAAAGCTTTAGAGTCAAGCTAACCTCATGGATTTCGATGACGGATTGGAGCCGGTCATTCCAGCTGCATAATATTAATAATAATATTAAAAATAATAATAATAGCTTGTTATTATTATTACAGTGAAATAATTCATTAAATCTGACGGGACAAGGCGAGCTTATATCCGCGGACTAGGTGCAACAGGAACTGTGCCATCGCGGCTCCGCCTGCTCTGATCATACAGGTTTTCAGCAGCGGTGTGGAAGGAGTCTACACTCTTTCTGTAACAAGCTACAAGTCGTTTATTTAACTAACTTAATCTTACTTATCTAAATTATAACTAATCACAATTAGTCCGAAGCTGTTTAAGAATGGTTGATAGATAAACATCCTGCAGTTAGTTTGCTCTGACAGCTCAGCCAGTACGTTGTTATCCGACCTTATCATTAAGGGACTGCCCTGAATTACTGGCACACGCCATGGTCACATTATGTCTAATATGGCATTATGTTTTTGAATATTATGAAATTTACAATTAATTGATAAATTATTATTAATTTTCCCACTGATGATTCAAAAGATTTCTTCAAATGTCACAGTGAAGCCTGCTTAAAGCCATTGGTACCCTAGCAAAATCAATTTTAGATGTTTGACAATGTTAAGATACAGTAAATATGTTGCATTTTGTCATGCTTTTTGACTTATTTATGAACTAATTATTAACATAAAATTAAATAAAACATATCCTGGATTTGAAGAATATGTGTCTCTGGCCTTCACTGAGCTCAAGCAATAGTTTAACGTACAGAAATTGTGAAGGAACTTGACTGTTGATGTCTTCAATAATAATGTCAAATAACCAACATTTCTCAAAATGCATATATCTCGTTTTGCAACAAAACTCTTCATATTAAGGATGGTGTTATAAAATTCATGACACATTTTTATGGCTTCAAGACAGTCATGTTTATGACCGATTTATAACAAATTGGTAATGTCAAATTGTTATTACAGACAAAAGCAGGTTGTGATGTATTTGTTTATGTCAAGTTGTCATGACAAACAACGTCAGCTTTGCATTTAAAATGTTATAATTGAGCAAATGACAGTTAATTTCAGTTGTTATAGGCATGCATAAAATCATGATTATAATGGTTTAATGACATTCTTATGAACACCCCTGTAAAAAAAGTTTATCCTACTGAGTTGTCCACATGTGCTTTAATGTGCATTTTCCAAATATTTGCAAATCTTCCCATTCACATGTGATATTCCAAAATATGCATAAAAATAGGTGGACTGAAACATACCTGTAGCTGCTTTGTCAGATTATGCTATTTTGACCTCTATATTCTTGTTGTTGTGGACACACACATACAATTAATTTGACTCAACATCCTATAAAAGAACAAACAATACTGTCTGGATATGGAACTCGCCACACAAAAAGCGATTGTTCTGAATTTTATCTAATATTGTGTAGTCTGAGCCTGGCATAAGACTACATGTCTGTTTATTTAGAGCACATTCACCCATAATTCCACTAATATTCTGTATCTTTTATCCTCCAGGCTTATTCTGTTTACGATGAAGAAATCGGTTACTGTCAAGGGCAGTCCTTCCTTGCCGCTGTGCTGCTGCTACACGTGAGTATCAAAGCAGTTTAATCCAAGGATGTTTATTAAAGCTAATATTTAATGTAATGATGTACACAGTGGGTCAAATATGTATTAAACACGTCACCATTTGTCTCAGAAAATATATTTCTAAAGGTGCTGTTGCCTTGAAATTTCCCTCGGATGTTGGTAACAACCAAAGAAATCTATATATGCAAAGAACACAAAGCTAATTAGATTACAAATGAAGTTATGTGTAATAACATTAAATGACACAGAGAAAAGTATCGGACACATGAAGAAAGGAAGGTGTAGAAAGGCAGTGAAGTCCTAGACAGCAGCTGATTTTCTCAGTAGTTCAATCACCTGCCCTTCCTCATTGTAAATTAATATCAGCTGCTACAGTCCACTATCTACATTATTAGGACGATGAAGCAGAAACCGAGGTGGACATTTCAGCAAAACACTGATCCAAAACACAGCCAAGGAAACTCTCAAGCTTTCAGAGAAAGAAAATCAAGCTGTAGAATAGCCGAGCCAATCCCCTGACTTGAATCCAATATAAAATACAAAATAAATATCAGATTTGATAGATGAGACCCACAGAACCATCAAGATTTTACACTCTGTTGAAGTCTCTGAAAAAAATCACACCTGAGCAATGCATGACTTCATTCTCCATATAAGAGGCGTCTTTAAGCTGACATCACCTAAAAAGCCTGCTAATTATGTTTTAGTAGTTCAGTACTTTCTCCTTGTGTCGTTTCATTATTACACAGAAATCATCAACATTTCAGATGATTTTTTGTTTTCTTTTATTTTTATGTTTGTATTGTTTCGGTTTTAACCAAAATCTGGTTCAATTCCATGTCAACAGCTCCTTTAGAAATATTATTCCCAGGAAAAAAACATGGCGTTCAATACTTAATTTACCCCACTATTTGTGTATTACTACTCGCACAATGCTTGAGCTGTATGTAATACCGTACTTTAAAGGAGAGTCAGTGCCATCTGGTGGATGTGTGTGTTTTGTTTTTTGTTATGTTGTGGTTGTAATATCAAGCTATGTGATGAGGTTGTGTGTTTGTAGTGATGTTTTGTGTGTGTGTGTGTGTGTGTGTGTGTGTGTGTGTGTGTGTGCAGATGCCAGAAGAGCAGGCGTTCAGCGTGCTGGTCAAGATCATGTTTGAATACGGTCTCAGGGAGCTCTTCAAGCAGAACTTTGAAGATCTGCACTGCAAGTTCTTCCAGCTGGAGAGACTCATGCAGGTTACAACCATTACTGACTGGCTTATTCATTCATTCATCTTCCGTCAGCTTAGTCCCTTTGTTCATCAGGGTTCTTCACAGCTGAATGAACCACCAACTTATCTGCTGTTTACACAGCGGATGCTCTTTCAGCTAACACTCACTGGGAAAATAAGCAACTCACTGCTTATTTAAATAAAATTAATGACAGTATATTAAGGCTTAATACACTGCATAAACAGATTTTAGCATTCGAAATTAAATATTTTCTGTTGAGAAATGCAAGATACTATTGTTATTGTATCTTGAAAGTAAGTTTTACTGTTCTTTAAAGATAAAAAACATTATACAATGCACTGGGATTTGTGAGAGAAAAGTGATTCTAAACAATGTGAATTGTTTTTTAGAAACTCTGAATTATGAGGAAGCAAACAGAATTGCAAGAAATTATCTAATGTTTGAGAAATTCAGAATTAAGATGTTTGTTTATTTATTTTATTTTGTTTAATCAGACATGTAGAAACCATTTATTCAGTCATTCATTTTCTTTTCGGCTCAGTCCCTTTATTAAGCTGGAGTCGCCAAAGCGAAATGAACCGCCAACTAATCCAGCATATGTTTTACGCAGCAGATGCCCTTTCAGCTGCAACCCATCTCTGGGAAACATCCATATACACTCATTCACACTACAGACAATTTAACTCACCCAATTCACCTATACCACATCTTTGGACCTGTGAGGGAAACCGGAGCACCCGGAGGAAACCCTCACGACCACGGGAAGAACATGCAAACTCCACACAGAAATGCCAACTTACCCAGCCGGGGCTCCAACCAGCGACCTTCTTGCTGTGAGGCGATCGTGCTACTCACTACGCCACCGTGGCGCATGTAGAAACCATTCTGAGAATAGCTGTAAAATATGAAATTCAGTAAAACGTTAGAAAACTATATACTTGGAACTGTGAGAGGAACAAATTCGATTAATAAATGAATAGTTAAAAAGAAAAAACTATTTGAATTGCAAAATACAAATTCAGAACTCTGAGAAAAAAGAATTAAAATATCAGCTCTGAATTGCATAAATTGTAAACCAGAATTGTGACAAAAAGATTCAGAATTTGTCTACTAGAAGTGGCTAATTTTAATTCAAATGAAATTTCTCTCTGTATTGTAGGAATGCATTCCAGACCTGTACACACACTTCCTGAACTTGGGTCTGGAAGCGCACATGTACGCCTCCCAGTGGTTCCTCACACTCTTCACAGCCAAATTCCCTCTTTACATGGTCTTTCACATCATCGATCTTTTGCTGTGTGAGGTACGTTGCCTTTAATACCTGCTTTAATGAATTATAAAAAATTAAGAAAAAAAAATTGTTGTTTCATAAAAATCTAATCTCCCGAATCTTCTGTGCTTTTTTGTTTTTGTTTTAGGGCATCAGTGTCATCTTTAATGTGGCTCTTGCATTATTGAAGGTAAGGAGGTGCTCATGGTTGTAATAAAATGGACGAAGGAGATCATACAAATGAAAACGAATGAGCCACTAAATCAAAAAGTTACAAATTGTCATGAGATTGTTTTGGATAATCATCTAAATATGGATATATGAATGTATGGTCCCGATAATTCAAAGTATCCAGATGAGCCTGTGTGCTATTAAATAATTTGGCACTAACATACCTTGCAATGTCAGGATTGACCAATCATAATTAAGTATACCAGAGAGCTGTGTAATAACGTTTTATCATTTATCATGCCCTTTTTTTTTTATTGTTTTGATTACAACGAAAGACAGCTACGTTACAAACTGCAGATTCTATCTTTTTCAAAAGCCCATATTTCAAAAGGCCATACGGACCATTATATGACCTGCTCTTAAGAAGTATGCTAGCTGTAATCGGCACACTTATTAATTGGAAGCTACGCAACTGCATGATCAGATGTAACGCAGTGAATCTGTCATCACCATCACTCCTCAAGAGCAGAGAATGTTTATTAGCATCACAATTTAAACATGAGCGAGCAGAAGCGTCTGGCTCTGGAAAAGTTCTTATAACTCTTTCTCTCCACAGACGTCTAAAGATGACCTGTTGCAGACGGATTTTGAGGGTGCGCTGAAGTTTTTCCGAGTGCCTGTGCCCAAGCGCTATCGCTCTGAGGAGAATGCTAAGAAGCTCATGGAGTTAGCGTGCAGTATGAAGGTAACTGAGCTGTCTGCAGGAAAGTTGTTTAGCTGTGTGACCAAACCAGAACCATGTCTCTGATGATCATCAATTCAATGACAGAGAAATAAAAAGAATAGAAGAAAAACACTTATTTATTTTATTGGTATTAGTTGGTGTGTGTGTTTTTTAGTATTAGTTATTATTTTTCTGCAATTCTCATAACGCTTAACTTTATTCTGATTTTCTGGGTCTATTGAGGCCAGAAGAATTTATTTATTTATTTATTTATTTTTTGGGGGGTAGTTTTCACGTTTATTGGATAGGACAGTAGAGAGTATTGACAGGAAAGTTTGAGGAGCAAAGATAGGGGGAGGAGGCAAAGGACCTCGAATTGGGAATCAAACTCAGGTTGCTGGGAGCACCTCGGTGCTATGTGTCGACACACTAACCACTAGGCAATTGACGCCGACAATTGTTGTTTTTTAATATAGTCTTATAAATGACAGGTTTAATACATGTTTATCATGGCATTAATGCTATAAGGATTTTAAATTGAATCATTTTATGATCTATGTAGGAACATTTAATCTGAGGTATTCTGAGTGTTACACCATTGAAATTAATGACATAATTCTTAATTTATAGCTCATGTTAGCAAAAAACAATGAATCTTGCATATTTATTTGTAATAAAACAATATCAAATCAACATAAATATAACCCTGAGATTTTTTCAATTTAATATTTAAGATTTATTTTGTTTTGCCAGAAGTATTCCAAAAGTGACTAAAACTGAAAAAAATCTAATTATATTTAGCAAAAAAAATTATATAGTAAATATCTGAAAAGTGACAAGAACATGATTAAAATCATAATCTCTTAATGTTTTAATGTAATTATGTTTCATCTGAATAAATAAACATAAAAAATAAAAAATAATAAAAATGGTAATATGAAAGTTGACTGAAAATTATAATAAAAACAAAAACAAATCTGTTCTCCTGATTGTCCAGCAGAGGGCACTCCAGGAGTAAAAAAACTAAACTAAAGCGCTTTTGGTTTATTTTTTCAGTGCTTCTGTCCATGTGTGTTGTTCAGATCCACTTGTTTTTATATTGCTATTATTATTATTATTTTTGTTTTTTGCGAAAATGTAATTCAGCATAACATTGAATAGTGTAAATTGACATTTAAATTAAAATCAAAAGTTGTAATGAAAAAATGATACCAAATTTGATAATGCTGCTTATTATGATAACTTATAAACTCCTGAAACTTTTTATTCGACATTTTAAAGTGATAGCTCATTACATCATTTACTTATTCTTGAGTCCTTTCTAAACGTTGACTTTCGCTCATTTTTGAAAATACAATTTAAAATATATTTGAAATGTTTTCTCATTAGTTTTATTGATTCTATTAATTCACACAACCAAAAGTCTGATTTATGCATTTTAATTTAGCACAGCAGATATTTTTATGTAAAAATTGACACAATATGCTCATGTTAACTTTTATTAAATTTATTATTATTAAAACCTCTTACTGACAAGTGGTTTCAAACCTACTGATGTGAAATATAGTGGTGAATATTTACATAATATTTTGGGTCTCCACTGTGATTCTTAAATAGTCTTTGAATGTCATTAGTCACATTTTTGCCTCAATAACTCTTTAAATTATACAACAATCTCCATTTTTTCAACACAGTCTGGCTCTTTTTTTAACACCAGTATTCCTGTCTGTCTGCATGTGCACTTAAAGTATGTTTGTTTTCTCTTTTAGTTACTCGTTTCCGTCAAAACACGATTGCTCATGTTTTTTTGGATCTCAGTCCTTTAACCCAAATACAAACCAGCCTTTATTTCTCTTCCTCGAAGTCCTAACATACCATCACAACACTGAAAGCTCACTTTCACTGCAGCGTTTGTGTGCTAGTTCAAAACGAGGGGCCCAGCGTCAGAAAATCTGATGCCTAAAACAGCCCCTTCCTCGGTTTCACTAACACCACGCACCCCAGTTTAACACCCTTCACGATCAAAAGAGCTTTTACACACACAGACACACTTCATTTCCCTACAGTCAGGTCTAATTGTTCCCAGGAGTGTCGCCGAAAACACGCTGACTGATGAAGCCCTCGTGACATGGAGGGCTTTTATATGGATCTCATTTCATCTGTGGAAGCATTACGGATTAAATATGGAACAGACCCGGTTCTGTGTCCTACAGCTAGTCTAAATAGAGCTCATTTACAAACACACACGTACCTGCGGCTCTTGGCGTTCCGCTGAAAAATGGCTGGTTCTGTGCGCACAAAACACACTCAGTCTCTCAGAAATGGGGTCATTCCATGAAAATAGGGTAGCATTGGGCTGCAGGTGGATAAATGTGGCACGGCTCGTGTGTTTGTGTCCAGCGCGCAGGTAGTGCATGAACAGAAATCCTTTTAAATGCATTAGTGTGCTAGCATTTTAAATGAGTGGGCTTGTTTGAGTCATTGCTTTATTTTGGTTGGCGGTGAGTCTGGCTAGTTTTAAAGTCTGAAAAGCTTAGCTGTAATTTATTCTAGTTGACTATCAACAAGTCTGGTGCACTTCAGGGCAGAGGCTGAGCAAGAGCTGATATGTATTGCCTGCAGCGTTGGGTGTAATTAGTAACTAGCTACTGTGATTACATTACATTTTTGAAAAAAAAGTTAAAGGATTAAGTTATTTTCTTTGTTTATTTTTGATGTAATTTAATTATAGTTACCTATAATTAGGGCCAGACGGAATCTGCGAACATTTTTAAAAAAAGTATTTTGTTAAAAATCTGTGGATTTATGCGGAATGATTTTAGGAGTATCATAACAAAAAAAATAATATATGAAATAAAAAGTAATACCTTTTTAAATTTTATTTAATGTTTACAATGTGAATCCAATTAGATCCACTTTATTTGGTAAACAAAGCAATTCTCTTGTATAAAATATCTAATAAAAGACAGAAAATAGTACTTTACAAACTGTATTGTAAATAAATCATATGAATATTTCCATATTAATCAATATTTTTACTGAAATCCATAAAAAAACTGAATAAATATAAATTTACACACAATCACATAAGTAAATAAACAGAATCAATAATGGGCTAAAAATCTGCGGAAATGTGCGTGCGCAGGTTTCGTGTGGGCCTACCTATAATGTACTTGGTTAAACACTGTACTATTCAACAGTTCTGTATAAATTCAGTGAAACAGAGTAATTATATACAGTAAACATATTTGAATATTTTAGTTTATGTATATTATACTCTAAAATAAATAGTCCCGTGATCCTCGTCCAATCAAATCATTCATAGAAAAATCTCATCAGACAGCCCGATCTTAAGACACAAACACTAAATGCAGTAAACATATACAATATGGAAGCATCATAGTTGTTTAAGAAGATGCAAAATCTTTACGCACGACTGTATGATCCCACTACAGAATGTTGCGTTTTCAAATACATACTACATGTATTATATCAGTGCTGCATGAGCTTGGTTTGTGGCGCCAACTGCTGGACACTTATAACTTGTTTGTCAGGGTTCAAAGTGTATGACCTAAGCGATAACTAGGGCTGTGCAGTATCGACAAAATAATCATATTGTGATTTTTGGAACGAATATTGCAATTGCGATTTTGGCAACTGGTTTTGCTTTTTCAAACAAACTACATGCACACATTCTAAATAGATTGAGTACACAAGAAGTGCATAACAAAACTTTTTACAATGAAATAACACAGTATTAGGTTTAATACATAAAACTGTTGTAAAATTGTCTTTAAAACAGACAACATAAAATAAATGAAGATTAACTAACCTCAACTCTAGTTAAAAACAAACTGTGTGTAGCACTAACTGCTTGATAAACAAAACTGTAATAAATGGTCTTAAAAACAGACAACATGAAAAAATAAAGATTATCTAACCTCAATTCCAGTCATAACAATCAATAAAACGTAATGTAAATCAAAACCACCTATTCGGTTCTCTTGCTCAATTTCATTCTGCGCCGAGTGAGCTCTGATTGGCTAACATCTTTCTCCCGCTCAGTTATCTGTAATTGCCTGGTGTGCTGTGTCAGCTCTGATTGGTTAACATATTAACATAATGCGCACAAGAATAAAAAATTCGGAATAAAAATCTAAATAAATTGATAGATAAAATTGCAGCCTTACGTGATTTGATCATGTGCTTAAATCGCGATTTATTTATTTATATATATATTTTTTGCGATTGCGATTAATTGCACAGCCCTTGCAGCTGGATTTTTCTCCCTTTGATTTCACTCTGCGTGTAAATGCATCAGACTGCTTTCTGACAGCTTATTAAAGGTGCAAATTTGAACGTAATCTGTTGTCACATGAAATTAATTTCAGATTGTACATGTAATTTATAGTCAAGTTGACTTAGAAATACGCTTAAAAGAAAATGTCATTAATCTAAGTGACATATTTAATTTGCAGTGTATAAGGTGGAATAATTTCCACTGTTACTACTCTTGAGTACTTTAACGGTCACCTTTTACTCATGCGTTGAGTAAAGTGTGCTGTAATTGTTGTTTTTATGTGTGAGCTAACATTCACTTTTCTAAAAGCAAATGTCTGTCACTGCATTATCAAGGCTGATAAAATGCAGTTAGAATTAGAGTGTTAATGAAAGCAAAGACTTTCTCGGTTTATTCATTAATTTTCTTTTCATCTTAATCATTTTATTAATCTGGGGTCGGCCACAGCGGAATGAACTTATCCAGCACAAGTTCCACACAGCGGATGACCTTCCAGCCGCAACCCATCACTGCGAAACATCCACACACACCCATTTACACACTTACACTACAGACAATTTAGCTTACTCAATTCACCTATACCACATGTCTTTGGACTTGTGGAGTAAACTGGAGCACCTGAAGGAAACATACGCGAACAAAGGGAGAACAAGGCTCGACCCAGCCGAAGCTCAAACCAGTGACCTTCTTGCTGTAAGGCGATCGTGCTACTCACTGCGCCACCGCGTCGCCTCCTTCTAGGTTTTTTTTATTTAAAAATAATATGGGATGTAGTTTAGCAGGGATGAATGCAGACGCCAAAAATGCAGTTTCCCTAAATATCAGCAAATGTGATATTAATTTTAGATGTATAGACCTGCTTTTAGACAAACAAGTTAATATTTAATGAGTTCCATTTTAGACACAATATTGTCTTTTTTTTAATGTTTCGCCAAAAAAAATCCAAACATATAGATGATTGACATGTGCATCACTGCAAAACTATCGACACTGTTTTGATATGAGCGTTTGGTCACACATTACTTTGATGGTCCGTTTGTTGAATTTAAGTTACATTGCGACTAATTCTCATTATATTATAAGTAGACTGTTAGGTTGGGGTTAGGGGTAGGGCTAGTGTAAGTTGACATGTACTCGCAAAGTTTCTTATAGTCAGTTAAATGTCTGTTGAATGTCAGTATCAACAGATATTAAATAGACAGTCTACTAATATTCAAATGGACCATCTAAATAAAGTGTTACCAAGCATTTCTTTTGAGAATTGTGAAAATTAGTAAATAAATAAAAAATATCTGTACTGTGATTTTTGGCTATGTTGTTTAACTTGTGTTTGTTGGAATATACAATCAATTCCATGCGTGTTCAGTAAAAAAGGTCAGGAGAGTTTTTTCTTCAATGTCAAAAATCGGAACAATTTATTGGACACTAATGAATAATTCGATTCACAGAATTGTGTTATCCTCAATGCAATGCTAAAGTTACGTTTTGGAGGTGCGCAACAGTTTTCATTTCCTGACTCCAACTTATATAGGCAGCTGATATTAAGAGGTGGAGTTTAGTGAAATTCGTCACTTGTCAATCATTCTCCATTGGCTGCACACATCCATACGTCCTTTTTTTTTTTGTACAAATTGTCTGCACAACATTAAAAGCCCAAACATTTCTCAACTGCAAATATTCTGTGCTCACAGGAAGTTTTGCTGCAGAGCTCAAGTTAATTTTAGACAATCAGCTTCATCTACTTCTGCAAAAATGCCCCATTAGTATGCAGGGCAGATGACAATTAACAGAAGAAGTTCAGTTAAACAAAAATTGACATAATAAAATGTATTAAATAACTTTTTGGATTTTCTCACACAATCAGACTTTTTTTGCTTTGGTCCGTCGACATCCAAATGACTCATTTTCTCGTGTTTTATATTTGACAGATCAGCCAGAAGAAGCTGAAGAAGTACGAGAAGGAATATCACACCATTCGCGAGCAGCAAGAACAGCAGGAGGCGCCGATCGAGAGATATGAGGTAGACTTTAACCTTCATCCGTCTGTGCGTCTCTGCTGGGATTTACACATCTGCATTCATAACCGTGTGCATATGAATATTTACATGATCCATTTGAGTGCGCGTGCGTTTCCTCATATGCGTTTAATCTCGGCCGAGATTTGGTTCTCCCTCTCAATCAGAGCTGGTTTTCTACTCTGCGTCGAGCTAAAACTCATCTTCCTCCATCCCCATCCTGTATCTCGTGCTATTAGCATATGCGCTTTGTGCTTATAATGAGCAGCGATGTGAGACGAGGTCACCGCTGGGCTCAGAGATGATGAAAAAATGGCCAGATGGATTCCTGATATCAGCGGCCTGCCAGTCAACTGTTAGCCTGAGACCTGCGCATGAGGAATTACTGTGATCATTTATAGCTGTCCGTCAGCTTTGGGCATTTACACACACACACACATACACACACACCCTTCACACATTAAAAGAGCACTACAGTTCACAGAAAATACTATGCTGTTAGAAGTACACTTACCGGCCACTTTATTAGGTACAACTTAATAGTACCAGGTTGGACCCTTTTTTGCCTTCAGAACTCCCTTAATCTTTCATAGATTCAATAGATTCAACAAGGTACTGGAAATATTCCTCAGAGATTTTGGTCCATATTGCCATGATAGCATCACGCAGTTGCTGCAGATTTGTCGGCTGCACATCCATGATGTGATTTGTCGGCTACACATCCATGATCCTGTTTCACCACATCCCAAAGGTGCTCTATTGGATTGAGGTCTGGTGACTGTGGAGGCCATTTGAGTACAGTGAACTCACTGTCATCTTCAAGAAACCAGTCTGAGATGATTCTCGCTTTATGACATGGTGCATTATCCTGCTGGAAGTATCAGAAGATGAGTACAATGTGGTCATAAAGGGATAGACATCGTCTGCAACAATACTTAGGTAGGCTGTGGTGTTGACACGATGCTCAATTGGTACTAATGGGCCCAAAGTGTGCCAAGAAAATATCCCCACACCATCACACCACCACCACCAGCCTAAAGCTTTGATACAAGGCAGAATGGATCCATGCTTTCATGTTGTTGATGCCAAATTCTGACACTACCATCCGAATGTCGCAGCAGAAATCTCATCAGACTCATCAGACCAGGCAACATTTTTTCAGTCTTCTTTTGTTCAATTATGGTGAGCCTGTGACAATTGTAACCTCAGTTTTCTGTTCTTAGCTGACATGAGGGGCACCCAGTGTGGTCTTCTGCTACTGTAGCTCATCCGCCTCGAGGTTGGACGTGTTGTGTATTCAGAGATGCTCTTCTGCATACCTCATTACCTTGTCACTGTTGCCTTTCTATCAGCTTGAACCAGTCTGGCCATTCTCCTCTGACCTTTGTTATCAACAAGGTGTTTGCGCCCCCACAGAACTGCCACTCTTTTTGGTCTCAATGTTTTTTTTTTCGGACCATTCCCTGTACACCCTAGAGATGTTAGTGGGTGAAAATCCTAGTAGATCAGCAGTTTCTGAAATACTCAGACCAATGCGTCTGGCACCAACAACAATGCCACGTTCAAAGTCACTTAAATCACCTTTCTTTCTCATTCTGATGCTCTGTTTGAACTGCAGCAGATTGTCTTGACCATGTCATGCGTAAATGCATTGAGTTGCTGCCATGTGATCAGCTGATTAAAAAATTGCGTACCTAATAAAGTGGCCGGTGAGTGTACAGTAGATGCAGGAGCACAAATAGAGAGCCATAAATCAAAGTTCATTCAACATAATTTGCTGGAGAGTGAACTTAAATATCACTTTTTTTTGTGTTTTGCCGTAAATCGACTGCTTTCACAGTTTTAAAGTTAAAAAGAGATTCTGAAGAGTAATCCATTAAAATATTTAAATGAATCTGACAAAGAATATATGAGTTATTGAAGTAAACTAAATCTGCATAATGCTTTGCAATTTTTTTAACTCTACAATTTAAGCAAATTCTGTTGTGATACTCAATAAGTTAATGCAGTGAAAAGTATGTGCGTTTCTAAAGCAGTTGTACATTTTCAGTGAAGTTCAAATGCAGTAGAGTTAGCTATGATAATAAAAAACAACACAGGGCTAAATAATACCTGAGCACTTTGCCAACACTCAGGGCTGTTATTTAAAGGTATAGTTCACTCAAAAAACAAAAACAAACTGTTATTTACTCACTTTTTACTTATTTCAAACTTTTGTGAGTTCCTCATTTTTGTTAAACAGAGAAGAATTTACAGTGCTCAGCATATGTTGTGTTAGGGGAAAATGTATAATAATAAAAAAAAGCAAAAATGTATAGAAAAAAAATACAATTTTGTTGAAATTTTGTACTGTAGTTTGTAATTTAAAAAAATTATTTGGATTGAAATGTATTACCTTTCTATTTCTTAAGATTTTTGTTGACCAAACTCAAATTTTAATGAATATACAGTAGCCGTTTAATAAATCTATTTTGTTTAAATGCATCAAAATATATTGCCTATATTCACTGAAAAGGTGATAAAAAATACTCGTTTTCAAAATGGGGTGTACTCATTCATGCTGAACACTGTATTTTGAATATATTTATATTTTATAGCTGGAAACCAGTAACTCCTAAAAGTTTGAAACCACTTGAGAGGGGAGTAAAAAGTAAAACAATATTTTAGGGTGAACTTTCTCTTTTAAACATTACCTATTTTTTTTCTCATCATAGTCATAATGTTGCTGATAACAGTTCAATCCAGTGATCAGAAAAGCATCTTCTTCGGCAGATCTTCATTTGTATGTGTTTTCTGTCACTGTTTTTTTGTCCTGGACTTTCTTTACAAGCTCTCAACTGCTAAAAAAAATACCAGCACGTCAACAAGTCAGCCTGTAGGATTGAATCTTGAATATTTATTAACTGATTCATTCAGCAGCATTCAAATCTAAAGTTGTGTTTAATGTTATTTAATGCACTAGGACTTACAATGAACAACAGGGTTTAGTTAAAAGCAAATTAAATGCTCATTTTGTACAAAATACAAAAACATTTTGTATTTTATTCAACTATACTAACTAATAATAATTTTGACTTTAAACAGTTTTTTTTTTCTTTAGTACATATTAATAAACTGAACTTATCTTGACAAACTCTATATACTGTAATATAGATTGTTTGCTATGCAGTGGTGGAGTATTAAACGTATGATATTTTTTTCCTGGGAATAGTATTTCTAAAGGAGCTGTTGACATGGAATTGAAACAGATTTTGGTATTAAAAAAAAACAATACAAACATAAAAATAATAAATCTAAAAAATTAGGAGAAAGTACTGAACTCCTGAAACGTATTTAATACTTTATATAAAAGGCTTGTTTGGTGATGGCAGCTTAAAGACGACTCATGTGGAGAATGAAGTCACATAAATTGCTCAGGTGTGACTTTAACAGTCTTAATGGTTCTGTGCATCTCATCTATCAAATCAGATTTCTTTTTTGTTTTTTTCTATTGGATTCAAGTCAGGGGATTGGCTGGGCCATTCTACACTCTTAAAACAAACGGTTCAATATAGAACCAAAAACGGTTCTATGGAGCGCTTCATATATGGAACCCCAAAAAGGTTCTATATAGAACCATTTTAAGGGTTCATTAAATAGAACCCCAAATGGTTCTTTGAATTCAAGTTAGATGGTTCTATTTAGAACCATTTAAGGGTTCTTTTTATTTATTATTGAATTATTGTTACTTATTAATAAATAAAAAATAAAACCAATCCAGACAATTCAAATTGTTTAAATTTATTCAATTCATTATACAAAATATTTTTTTAAATATTTAAAATTGCACCTCTGCATACTTTGCATTGGACAGCAGATCTACCTTAACAGTTTAATGGCATTCAACACTGTTATTGTAATGACTTCACTTTTATAAGCTTTTTTACTGTTTGAACAAATACAGAGCTTAACTTTCACACATCTCTAAAATGAAGAGAAATATATCACAATGCAGATGGAAACAATACACAAACAATCAAAACATCTATTAAATAACACTACAATTTCAAAAAGTGGATGGTACCTGCATGTATTGGTCATCACAACATCCATTTTTATACATAATTTAATAAAAAAACATTACTAAAACATTTCAGAATGATTAGACAAAACACTGCAAACAGCCATTTCACAACCTGTAGCATGTCCATGTCTGTCAGCCTCTCTTATAAGGTAAATAGTTTTGTCCATGGGTGGCACAGTGGCTCACTGGTTAGAACTGTCACCTCACAGCAAGCAGGTCACTGGTTCGAGTCCCGACTGGGCCAGTTGTCATTTCTGTGTGGAGTTTGCAAGTTCTCCCAGTGTTCATGTGGGTTTCCTCTGGGTGCTCCTGTTGACCCCACAGTCCAAAAGCATGTGTACGGTATAGGTGAATTGGCCATAGTGAGTGAATGTGTGTAGATCTACTGTATGAGAGAGTATATGGGTTTCCAAGTGCTGGGTTGTGGCTGGAAAGGGCAGATTAGTTGGTGATTCACTCCTCTGTGGTGCCTCTGATAAATGAGGAAGTTGAAGGATAGCGAGTGAGTGTTGTCCATTGTAATGCTGACACTTCAAGCCTTGGTGGAATCAGGAGAGCTGCTGAATCCTGGATGGTGTAGGACCTTTGGATTTCTGTAAAACAATATTTTAATGTTGAGTACTTTTAACCCATTAACATGTCATCAAATAGAATTACAGTTATAATTAATACAATTAAAGTGTGTGTGTGTGTGTGTGTGTGTGTGTTTGGGGCAAATAGTATGTAGTATAGTGTGTAGTTACCTTCTGCGGTTTCCTCTGCTGGTCCAATGAGACTGTCATGGAGCACTTCCTTCTTTCCGTCCCTTTTTGGGCCATTTCTTTTAAAGATGTTTCTGTGTTCTTTACCAAGTTTTCTATGCAGCATCCTAAATGCAAAAAAACATTTTGTTTACTTCATGTGTAAGTTTCCAAATGACATATTTTCAGCAATACAAGTTTCTTAAAGTCATCATGGACGCAAAACTATTTGGCACACAATGTAACAGTGTTTACTCACAAGCTGTGGCACTCCAAGAAGAAGAAACTGCTCCATTAGTTCTGCAAACCCCTCCATAATCTGTGCTCTGGAAAAGGGTGTTTCATTCGGTTCTTGACTTATGAGTATCTGGTGTCGCATTCCAGGTCCATCACAATCTGAGGTAGGAAGACAGCATTTTAGAGTGTGTAAATATGAATTTATAATACAGAATTAATCTACCTTTGGCATAAAATGTATTGAACTGAACTTGCCTTGTGTTAAGTTCCTCAGAGTACAGTTCACTTCCTTTTCATCCCATTAATTTGTTTCATTTTGCAAGATGATTGATGAGCTCACCACTGAAATCCTTTCATTTTTAAATTTGTTTTGCAGACATTGCAACAAGGTATCCTGTAGGCAAATTTACACTTTCTTTTAAAACATATTTTCTTTGCAGGACTTTTTAATAAGCAATGACCTTAATATTCTCACTGTACAAACAGCAGCAATAAGTAATGGAACATTTTTGTGATAAATATATTATTTCAGTACACAACAACCAAGTCTGACATATGCATGTTATAAAATACAATATTTACCAGGTGTCCTTGTTGATGATAATTGTGTCACAATTATGGATGTAACGCATGTCCTTCTTTAAGCTGGGATCCTTCCTCTTCAAAGCTACTTGTGTCCTGCAGCCCAGGTTACAATACAATGTTAAAGTCTTTTATAATATTCATTTCATAATACTTAATACAGTTTGTTTAGAATTAAAAGCAATAATACATACCGAGCACAAGATTTACGATGCAGTTCAGTTTCCAGGCTGTTTGAAGAAAAGAAAGATATACATTAAAATATGAATTTTAAACTTATTTAGCACAATATATACATATATGTAGCCTATATTTAACAAGGTTCAACATTTCACAATACATTTAGCCTGCATGTTTGTATGTCCTTCATAAATAACACCTGATCTATTATCTATGGATTATTAAAATATGTTTTGGCTTTAAAAGGTTTCAATAATACACTTAGCAATCATCACAATAGCGCGTGCATAGACTCGGGCGGGCGGGCGCGTGCATAGACTCGGGCGGGCGCGAGCGCGGCATGTTCCCTTGAGGTTTTAATGCAGACTAGCCGGCGTGTACACTACTTTACAGAGTTTAGCCCGAGTTAAACTCGGCTAAACTCACACACGAACAAGCTGGGAGTACTTGTTTGTTCAAGGTTGGAGATAAAAACTGCACGAAAGCGGAAATCGGCTCATAAGAAGTTACCATTAAAAGAGCGTGCACGCGCTTCACGCTGCCTCTCAATGCCCGCCATCGAATAACGCACCTGTTTTATTGTTATTGATATTTTAATTAATACTGACAAACAAATAAAGCGAAACTGTAACTTATTTCGAACAAAAAGCAGAGCAAAGTCAGCTTGACACAGATTTCTGAAGCGAAGGCTGTCGACAGAGACCATCAGAAACTTACAAGCACAGTATTAATCCATATTAACGTTACCCCTTATTCAGTCTGTCACCATATAACACAAGGGAAGAGAAACATTACCCCGTAATACAAAATATTTCATTATTATAGTTTTAAAAGAGTAATAACGTACCTGAATGATAGAGCTGCAAAAGCGGAGTTCTCCTTTTCAAAAATTAACCGTCACTCTCCAGGCTCGTCATCTCCAGGCTCGTCACCACCAGTCCACAAATGAATGACGTCACCAGAGGGCTTTTTCATGATTATTACTTTAAAACAATTTATTAAACCATAACAACACACTGTACAGTCTGAATAAACTGGTTATTTAATTAATTTCACAAAATAATTCGTCAAAAATGTTAAATATTAAGCATATATAAATATTAGCTATATGGTAATGTACAAACCTGCGTGAAACAAAAATCCCATCATACATTGATTAGGTTTTTGACCATAGCAGTCATTTTATTAGGTTTTGACTCAAAAAGCTTTGTCTCTCTGTGTTATAGCTTATTATTATTTATAATCTTTACTATATAATTATGTTATAAATCCCACATTATAGAACCATTTTAATCAAAAAGGTTCTTTGCACTCAAAGGGTTCTAAATAGAACCATTTTTTGGGTAAAAGGTTCTACTGGCCAAGTATAGAACCCCGGGGTTCTATATAGAACCTCAAGGAACCTTTTTTTTTAAGAGTGTATAGCTTGTTTTTTCTCTGAAACCATTAAAGAGTTTCCTTGGCTGTGTTTTTGGATCATTGTTTTGCTGAAATGTCCATGTGATGTTGGACTGAGGGCGCCACGGTGGCGCGTGAGTAGCACGTTCGCCTCACAGCAAGAAGGTCGCTGGTTCGATCCCCGGTTGGGGCAGGTCCCGGTTGGGCCAGTTGGCATTTCTGTGTGGAGTTTGCATGTTCTCCCCGTGGTTGCGTGGGTTTCCTCCGGGTGCTCCGGTTTCCCCCACAGTCCAAAAGACATGCGGTACAGGTGAATTGGGTAAGCTAAATTGTCCATAGTGTATGTGTGTGAATGAGAATGTATGAATGTGTTTCCCAGAGATGGGTTGTGGCTGGAAGGGCATCCGCTGCGTAAAACAAATGCCGGATAAGTTGGCGGTTCATTCCGCTGTGGCGAGCCCGGATTAAAAAAGGGACTAAGCCGAAAAGAAAATGAATGAATGAATGAATGTTGGACTGATAAGCAGATAATAATAATTTACAATGACGAAGGGCAGAGGGTTGCTGAAGAACTGTCTTTCTACACCTCCCTTTCCTCATGTGTTCAATAGTTTTTCCCTGTGTCACTTCACATCAATTTGTAAATTAATTAATTTTATTTTCATTGCAAATGTGGATTCCTTAGTTTGTTACCAACATCCTGTGAAAGTTTCAGCAACAGTCCACAGCACCTTTAGAGATGTTCTTTTCGCGCAAAGTTTGCTGAGTAAAATGGTGATGTGTTCAATACTTTTTTCCCCCACTGTATATCTGCTAAAGGGCATTTTCATTTATTCTTGTCTTATTTTTTGTTACCTATTATAATTTTTTAATTTAATGCCTGTAATTTGAATGTTAAATACCAATAAATAAGTTTCAGTTAATAATAGTAAGGTTATTGATAGATATAAGATATTATAATTAATATCACTGTTAAATGTATTGCACATGAACTCTATGTCTTCACTGAGTATGTAGAAATGCTTTAGAAGCACACATTATTTTTATGTTGCATTATTATTCATGTCGTTAAAGAAACTCCCGCTCTTTAAAAGTGTCTCTTGATCCAACAGCCAGAGGACTGAAAGTCCAGTCAGTGTGTTAATTGCTTTCTGACATATTTCCCTCTAACTGGTCAATTTTTAATCAGGTTTCTTCTCCAAGGTTCCTTGTATTCCCAGCACAGTTAACCATTATAGTGACAGTCACAAGACACTGACGGAGTCACACGCTCACACTCTCTGTCTGCTCTCTAGAGAGAAAACCGGCGGCTACAGGAAGCCAACATGCGACTGGAGCAGGAAAATGACGATTTGGCTCACGAGCTGGTCAGCAGTAAGATCGCCCTGAGGAAAGATCTGGACAACGTAAGCTTTTGAGCCCATTTTAAAAATGATTTCTTTCTTTTTCAGTTTCTGACATGGTTGTGGCTTCTGGTATGTAATTTAAAACTTTTTCCTCGTAGGCTGAAGAGAAAGCAGATGCGCTCAACAAAGAGCTTCTCATCACTAAACAGAAACTGGTGGAGTCGGAAGATGAGAAAAGACGACTGGAGGAAGAGTCTGCACAGGTCGGACACCTCCTAAAACACTTAAAACACATGCACTTTCTGTCTAAATAGTTGATAGTCATATGATCTGTGGGAATGGTACACTTACTTACAAATTGTCACCAAATCAAAACACATTATTTGCACTCGTTTGCTTGGCTTGGCTTACTCTTTTTCTCAGTATCATGAGGTGTGAGATGAAAAGTATGGGATACTTTTTAAAAGAATTGAAGGTGTTCAGAATGTTTTTACTGAACTATTCTTTATTTCTTTGTAATTAAACATTCACCCATTTAAATAAATCCCAATTTAATGATCATTTAATGTCAAATTTATGTTAAAGATTGAATTAATAATATTAAAATATAATTTCAAACGTTTTTTAACATCAACTTAAAGCAAAACATTTGTATAATTATTTATAAAATTAAAGCGATAGTTCACCTAAAAATAAAAATGCTCTCATCATTTAAACACAAAGAAAGATACACTAAAAAGGCTGGGAAAGAGCCATTGACTTACAGTACAGTATATTGTGCTTCTACTATGGATATCAATTAGGCATGGGCTGGTTTAAGATTCTGACAGTATGGATAAAAATATCACGGTTTCACTGTATTGTGATGACTGCTCTAAAATATATTCTTTTTAAGTGTCTGGGTAAAAAATATTTTATATTTTAGTTTTGAGAAACATTTAAAGTATTTTGGAGCAGTAAACATGTCAGGCTAAATAATAAAAATGAATCATTGACTTCTGCTTGACCTCATTAGTTTTAAAAACAGATTTCTTTACAATTTAAAACAGCATCTTTGGATATCTTTTCTGCTGGAGATACTGTTGTCCTAAAAACAAAACAAGAAAACGTAAATAGAAAAATCTTACACATTACACATTACCTTACGTTGGAAGTTTTAAACCTTTATGTTGGCAGTTTTAAACCTTCTTGCCTAATATTAATAGCTGTTTTTTCAGCAATCTTCAGAATATCTTGTTTTGTGTTTAGCAAAAGAAAGAATTTAAAAAAGACCACTTAAGTTAGAACCACTTGAGTGTGAGGACATATTTTCCAAAAGATTCATTTTTGAGTGTACTATCCCTTTAAATGACAGAAATAGCTGTGCATGTTATTTCATCTTTGTTAAAAAAGACTGACTAAGAAAACAGGCAAATTCCAATGGAAAGACAACATTATCCTTAATCCTCAAGTGAGAAGTGCCAATAATTTATCAAGAAAATTGTGTTTGTGTGGTGCTTTTTAATGAAACCACTTTTAACAAGACACAAAATCCCAGATTAATTCTGCTTTATTGGACGAAATGCCTATGGAGAAAATAAATAGTTAGTTTAATAAGAAAATCTAACAGTAATGCATTACAAATCAAAATATTTAATAATCTTAAAGGCGACATATTATGCAAAAATTATTTCTATGAGGGGTTTAAAGATGTGTGGCAACAGTCAGCGAATATAATCAGCTTTTTATAGTAAACATTTATTAATAGTAGATTTTTGTAATAAATCATGAAAACAGTCTGCAGCAACACATTTACATTCTCCCTTTGTTAGTGTAACAGAGAGGAAAAGCCCCTTACATTAGTGATGATCTCTCCCTCATCAGCATAGACAGCCCTGAGTGAGAAGCAGCTGTCTGAGTTTTCACCTGCAGAAGACGCTGTCAGTGTCTAGAAGGCATTATAAATGTGGAGTTTTAGGATGCACAAATGAACACAAGGTGCTTCCCATTTTGTAGTATGTAGTGCATTCACACTGAAATATTTTTTTTTATTCTAAAGTTATTAGAATAATGCAATTATAAGTGCACTTATTCAACTGTTAAAATGTGGAATGATGGACACTTTACGCACTCAATGGCTGCTGCTTTGCTCATCTAGCAGAAGGGGTTGAGCTTTCGGCACTGATGTTGGATTAGCTTATTTATTTTGGATTGTGAAAACAAAGTTCTCCTACGAGAGTGATTACAGCTCCTCCCGATGGTGAATGCAGTTATACTCATGGCAGGTATTATTTGGTAGTTTGGTTGTTTATTTCACTAATTTTGTAACTGTCAAACGTCATCGGGCAAACAGTTTGAATTTCCGCTTAGTAAAAAACTATTAGTGTTCCATTTGGGACGACACTACATTCTTATACCATGCTGTTGAGTGTGTAAGTGCATAAGTGAATAGTTTATAGTGTGCCATTTGGGACGCAGCTACTGTAGTCTTCTTCTGAGACACTTTTTTTGGCATTTTCACTTTTTCACAAAGATAACAATAGTCCTGTTTTTTTGTTAATCTATGGTGACACTCAGGCGTTTGTAGCTTTGCCCTCTTTTGAAAAGAGCACAGTCTTATTAGAACTTAAAGCGACAGTGACCAAAACAACACAATATCGATCTAAGCATAAAAGGGGCCGTTTCAAAGAGGTGAAAAACAGTATTTGTGTGGTATTTTGAGCTGAAACTTAACACATAAACACTCCAGGAACATCAGAGACTTAGTTTACATTGTGTAAAAAGGAGCATAATACAGTAGGTCACTTTTAAAGGTTGAAGACACCCTGGAGCACTTTTCTTGAAATTTTTGAGTGTGTTGAGCATAATTTAAGACAATACTAGCACCTGTCAGCTTTAATTGTGGGGAAAACTGGATAGTTTTGAGCTTTTGTCAGCTAGTTTCACCTTCCGAGTTTAAAATAATTTTTGTGGTGGGATCAAAATCTGTTATGTCGCACGAGTCTGCTAGTGGAGGGATGACACATCGGTAATTTCATTATTATTCATTGTGGAGTTTTCTTATACTATGAGAAGACCCTGCTTCTTAATTATTCATCAGAGCATGTGCTTGCCGAAGGCAAGGCAGACCTGCCAATCCCCAATGACTGGGTGAGACTGCGTTTGTGCACATCAATGGTTGTATATGTTTGTTTCCATCATCCACGAGGTTTGTTGCATGTTTTCCCCGCGATGCTGTCAGGGCTGATACAGCTGTTGGTTTGAAGCAAGCATTTTTGTCGGGGGAGCTGTATGAGATTTGGAGAATGGAGGACTGTATGGTTTATTACCATTCAGACACATCACCTATATCCATGCTGCTGTTTTCACACGTTTAAAATCCTCCAGATTACCTGTAGGGCTACGGGTTGAAATAGACAGGCCAAGAGACCTGCTGCCCTGCTATCCACTGTGCCTGCATTCAGCCCAGGGGACTGAGGAGGAGAGAAGTCCTCCTCGTTTATAGTGTTTATATAAACACAATTGTCTTTATAATGATATAACAAATTGTGGTTATGGGTATATGAAATTATGAATAACAAATGTAGAAGTGCATTAAATTACTTACTATTTATTTCATTGCATCTTAACTGTAAACTGTAAAATCATGGGTCTCCCCATGGTTTGCGTCTCATTTTGTGAGTCAATTGTCAACAGTTGTTCACTCCCCTCTTTTTCCCCTGCACTGCTGCACCACTCGTCCCTCTGCTCGCAGCGCTGCTCCACGCTCATCTTGGAGCATTATTTTTTTACATTTCTGAGGTAGACTTGAACCGAAAGAGGGGGGTTTCATTGCTCTTTAAATACATTTTTTAAATAAAGATTGAAATCGTTTGATCGGTCTCATCTTTCCTCAGTAAACCCATTAGGTGTAATGGTTACTATATTTAAGTCAGTGGTTATGGTTTATGCTTCAGTATCATGGAACAAGCTCATGGAGCAAACTCACAGTATGCTGGGTGTGTGTTTAAATTGATTGTTTCGAGGCAGTGGGACAGTCTGGCCCGTGGACACACTTGTCCTCAGATAGACTAAACCGATGTCCTCCAGAGGGGACACTTGGCTTAAATATAGAATCGTTGACTTATGGCAGATTTCTTTTCAGCTGTAAAAGCAGAAGAGATTCTAACTTGCGTTTACATCTGTGTTTTCAGCTGAAGGAGATGTGTCGGAGAGAGCTGGACAAATCTGAGTCCGAGATCAAGAAGAATGGCTCCATCATCGGCGAATACAAACAGGTGAATACACACACGCACGGCCCGCTGGTCCTATTTGACATTCTTTTAGCCTTCTATCACTGTAATGAAGTCCACTATGCCTCTATTAGGACACTGTGGCTGCACCAAACTCAAAATCACTTTAAATGGTCCAGTCTCTGTCATGTCTCATCCTAAAACACCCCATCATCCAATTAAATGACCTCTTAACTGAGGCACTCGATGAATGTGCATTGCCTTTACAGTATGTTTTCCTTGCCCTGCCAAATATTTGCATGATTTATTTTATGCTTGCTTTAGTTTTTCGTGTTTGGCAGCTCTTATAAGCGTGATCTGTTGAGGTAGTTAACCTGGCTCATTCTAAACTCATAGCTCATAACTTACCTGTTAGCCAGCGCTGTTCATAATCTGATGTTTCACGGTGCTAGACGCTGGGATTTTAGCTCTACATTAATGGTAGGGCTGTGTGATTTGGGGAAATATCTAATTGCATTTATTTTTTATTTTTTATTATTATATATTTTTTTAATCAATTTATTTATTTATTTGTTTATTTATGGCGATTTTGATTTGATTTGTGATTTAATTTTGTAGTCAAGCTTCAGCTCAATAATCTGTATTGTAGCTTCTTACTGCTAAAATGCAGTGAGTGTTAATTAAGAAAGGAACTATAAAGATATTAACTAACTCCGTTTATTCAGATTTGTTAATAAATATCCTGGAATTAAACACTAATTTTTCTCTGGAGCAAACAGTAGGGAGTTATGTTTTTTCATGTGGTGTAACAGCTGCAAACAACTCTGAAATTGTACTTTGCTGTTGCTCGCTACTAGATTGAGGATCATTGGCAATACTTTTAGTTGACTTTTTAGCAAGACGTTCCTCATATAGCTGCCTGTGGTGCTTTTATAGGTGCTGGTCGTTGTATTTGAAAGACTCCAATTACAATCCGTTAGCGTATTCCTGCGATGTGACGACTGCGATTGATCACATTTTGAGATGTCGATGCTGAAAAGATACATTATGCAGCCCTAATCTAACGTAGTGTTAATCCCATTTACACACTCACTCACAAACTTTCCTCCATTGTTTAAAAAAAACAGAACATTCATTTTCAGGTTAATTTTTTTCAGATTTTTTGCAATACAGAGTAATTGTATAAATGAAAAACAAATTAGTCCACTTTATGCATCTTTAAGCATCTTCATGACAAACGCCGGTGACTGTGAGGGTTTTAAAAGCATTCAGACCTAAGAAATTGTAACTTTGACAAATTAATAACAATTGAATTGTTTATAAAATGAAGACTGCAGTATTATGTTACAGTTTATTATTCAATTACCATATTCTTGAATACAGTTCAACTCATCGGAAAGCAATCAAATGCTGTTTATTTAATTTATGTCTTGTAGATTGTTTCTTATTTTTTATACGTATGCACTCCTCTACAGAATCATCCCACTCAATCTAAAATTATAAATTCTTTGCAAATAGTTATTCAACTTATCCAGTGAAATTGTATTAAAAATTATATTTATAAAAATGTATATATTAAAAAAATATTGCAATGTTAGTTTTTTCCAATATTGCGTAGCCCTACATTAGTTCATATTTATTTTTTAACATATGAAAATTTCAGGCGGAAAATGTAGCCTGTGCAGTGAACTGAAGTGTTATACATCATTATATTAAATAATGGTGACTGCGACTGGCTTTTATGCTGCAATCAACGGATTGCAACGGATAATCAACGGCTTGCCGTGCGTTAAAGGATTTTAATGCACGACGTGGAGGCAAAGGAAATCCTTTAACGCACGGCAAGCCGTTGATTATCCTGCTTATTCCATGGTCATTTGCCAAGGTAGGCCTAAGTTTAAAATATTTTTGCTTTATGCAGCGCAATATTTGTCCGAATTTATGTCAATTTTTACATGATCGATTTTCTAGTCCTTCCACTGAATCAGCTGTGACAGGCTGACAGGCAGACAGACAGAGAGAGGGAGAGATAGCATGTGTTGTTTATATCTGCTAATATAAGATTAGTCCGATCATCACAGGTGGACAAATAAGACTTTCCCAGTCACACCTGGAGTGTGTTTCCAGTCACATTCCCACTCCCAGTCACAAGTTTCTTTTGTCTACTTTCTACCGCTTCTCTGACGAGGGAGGATCTGGCTTTTTCTTGACAAAAAGGGCTACAGTATAGCAGAATTTCCACGATTTACATTTCATAATAAACATACAAATCTTATAAAAGGTACCATATAAATTAAATTCGCATTTTCAAGTGTACTCTAGAGTCTATTTTCAAGTGTACTCTAAAAGAAATCTCTGCTGTTAAATATAAAGTTTGCATAATGAAAAAACATATCAGGACAGGTAGAAGAACATTCTGCTTTATTTATCTTCTTTAAAACAAAAGCAATCAGCCAAACACGCAGGATCAGTGTGATATTACATTATTTACGGTCATAAATTAATTATGAAACTTACTTGGGATCGGTCAAAAACACCTGAGAACAAATTATATAGGTTTAAATGTCCAGAGACTGACCGTTAGATACACCAAAGATTAATTATATATCCCGATTTAACAACAGAGATGTAAGAGATTAGATCCAGCCGTGGGTCTTGAGATGGTCTGGCGGACATAAAGCTTCCCTCTGGGGGAGCCGTTTGCGGAGCTGCCGCTGACCGCCTGGAGCTTCCAAAATTTTTAAAGACGTGCTATCCATACACAAACTGCCGATTTGACTTTAAAATAACTACATTCTCGCTTGAAAAACTCTTAAAACTTGATTTTGTAGCATAGTTTATAAGTATTTTCCTAATTTTGCAGATTTCCTGCCCGCTATTAATAGCCCTCATTGGTTTTCTGTGCAGCGCATGCGAGTTTCTATAGTAACTGTAAACGTTTGGGAGAAGCGTGTTTATTTCGAACTGTGATCAAAACTAACTGGAACTACCTGTGCGTTTCAACGAAATATACCACACCCTCCAACCAATCAGAATCAAGAATTTCAACAGACCATGGAATAATGTTGATTTTACCCACAAACAAACACTCAGACATCTGTTTTACTACAGTATGTGTTGTGTTTTTGTCATAAGATTGTCAGTTTGATGGATGTAATTGCTCATCATTTAGACGTGATATCCAAACACTGCATCATTTCAAATAGCACACGTTTGGCATTATAATATGCAATGAACAGCACAAAAGCTGCACTGGGCTTCATAACCCCATGTTAAAAACCTCGTAGTGTGAACCCTTTACCTGAAGTTAATAGTAAGCTGCTTCTCTAGCACCTAATAAGCACCAATCCAAGACTTTCTTTCACTCTCCACCTTTCCTTTTGACCCTTCTACCATTATTGTTTTGATTACCTTTCAGATTTTTATTTTAAGTTGTGTAACTTTTCCTACAGAAAAGATTGTCAGCCTGGAAGAGACAAACTACAAAGCATCTTATGTATTTAAAGGCTCAGGCACTATTGGTTGGTGTATGCACATATTTTATCCGGTCTTTTTCTTCTGCTGTTGCTCCTGGCTGGAAGTCTGTCAGCCGTTTGAGCCGTATGGTTGAAATTTTGGCACACTGATTAGGGTTTCAGTATCCCAGCTGGCAATTATGGTATCAGTGTCTCAAACAGTCCTTCTCCAGCAGCGTTGGCATGAAATAGAAAATTGCTGGTCTTATTATCAATTATTTATTCGTGCTTGCATTTTTTAAGAGGCATTTAAATTTTTATTTTTAATTCAGAATTTTTATTCAATACATTAACTCAAAATGGATCTTCCAGTGAAACTGCTTCATCCAGTGTGTCCTCCGTCCTCTTCTTAGAAAAGACTAGAAGCTCACATTCAAATCTGCCTTCATCCAGTCAACAACAGATTGATGACCAAGTCCCATCCGCAACCTACCTGATATCAGCCTGATTCTGGCACGATTCATTCGATGTTGAGTATTGTGGTAATTTGAGAGCAACAGTGGGTGCCATGATATAAGAATCAATCATTTAATCTTGTGAATTGTGTCATGATGGACAACATCTGGCATAGTGTCTGGAGTGTTTAATGCTGCCCTGACAAAAAAGGCAGGTCTTTGGACCTCCACAATCGGTTCAGTCATTTTTTTAGTTCTAAACTTAAACAACAGGCAGTAATAAAACTGACAAAATATAAGATTTATAAATAGCAATCAGAGACATTAATAAAGAAATGAAAAATTTTTGACATTTAATTTCCCAATAAAAAGTGGACTGAGGATCAAATAATGAATTTACAAAAAATAAATCAACCAATAATAAATAACTATTCACATCGAGGATCTAGACCAGGAGGCGGCAAACATTGTGATCAATAAAGCCATTTTGGCCCTTCTACCACTAAATTAAATTAGTCCAGAACGGCAAAACATATCTGACCATTAAATTATTATCAGCGTTCCCATGCTTCTTAAAAGTTCTTTAATTTCAGACATATGGATTCAAGGTCTGAGAAGTACTTAAAAATGTCCTTAAAAGTGCTTGAATTTAATTTTGAAATGAAATTTGTTTATGGATTCCATTTCTATAGAATGTTTCAGGCGCCATTCAAAAGACCTTCGCAAATAAATACATTTTTCCAATCCGACATCACTGTAGAGCCAAATGTGTCTGTAAAAATCACGCTTAATGAAAATATAAGCCATGCATTTATGTTTGTTAGCTAAATGAGTGACTCATATATAGGTTGTTGATGTGACGATGTATTTTCACTGTCATACTTGACAGAAATGAATATAATTCGTATTGTCACTTCATTTAAAATGCTGTAAATGCTTAAACGTTTTCATTTTTGAGAGGAACTCTCCAAACTGTCCTGTGGGGACTTTCTCAATTTTTTGTATATAGTGAACTCTTACACATGAAAAAGAAAATCATTAAATCATTAATAAATACATGCTTAAATGTGAGCTTTTTAAAAATGCGTTTTATTCAACGGCAAAACATATTTGAGCATTAAATTATTATCAGGGTTCCCACGCTGCTTAAAAGTACTTGAATTTCAGACATATGGATTCAAGGCCTGAAAAATACTTAAAAACAAACATAAATCCTTAAAAGTGCTTGAATTAAATTTGAAATAAAAATTGTTCATGATTTTATTTCAGCAAATGATTTGTCAAAAACAGAACATAAAATTTGAAATTCTTAAATTAAAAATCTTCAAGTTAAGTATTGTACAATAACACTGACAAATAATACACATTTTATCTATATTTCATTTTTAACATAAATATTAAGTGTAAGTTCAATTCATCTTTATTCTGATAGTGCTTTTAGATGTAGATTGTGTCAAAGCAGCTTAACAGAAGTTCTAGTAAATTGAAACTGTCAGTTCAGTTTAGTTTAGTTTAGTGTAGTTTTAGTTTATTTTCACTGCTTAAAGTCCAAACACTGAAGAGCAAGTCCATCGATGTGCAGATCCACAAGTCCCAAACCATGCAAGCCAGTGGTGACAGTGGCAAGCAACAAAACTTCACCAATTGAAAAGTGAAGGAGTGTAGCTGCAGTCTAGGCGCCGGACGCTGGAGAAGGCTGGACGTCCATCATGGAGAAGCTGCATTTGTGAGTAGATCACCGGAGGTTGTTCAGGCTGGCCCACGGGATCAATGCAGACACTCGTCTGTCACTGGGGTCTATCAGGAATCAGTCTCATGCCCTACACTCCTTCATGACCACCACAGCATCTGCTCAGGATATGGCCTGGTCCAGGATTATGGATACCTCTAGAAGTCGTCTATGGTTGGCATCATCTCTTCACAGGTCTTGGATTGATGACGCTACACAATCTCTTGAGGCCTCGGGATGAGTATCCCCAGGTGGAAATAGGTAACACATAGTTGAGGACTTTTATGGCGATTTAAAATGAATGGTACTTTAAAAAGTCCTTAAATCTGGTATCCGTGAAAGTGTGGGAACCCTGTATTATAATACAATATAGCTAACAGTTCTTGATCTCATTCACTTCATATCCAGATCAAGGCCTCCTGAGACACTCACCTGCAATCGCATATCTGCAATTCTACGCACATGTGATGCTAACCAATAGGAGCACAGAAGCTTTCACCTCAGGAAATTATGCTGATAGTCAGAATGATGCAAAAATATATCTTATTCTTCGATGTCGAGATAGCACAAAACACACTTTTCAGTTACTAATTCCACCTTCTTGATGACATCATGCACTGACAGAGACAGCAAGTCAAAAATATGTCAGGATGGATCATGCGGTCATGTTAGTAGGTTCAGACGCATTTAATAGCTCAAAATGACCCTACAACCATATAAGCCCATACTGGAGCAGTTGATGATGCTCATGTATGTTAAAATGCTGATATGATGTGTGTGTGTTGAGCATAGAGGAGAAGCTGGCCTGAAAGTGGCACCTTCAGTGCAGTATGAGAGCTTCTCTGTAAAAATAGTTGAGCTGCTGTCCCTGCAGAGCTCATTTTAATGGGGCCGCTGACAGCGTGATTCATGGTGGAGCATGATAATGGTGTCCTCTGAGCTGAACCAGCTCTGTCTCGCACACGCACACACACACGCACGCTCTTATTGCTTCTATGAGCCAGACAACACACAATGAGCGTCAAAGGCCTGCAGGTATCGCGCTGGACAGCTTCCCAGTGTGAAGTGAACACACATTCACACAGAAGGCTCATTAGTGTGAGGAGGAAAGCTTTAACACATCTGCCGTCTGAAGACAAGGCTGGCAGAACACAAAGCTGGAACATAAAAGAGAAGTTTCTATAGAATGTTTCAAGCGCCATTCAAAAGTCCTTCGCAAATAAATACATTATTCCCATCCGACATCACTGTAGAGCCAAATGTGTCTGTAAAAATCACGCTTAATGAAAATATAAGCCATGCATTTATGTTTGTCAGCCAAATGAGTGGCTCATATATGGGTTGTTGATGTGACGTTGTTTTTTCACTGACACACTTGACAGAAATGATCAAAATTAGTATTGTCACTTCATTTAAAATACAGTAAATGCTTAAACGTTTCATTTTTGAGACAACTCAAAACTGTCCTGTGGTGACTTTCTCACTTTTTTGTATTAAGTAATCTTTTAAATGAAAAAGAAAATCATTAAATCATTAAGAAATTACGGATGTCCTAAGAGGCCATGCATTCAAATATTTTTTTCTCTCTTGTTATCTTGTGATCTCGACATAACAACTAATTTTCTCGTGATCTTGACATAACAAAAAGTAGTTTTCTCGTGATAACGACATCATTTTCTCGTGATCACGACTTATTTTTTGTTTTTTTTTATGTATTTATTATTATTATGATTATTATTATTAATAATAATAATCAAAATAATAATAATATCTGACCAATGTCTGGCCAGGGAGAGAATAGCCTAGCTGCAGACGCGCATTCGTGTAACATGTTAAAGGCGTTCAGAACAGCCATAATAATATGAGCGCAAACGCCTGTGATTAATGAACATTCATGATTATATTCATGTATATGATTATATATCATTATTTACAATAATATTCCCTCAACTCTTACCATTTTAAAGCAATATGGCGCAAAATAAGTTGCTGCATGTATGAGTTAAATGATGAAGAATGATGAAGATCCTGCTTTTGCTTTATTCCTTTCCGCAAGTTATTTACAATTACTTTATAATTGCACCATATAGACAGTGTAAAAAGGGATTAGTTGACTTGTACAATTAGCAGTGAATGCAATTACCATAATTATAAAAATTAAGTCAGCTTAATATTTCCAAGTTACAATGGGTTTACTTCGATTATTCTTGTGAAGTCAGCTTGTTGTTATTAAGGCAAGTGGTTTACTCGCTTTAAATATCTAATAATCTTTTACAGTGTAGACATCAGGTCAGGGGGAAAATCATGAACCTCATCAATCATTCAGAAATAGATTTAGGTTGGAAAATCAGAGATCTGTTGCTGAACTGAGCTTTGTGGTGCTGTTAGATTTGTTCCTGTTAGAGGACTCTGGGCTTACACAAAGATAGAGGGGCACATGCGACATCCTGTAACAGGACAGAGATGTTGAAAGGTTGCATGTTCAAGTCATGATGTTTGACCTTTTCCAGTAAACTTGGTTTCTCTATCCTCCTCTTGAACAAAAAGCATGTGTAGTGTATTGATGTGGCTTCTGACCTGTGTGTGTTTGTGTGTCAGATCTGCTCTCAGCTCAGCGAGCGACTGGAGAAACAGCAGACGGCCAACAGAGGAGAACTAGAGAAGATTCGGGTAGGTGAAAAATCCAAAACACACACAAATACACAAGAACAACAGAGGAACATAGCGCTTTATTTAGGTGTATTCACACATTCTAAATGTTTGATTGAAGGAAACTCTATTGTGATTGTTCTATTAGTATAGTTCAATTGAGTAAGTGTGAACACTGGTGCACACCTAAAAGTGGACGGTGACTAAAATATGAATGTCACTCTACTTATAAACAAACTCTACTTATCAACGGTTTGACTAAAATATAAACATTGGTTTGGTAGGCACTAGAGTTCACACCTGCACCAAAAGGGGAAACAGACTTGTTCAGTTCAGTTGAAGCAAACAAGACATGTGTGAAAACACTTCTTTTTTTGGGGGGGGTCACAACAAAATAAATCAAGAAGTAAACTTCAAGTATGAACACACCCTTGGGGCCTGTTTACACCTGGACACTTTGTGTGTGTTTTATCTTATTTGTGAAATGTTTGCGTCTACATTTGGCCATATACAGTAAATGCATCTCTGCTAAAAATATAAATCTGATCTGCAAATCCTGCACTATATGCAAATTAAACACGGTTACATTGACTAAAGCATCAGGTACACCTATTGTTTTTTAGTTTTTGTTTTTACAGTTATCATTTTCAGAAACGTAAGCGATATATCTTATTTAGCATACAAATCCATTTATATGCAGACTGCAAAACAGCACAAGGCAGGCTCTGCAATTACTGTCATTGCAGGCTTCATGAAAAAACTATTTTTGTGCCATAGATATGTGCAGGACATCATTCAAACATTCTAAACTCTAAAGCGCTTTCTGGTGTGACACTATTTGTTCATTTTAAATAAGCAATTCCATGGAAAACATGAATTAGTTAAAGAACCCCATTCAAGATCATGTGACTGAGGGCCATGACGTGCCCGTGTTAACAATATTTCACTTTTTTGGAACCACTATCAAAATGTGGTTTGTTGTCTTTTGGTGTGTCCAAAAAAAGTATTTAATTGCAAATAATATAAATAGCTCTATATGAAGATAAATGGCTCTCACACTATTTGTATATTATTAAGAGTTGTCCTTCATTTTGGTCATGTCACACGATAGAGCATTTTTATTGTACTTTTTTTACCTTGTGCATAAAATACCCCCCAAAAACAAAACATGTCCCTAAACAAACAAAGCATCTCTCTTTTCACACAGATAGGCTATAGGTGCGTCTAATGCTGTCATTTGATTTTAAGTTAATATTTTATCATTTCACTATCAAAAAGAAACCAAAAAATGAAAAAGAGTGAAACATCTCAAACTGCCATCTTTAGCCTTCTGTTGCTTATACATTTGCTCTGTTATGTCTGATGGTCATATAGCCCATAAAATGTGCACGCTCGCAGTTCTTTTTTAATTTTAAGAGGGGTTAATTTTATTCATCTTGTTTAAACAACCAGATGCATTTCTTACCTCTATGCATCCAAGACCTCCTCCTGAAAATTGTTTGAGCGATCAGATTTACAGTATATCCATCTGAACTGCAATCCATTTCACGATGGACCCTTTTCACAAGACTGTTGTGATGTGTTTAACGGTCATCATAATAAAATTAATCCTTGAAAATTTTTCAGATTTCGATCTTTAAGAAAACGTATTGACATGTACTTGCGTGTGTATTTATATCATCTTTGCATCAAATTGCCACTTGTGTTAGGAGTTTGTAATGCAGCGCTCATGGGCAGGACAGTAACTTTGAACCAATATCAGTGCTCACACAAGGTTTTTCCTTTCTCTGAAAGTCTTGATAACACCATCGTGAAGTTTGAAAAGGGTCCAATGAATAGATCTCTGATCAAAAAAAAAAAAAATGAATGAAGTGCCCAATTAAACAACCCCTTACAAGCAGCTGACAATGAATGTGTGTGCGCAGATGAAGGTGGAGGGCTGTGAGAAGTGCAGTAATCTCTTCAATAAGGAGGGCCGTCTGAAGGTGCTCAGTGCTCCAAAGGAGGGCAGCGAGGAGGACACAGACGAGGAGAAGGAGGCGCTGAAGAACCAGCTGAGAGAGATGGAGCTGGAGCTTGCACAGACCAAACTACAGCTGGTGGAGGCAGAGTGCAAGATCCAGGTACCTGACTTTAGACATCAGCACACATTACCAGTGCGAATTACACAGAGGTGTGTTTGGGTTTAGTCAGAACTATTCTACCACCATAGCAGTGTTTACTGGCTTTAGTTAGGGTGCTGCTCTTCTGATTGGACTCTTGTCAGTTGGAGGTAGATTAGGTATTTACAATCTTTAACTCAGAATGAATCATGTCTGAAGCAGTTGCGCTGGACATGCTGTTATAGTTGCTCTATAGGGGGAACAGAGCGCATGCTAGGAGTGACTAGTGTTGGTTACAAGTAGAGCAAGTTACATAATATTATTATGTTTCTAAGTAACGAGTGATGAATTACATTATAAAATTAAGTGATAATATTTTAGTTTTTACTTTAATTGATTTGCTTAAAAAATCGAATTCCTAAATTGAAATAAGCATAGTCATGTTGAATTGTGCACTATTCATATAGTAATGCATTACTATCAAAGGTAACTTTCCACAGCACTGCAGATGACCATACATTTATCACCAAGCAACAATGTTTTTCATTTGTGCCGTTCACGGTTGATTATGTTGGTCATTGTGGGAATGGTGTGTCTGTGCTGGTCAGTAGAAACAGCTACAGAACTTCACATAGCTATCAGCACTTTTATGATATAGCTAACTTGCAGGATCTTTCCTTTAACTTTTCTCGACCGTATGTTGGAAGAAAAGACTAAAGTTCATCCCGAAATGAAAAAGCCGTCATCATTTGTTTAGCTACACATCATTCCAAAGCCATAAACGTTTATTCCTTTACACACAAATGAAAGTTTTTAATGAAACTCCAGCAGCCTCTGTCGCTTTAGTGGAAATTTCATTCCAGCAGGACAAAAAAAGCATTGTAAAATGTTCAGTATTACTGTATGAGAGCCTTTATGAAGAGACACGATTGATTTTATTCACATATGAATATACAAATATAAGTGACAGCCAATTGTGCTGATTTTATTTACACAAACATTAAAAGAAAGAAATAGTGTCTTTTGTTTTATGAATATATATTATTTGGGAAACACGGTGGTTCAGTACTGTAGGTAGTGCTGTCGCCTCACAGCAAGAAGGTCGCTGGTTCGAGCCTCGGCTGGGTCAGTTGGCATTTCTGTGTGGAGCTTGCATGTTCTCCCTGTGTTCGTGTGGGTTTCCTCTGGCTGCTCCCAAAAAGTCCAAAGACATGCGGTACAGGTGAATTGGGTGAGCTAAATTGTCCGTAGTGTATGTGTGTATGGATGTTTCCCAGAAATGGGTTGCAGCTGGAAGGGCATACGCTGTGTAAAACACATGCTGGATAAGTTGGCGGTTCATTCCGTTGTGTCGACCCCGGATTAATAAAGGGCCTAAGCCGAAAAGAGAATGAATATATTATCTGTTTATTTGGCAGGGATGGTGTACATTAATTATTATTGCTGCTGGAAATGTACCAGAGTTTGCCAAAAGGCTATTTTTCCAGCCATTGTCCCTGGACAGATGTTAAAATTATAATCCTAAAAAACAATACAATAATTAAACTGTAAAACCAAACATAACTAAGCAGAAAAAAACTAAAATGCCGACATTATATAAAGGAGATAAGAGTTGTAAAAACATATTTATATCAAAACAACATTTCTACCGCATACATTGTAACTAATGTAGTTGTCAAAATTGAACTACCTGAAACCAAAACAATTTACTTTACTAGTCTTTATTTAAGAATCACCAATACTGTAGTTTTTGTTCTGCATAAGCCTGACAAGATATATGATCTATCGTTACACTGAATTACACTTTAGTGGGTATCTGCTGTAAGTCATGCTATTCTTTTTTCTGAACAAATATAATCATCACCTCTTTTTTAATATATTCACCAATCTCTATTTTAGCATAGTAAACAAGGTTGAATATTTACAGCATGTTCCATTCAAAAGGGCTTACCCTCTGGAGTGGCAGCTTTGATCGCATGGTGTTAATACAATTTATCCATCCATCCTCTCGGAAACTTGACGTTCTATTGATATACAGGGGAGCCAGTCTGATATCAGACCTTTTCTGATTCATGGGTAACCACGTATGCACGTAAAACCGCGCCAACTTCACTAAGTGCTAATAGTGTTGCAGCACTTAGCGCAGTTGGTGCGGTTAAGTCCAAATATCGTGCTCAAGGCTGGCTATCAGCAGTTACTGCCCAGACTATGCTTTCCTGGCTGATTCCATTCAGTGCTGGTCATCAGAGTAAGGTAATGACAAGTTGTAGGCTACTGCACAATATGGGTTCATACAGTTATGCAAGGTACGTCAATATATATTAAACAAATGCAGAATTCTCAATAAATATTTTGCATTTTTACATTAGGTAGATCAATTTGACGGCCATTTTATAAGTAGCTCGCATGCTGAAAGAGTGTGGGCACCCCTGGACTAGGGCATTTGGATGAACACTTCAGAATAGATCACAATATTTGACACAAACAACTTTCCTGGAGAAAAGATCTTGGGTCCCTTAATGTGTCCATATCCTTCATTCTAAAGAGCCCTTTAAAGTGACCAGACTTGAGAACTTTGGTTTGAAACGACACTTCAATATGATGAACATGATTATGAAGCGCGCATCCCATTTAAAACGAACGATTAGTCTATAACTGTACATACAAATGTATTACCTTTAGGGATTGTTTTAGATAATCCACCGGGTGAAGATCTTCACATTATGTTATAAGAAGAATATCTTGCCTCTGCGCGTAAACTAACCAACAGTAAATGTTTCCTGTAGGATCTGGAGCATCATCTGGGTCTCGCTCTGAATGAAGTCCAAGCAGCCAAAAAGACGTGGTTCAACAGGACATTAAGCTCCATCAAGACTGTGACGGGAGCTCAAGGCAAAGAGAGCGTCTAAGCGAACCACAAACTTCCAGAAACAGACAAAACAAAACACTCCAGCTCCCCATCATCCCCTGCGCTGGACCAGTGCGAACAACACTTTCTCTCTCCTTTTGTATAAAACAAACTAAAGTTTAACTCTAGGGTACCAGCTACCCTCCTTTGAAACACAAATACTTACTAAAGACGAGACTTTAAGGCTAGTCTTTCTACTACTGATGCTAAACAAAGACGTGTAGCGACTGAGCGGGAGATTTCTATTTACTGTCCAACTCACGACTACTTGCACAAACACAGAGTCTGAGGAAACGGAAGGTACGAGGGACACCGGGAAACTAGCAGGACGTTCGTCATTGTAAAAAAGAAAGCAAATGTGTTGCATGTGCCCGACTGAGGTCTGCTTTTATTGTACAGTGTGTGTGTGTTGGTTCTCAGTGGAAGACTAAAAACAGAAATTTGACACTGTACATAAACTGTACAGTGAAGTTTTACATATTCCTCAATGAACCACTAGCTGGCGCCCTTCTGGTGTTCACCAAACTGGGGTATGATGGGATTGCAGTGTAAGCGAAAGGTCATTTACAGTCGCCGTTCATCATGAATTACAGAAAGCACTTAAGCATTGAGCACAGGCTTTGATCGGGAAGCACATCAGGAGGTAAATGAACCTGCGGCAAACACTGTGTATGTATGTGTGTGCGCGTGTGTGTATGTATGGGAAAGGTCTTTGCACCTTGCAGACATATTTATATTGATATCAGGCTTGCTCGAGTTATTGTCATTGTTAAAGAAAGCTGTTCTCTGCAGGCCCTTCTAACAGGCACTGGGTTGTAAATAAAAGCGTATGTTTTTTTGGATTAATTTTATATTTCGACTATTTGGTAACTGTACTAATGTTGCCTAATTGTACTGTGCTACCAATTATTACTCATGTTTTTGCTTTGGACTTCAATTTCAAACTGCTGTCTCATCATTACATGCCAAATGTACCTTTTACCCAGCATTACATGCGTGTGGACATGGTAATAGTGTAGGATGCATTATGTAAACTTCCATGAGTTTCAGTATAAAGCTATGAACATGTGTCTCTGCTGGTCTCGAGTCTGTTCTTTATGGTTTGAGCGTCACAAATAACTAAGCTGTGGTGTTATTTCAACGGTTTACATGTGCTATATAAACTATTGTTGTACTTGACAATAGGCATGGGCCGGTATAAGTTTCTGACGGTATGATAACCTTGGATAAAAATATCACGGTATGACGGTATTGTGTTTACTGCTCTAAAATATATTCTTTTTAAATGTCTGGCTAAAAAACAAAAACTTTTCCCCCTTTTGAACACAGTATATTTTATTTTGAGAAACATTTAAAGTATTTTGGAGCAGTAAACATGTCGGGCTAAATAATTCAAGTGAATCATTGACTTCTGCTGTCCTTATTTGTTTCAAAAACAGATATCTTTACAATTTACACCTAAAAAAACAAACAAACAAAAAAAGTAAATAAAAAAATATCACCCATACTTTAGGAACGGTATAGCAGAAAATTTTGGCGGTATTAAAAAACCTTGACTTTTCCACGGTATACCTTGAAAACGGTTATCGTCCCATGCCTACTTGACAATAAGTTGTAACAGATGAAAAATCAGCTTGTCAACATTTCATTAAAAGATGTCTAAAATAGTATTTTAAAGACGCCCTATAAAGAAAATCTGGGTTTAAGTACACATAGTCCAATACTAAAGGGTTCAGTACATGAAAATGGTCATACCGTAAGCCTCAAACACTATTGTTTCCTCTTCCTGTGTAAATGCGGCAACTGTACTGTAAAACACCTGGTGTGAAACAGGCCAATCAGAACATAAAACAGGATTTGAATGTACTTTGAGTCACATTCTCAGTCATCAGATCAGCAGTTTAAACACAGACTGATATGTTGCATACGGGATCATTAATATACACGCCTCAGGCTGTTTTGAGATTACAACGATATTTTTTCCCCCTCTTATTTTAAGTCAATCAAAGTTTATATTAAACCAAAGACTATAGAATACACGTGTCACTCGTGCAGTTTTTAATGGGGAACAATGTAACTGTCAATATGGAGCTCTGCCTACTAGTACAGGAGCCAATCATCGATCGCTATAGACTGACGATTCTATGGGGGAGAAGCTCAGACCAGATGTGCTTTTACAACAGTTTTTGTGGTCAACAACCACACTGGAATACTTGCTTCACAGACATCAAGAAATATATCCACATAACGCTTGAAATCTGTGCTTTTAAATGAACCGACTACTAGGCTTGCCGCGATAGACGGTGTTACCGGTTTTAAGACGCAACACCGGTGACATCACTTTTCCACCGTGACACCGTCCCCATATATATATATATATATATATATATATATATATATATATATATATACACCGCGTTCCAAATTATTATGCAAATTGAATGTAAGTGTTATAAACACCATTTATTTTTGTTTTTCAATTAAACTCATGGATGGTACTGTGTCTTAGGGCTCTTTGGATCACATAAATGAATCTCAGACACCTGTGATAACGAGTTTGCTAGATGAGCCCAATTAAAGGAAAAGTACTTAAAAAGGGCGTTCCACATTATTAAGCAGGCCACATGTTTCAAGCAATATGGGAAAGAAAAAGGATCTTTCTGCTGCCGAAAAGCGTCAAATAGTGCAATGCCTTGGACAAGGTATGAAAACATTGGATATTTCACGAAAACTTAAGCGTGATCATCGTACTGTGAAGAAATTTGTGGCTGATTCTGAGCACAGACGTGTTCGTGCAGACAAAGGCAGAATGTGGAAGGTTTCTGCCAGACAAATTCATCAGATTAAGAGAGCAGCTGCTAAAATGCCATTACAAAGCAGCAAACAGGTATTTGAAGCTGCTGGTGCCTCTGGGGTCCCACGAACCTCATGGTGTAGGATCCTCCAGAGGCTTGTGGTTGTGCGTAAACCTACTATTCGGCCACCTCTAACCAATGCTCACAAGCAGAAAAGGTTGCAGTGGGCCCAGAAATACAAGAAGACTGATTTTCAAACAGTCTTGTTTACTGATGAGTGTCGTGCAACCCAGGATGGTCCAGATGGATGGAGTAGTGGATGGCCACCATGTCCCAACAAGGCTGCGACGTCAACAAGGAGGTGGCGGAGTCATGTTTTGGGCTGGAATCATGGGGAGAGAGCTGGTAGGCCCCTTTAGGGTCCCTGAAGGTGTGAAAATGACCTCTGCAAAGTATGTAGAGTTTCTGACTGACCACTTTCTTCCTTGGTACAAAAAGAAGAACCGTGCCTTTCGTAGCAAAATCATCTTCATGCATGACAATGCACCATCTCATGCTGCAAAGAATACCTCTGTGTCATTGGCTGCTATGGGCACAAAAGATGAGAAACTCATGGTGTGGCCACCATTCTCCCCTGACTCAACCCTATTGAAGACCTTTGGAGCATCCTCAAGCAAAAGATCTATGAGGGTGTGAGGCAGTTTACATCAAAACAGCAGCTCTGGGAGGCTATTCTGATATCCTGCAAACAGATTCAAGCGGAAACTCTCCAGAAACTCACAAATTCAATGGATGCAAGAATTGTGAAGTGATATCAAAGAAGGGGTCCTATGTTAAGATGTAACTTGCCTTGTTAGGATGTTTTCCATTGAAATAGCTTTTGACTTTAGAAAATATGACCACCTAATGCTGCAAATTCAGCAAATGCCTGTTTTCAGTTCTTTACAACCTTTAAGATGTTTAACGCTGTTGTGCATAATAATTTGGAACAGTGCAGTTTCAGTGTTTTATTTTTAAAATAAATGCTGTTATCATTAAGAGGTTTGTTCAATAAAATTTGAATTATAGCCTAATGGTTGATTACTTGAAAATTATACTGACTGTCATTTGCATTGACTAATTATGAAAAGCAGAGAAAGATATCAGTTGCATAATAATTTGGAACGCGGTGTATATATATATATATATATATATATATATATATATATATATATATATATATATAATTATTATTATTATTATTATTATTATTAAAGTATTTGTTCATGCAGCAAGAATGAGGCTGCCAAAATGGGAAATGCACTTAAAAAAATCGGCCGCAGAAGTCAGACGAACAGGTGCAGCCATCAATTAGTGATGCATTTAAGCGGTGCACAAAATATTATATTTCTCTAAAACAGCTATTCTACGAGCCTACAACCGTATCCGTGATGCGCTGCAACAGGCCATTTCCACCAGTCGAGTATTTTTCACTTACAACAGATATTTGGTCGCTAACTTTCCATTTCATGGAATGGACACAATGCCTCCAACCTGAACCTATATCTGTGCCCAGCACTATTGAGAAGACAGAGAAACCCCGCACGGACCGTGCCCTTTTTGCTGTAAAGGATTCAATTCTTATTCACGGAGCGGAACAAAATCACGACGCCACAGTTGGACGAGCACAAACACAAAAAAATAATTCGTATATTTTTCTTGGAAAAAAATACCTTTTTGAAACGAATTTCGTTAGCAATAATTTGTTTCTTAATTGTTATGTATTTTTCGTTGGTCAGTGAACTACTAGAAAAAAAGGAATAACGAATAACCTTTGCGGTGATGTGCTTATGTCCGCTATGTCAAGTCCGCTATATGCAAACATGAGTTGCCGTGAGGTTGTGTTTGGTTGTTGAATAAAATAGCCTAAATTAAATTAAAGTTAAATATTTATAGTTTCAGAGAATCCTATATTATACTGTCACTATTAATGAAATATTTGAATAAGCAGGACAGGCCTTTACGATGTAGCTATTAAACCATCTCTGTTGAAAGGATTATAGCAGTGGCACCAGCAGAAGTACGGGCGTGAATAAATGCCGCTTAAATAATTGAAATTGATTATTAAACAGTATACACTACACATACCTTTCAACCCTCACGTATTTCCCGGGATTCTCCCGTATTTTACAGTCATTCTCCGACGGGTGTCAATAAACATTAAAGAGCCGATCCTCCCTATACGCAACCCATAGCTACCGCTGAACCACCAGCGCCGCCCCTTCTTCTTAAATGTGAATCTTTCTGTGCTTTCGTTTTATTAAGCAATGTAACACTTTAGAATAAACATAAAAACGGCGGGATTCCCTTTCCTTTTCATTACAGGTGCCGTCGCTCCTCCTGTGCAATCCTCAGTCAAAACAGTCATAAAGCGGTGCGTGACTGCCAGCTGACGCGTCCATAGTGATAAACCGACGCTGTATTCTGTACACTCGATTAGAAGCAAAGCGAAAGTGGATACTGGGTTTTGGGTGCGTGTTTGAACAGACATATACACATGAAACATCTAAAGATGTCGATCTTAATGGTTAACTAATTTTGTCTTAAATGAGCATAAAACGTTAGGAAAGCAATCGAATGCCGTCATTATAACTATAGATGTAAACTGTGTTATTTATAACAGAGACACCTCTGTTATTTAATGTAATCAAACAAAAAATCTAAATAAATGATTCATTCACTGCTCTTTATTCAGAATGTGTAAGATATACAGTGAAGAAAAGATTAATACGATTAGATAACTTGATTCTATTTCTTTCATTGATCATTTTCTTGTCGGCTTAGTCCCTTTATTAATCCGGGGTCGCCATTCTATTTCTTTATAATAAAAGAATTTTTTTTTCTAAACTATTTGCTAATGTATTCTATACATTAAAAATAAGATCCTTTATTTTCACACCACAATGCTGACAGGTATGACTACAATATGTTGACAAAGCAGGAAAGAATGAGAATAAATAAAGGTGTGCGTTTGTGTGATTTAAAGTGTGCATGTGCTTGCATGGTAGAAGATGTAAAGAAAAGATGTTTCTTGTTCATTCATTTAATCTTATTTAAACATTGTGCAATTTATTTATTTATCTTTCCATTTTATTATTCGTTTTAAAAACATTCTAATATAGACTACGTAACGTTTATGGTTGTTATTAGTTTGGTTGCAACTTTCACAGTTTTTTCAGCCTGTAGCATTGTTGTTGTTTGTTTTTTGTTATGTTAATAAAAGTTCTGTGTTTAATAACAGTAATTTTTTTGGTAGTGTCGTTGTCCTCCATTCAAACAATTGACGCCGAATTGCCAATTGCCGCAAGACTGAAAGTGAAAGCATAATACGCATGCGTTTATAAGCCATTTAAAAGCAGAAAAAAAAGAGGAAAAGAGGAAACCCCCACCCCCACGGTGATTACCGGTATTACCGGTGTTGTCACATGTCGATTAACCGGTGGCGAAATTTCTTCATCGTCACAACCCTACCGACTACACTTGAAAACTTGAAAAAAAGTTTTCTGGTTTTGTAATTTGTATGCATGCAAGGTACAGTCAGTCCTGTGATGTGCGTTTGACATTACAACAACTACTCAAACGCCCATAAATGTGTAAATAAAGAGTCGCTGTTATTTCTGGAGGAGATTCACCATCAAGACCAAGTTGTGAATTATTTCAGAAGAGCAGCGTGATCTGATGACATAGTATCCAGAGAATGATAAAGTGTAAAACGCTCATACTGTAAATGAGGTAGGTGCCGTGATCTCGTTTCCTTCGAAGATGAGCACCGAGTGAAATGACTTGCCTTAAAGGGCCACGAAACACCAAAACACATTTTTTGAGCTGTTGACAGTCATATATGAGTCCCACGCTGCTATAAACACTATTAGGACACATATAATTGGCTAAAAAGTGAAAATTGGTTGTTTTTGCGTTATTTCGAGCAAATTCGTTCTTCCGGTTTGAAACGAATTTTTGAGGCTGCGTCATGCCTATGAGAGCCATGCGAATTCTCCCGCGTGGTGACTGGAGGTCTGTCCCGGCGTGAACCAATTGACGTCTTTGAGCGTGCAGCATTAATTCACGACATAGCCTTTGTTCAAGCCAATCAGCGCGCTCTGCTGGGTTTGCGGTGCAACTCATTAATATGCACGAGAGCTTCGAAGACTGTGTGTGTACGTGTTGCAGTGTCCAGACGGCAGAGACGCCACGCTGTGTTTCCAAAACAAGTGGAAGGAGACGCAGGTCGCCAGTGTTGTATTTATGAGCTGCAGCTGTAGCCATAGTAGAGAAGGTTTAGTCTTGGCAGCTGGACACACGCGCGTGCAGCAGAAACGCGTCTGTAAGAAACTTTATTTTTTCACCCGAGAGCTTTCCGCATCTGGAAATAGTTTTGCCGCTCGTCTCCTTATAAAACAGACGCCGCTCCAGTTTATGTGGATTGTCTAGAGATTTGGTAAGCCATCAGTGCTCTTTGTTTGTTTATTCAGTTCGTAGTTAGTTAGTAGTTCATAGAGTTCGTAACTCTGTCAGTGTTTAAAGACGGACCTTTGTCAAAATGATGAACTGTTACTGAGTTTACAGTACGTTAATATCCGTACAATATTAAAGACTGAAAGATCCGCTGTACATTCTGCTCTCCGAGTGTAAACACTGCAGTCAAACTATTACTTTTGTGTAGAATTTTCTCCGCATTTTGTGACCGGATAGTCTGCGGAGGGATTTTATTTCTCCCTTACGCCGCGCTGTATCAAATGCTACATTAAAACAACACTCTCAATAGTTTCTCACATCTAGTTTGTCATGGGGGACATGCAGGAAATGCTCCTGGATTAAAGTATAAGCACCAAACTGCCGCTAAAGTCAACAAATTAATAATTTGGCTAATAATTAGATTATTGATGTCACTTCACACAGTCATTTCTCCCCCTGCGTCTGTGTGCGTCGTTTTTTTGAAAATGAGCGCGTGCACAAATGGAAACTCCCATCTTTATGCAAAACCTTCCCTCATTCCCTCCCCTGACACTCCCACCTAAACAGAGCTGGACACACCCACTTTCCTGAGCTTTTCCAGACTGTAGGTGTGAAAACACCCAGCTGAGCCAGGGGGTTTCGTGGCCCTTTAAAGGGAATTTGATTAAACTTATCATGTACAGTTGAAGTCAGGGTTATTAGCCCCCCTAACTTATTGAGAAGATTTTCTCAATAAGTTTCTGAGCATAATAGTTTTAATAACTCATTTCTAATAACTGATTTATTTTATCTTTGCCATGATGACAGTAAATACTATTTTACAAGACACTTCTATACAGCTTAAAGTGACATTTAAAGGCTTAACTAGGTTAACTACGCAGGTTAGGGTAATTAGGCAAGTCATTGTTTAACGATGGTTTATTCTGTAGACTATTAAAAAAAATATATAGCCTAAAGGGGCTAATAATTTTGACCTTAAAATGGGTTTTAAAAAATTAAAAACTGCTTTTATTCTAGTGGAAATGAAACAATTAAGACTTTCTCCAGAAGAAAAAAATATTATCAGACATACTGTGAAAATTTCCTTGCTCTGTTAAACATCATTTGGGAAATATGCAAAAAAAGAAAAAAAAATTCAAAAGGGGTTTAATAATTCTGACTCATGTGATGAGTTGACTCTTATTTTAAAAACGAGAGAAGCTGCAGTCAAAGCCAGGCATGACATTAACACTGATTTTAGAGGGCTGTGTAGTCGTAATTCCTGACAAAACTACAGCAGGTCACTTCAGTAAACATCGGTGTATATTTTACAGTGAACATATTTAACATTTCATTAAAACACTCCTCAAAGCTGAAGAAATCCTCTGCTAATGTTAGCTAACTTAACTTGGCTCTTTTTTATCTGCACAAACCAAATGGCCATAATTTGAGGAGCCCCTATTATGCATTTAAAAAAAGGTCATATATTAGTGGGGGGGGGGGGGGGGGGGGGTCCAACAACATGCTGATATGTATGAAAGGTCAAAAAAACACTTTAATTGTCTTATAATATGCATTTCCTAATTATCCCAGCGACATCGATATGATTCATTCAGTGATTCATTTGTTCCCAAAGCCCACCTTAGCGCGAAGATTGGAAAAATTTGAAAATTGACTGCACCGCACATGAGGAACAGCTGGTGGTGGCCATAGCAAAGACAAACAGCAGAGGATCACGAGTTCAGAAACGCATTTAAATCGGTAAAGGAAGAAGTACACGTCACGTTTTTAACGTGGTTTTGGACACAATATGTGAACAGCCACATAAAGATTTAACCTAAGACATACAGCACAAGCACTGATCTATAATAGATACGTGATTACAAGCTGTGCAGGGCGATTACAACTTATAACTCACAATTAAACACATATTTTGCAAACTACACAAAACGAGGCAACAATTTTAATTACACTTACATGTTATGATCCGGACGAAGAAGAAACTGGTCCATTTGAGCTGTAACAGTTACTGACAAAGTCCCATGCATAACAGTCTCTGCTGCTCCTTCAATAGCAAATATTGTATCAATCATCAGAAAAATGACAGGAACAAACACAGCGCTAGGTTGGCTAAACTGTGGTATTGTTGTGAAAATTAACTTTAACCTTTTATTCCCCGCAGCCGAATCTCCGTCAGTCATCGTCATTTTCGCGTCATGATCAGTCCTGTGATCCCCCACGCCTCTGCTAGTGTCTGCTGGGAAAGCGTGTTCAGATTTTACTGGACGGAACTAAATATTTGGTGATGTACCATATCGACGTCGATGTAATCAAGCAAAAGATCCAAACCCAACTCGATTCATTTATTCGACTCTGAGTCAACTATTATGTTTTTATTCACTTAGTGCTGTTACACACTGCATGGAAGCTAATATTCAAAAACCCATAGTAGGGGCTCTTTAAAGGTTTATTTTTTAACGGTATGCGATGAAACAGTAATAAAATATTTGTTAAAAATAATTGTATATTTGCTAATTAAACATTTGAACAGTCACATTTAGGAAAAATTATTGTCTCTTGACATATGTGATTGGTTGATCGTCATCCTCTCTTCTTGGGCAGATCACACAGATTAATAAACCGCCATCATCTTCTGTTATTTAAGCATAATAGTGCATTACTGCCTATTTTGCCACCTACTGGAGTAAACCGGCGTCTTGCCAACAACATCTCAATATGATATCTCACGAAGTTTAGTGTAATTTAGACAAATTGCATCATTTGGTAATTTATTATGTTAATTATTTTATTAATTTATTATGTTTATATTATACAAACACATGTATACCGTCGGGTATAGTGACGCATCACTCAGCTCTTACTGCCAATTCTCTTAAGTAAAAGAATAGCAACACACTTTATTAAACTTCATCTGTGTATGCAGAGGTTGACTTTAATTCTTGACTGCATTTACATTCAAGCTTCAATATACAACACAAAACATCTCTGCATATCTCTTTTGTCGAGCCTGTATTTTATTTTGGGTTAAATTAGTCTTGTGGTTTAAATTAGTCAGCTCACTCATTAAATGCATCATGCCACAAGAATTAAAACTGCCAATTAAAATATACTAATTAAATTATTGACAGGTCCTTTAAAATCTCATATTTAAAATATTTTACTCATATTTAAAAAATTTAAAATACAAGTCATTACCTGTAAATGTTTAACTAAACAAAAAAGCTATTCAGAGATTACAAACCACATTTTTAAGCATTCATTTTGACAGAGAAATTTACCTCAGGATACCAGCTACTGCACAGAATATCATTACCAAGAGCTTACTTTAGAAAATCTTATTACAACATTTATCAATCTAAATGCCACAAAACAATAATCATATGATGTAGCCTATGGTTATAGCCTTTATTAGATTTTCTATATAGGGATGTCTGACATGAAACCAGGTAAGGTCTGTTTTTTGTTTTTATTCTCTATATATCTATGAACGAATAACTGGAGAATTCAAGATTTGTGTTTTTAGAACAATATAAAAGCAATTCTTAACCACACCTTGTCAGTGTTTTCTGAATATTGCTTTCACCTTTAGCCTATACATAATGAAACCAATATTTAGCTCGTTTCAGGTTAAAATGTCGCTGTTGTGATGGCTTGAAATATGATTTCTGAATTAATTACAACCCTGATTAGGGTGTAAATAATAAATGAAAATAATATAACCCATTTTTGTTTACATGACTCTTAAATTTCATAACATAGCCATAGCATACTAATGGTGGTTCATAGCCATAGCATAACAGAGCACGTGGCTTTCTTTTTAATCGTTTTGAAATATGTGATATAGGTCTACGTGGTAAACTTAAAGTAGGTTAGGGTAGGCTAAAGAAACGCATGATTTGTTATATTCTCTGTCTGTTCAGTTAAACAACGAGAGCAATCACCAGCAGATGTCATTTGCGAGATGTGTTTTGATGGCTATTTTGCAGCTTACCTTACGTAGACGATGAAGACGTGACTTTCACTCTCAGCTGCAACAAGCGGACGCAATCAGAGAAACACGGATGGCTTACTTAAAGCTGATATAAAGACAGCGCCCTCTGTTTGTCAAAAACAAATCTTATTAACATCATGTTAGCGTTGACTGCTATTCTAGATGTGAAAACACCATGTAACGCCATAGCCTACTGTATCTGTCCAAGTTAAACCATCTGTTGCTAGTCTTACGAAAATGGGAAAAACTCTAGAATTGTAGCCTATTCCTTCTCTGACGACGTAAGTCTGACGGTTTAAGCAGATTATCCATAACCACGTCTGTCTGTATTTCTGCGAGTCAGAGAAGGCAAAGAGCTAAAAATAACTCTGCTGTCTATTTAAAATTCAGAATCAGTTGGATTTACACACTGCTGAGGTAAATTCAGCAAGAGTTTCCAATTGATATTGATGTCTGCTGGGTTTTTATCCAGTGCACAACCCTTGTTAGGATGCTCCTAATACACACCCAAATAATATGTTTGTAACTGGATTCATCACATGTAGCTGAGTAATAATTACATTGGATTATAAAAGTAGTAATATAGACCATCTTTGCACTGTACATTGTACTAAAATAATGAACATGAAAAGAGTTATGTATGTTCAAATTCACAGCATTCAGGAAAAGAGTATATATATAAAAGCTTGCATATTTTAAATTTGCATATATATAATTAGCCTCATCCCAAGGGGCACACTAAACCCCCACGGTCTTCCTGAGTCCACACTCTCATGAAGTGATGCTATTTTGCCTGCTGTCAGAAATCTGCTGTAGAGCTCTCTTCAGTGTGGTTGACAGAATTGCAGGTGCAAAAAGGATGCTCACTACATTCAGATGAGTGCATGTAATCATACTGTACATAGTGTTATAAGTACACTATAAAAAAGCAAGTTAAGTAAACCTACCTCCTCCAAGTTCCAGGTTTATTTGTCGTCTACGGCAATAGGTATATTCATATTTCTTTAAAGTACTGTACACTGTAAAAAGCAATTACTTCAAAAGTGAGTAAAACCGTTGCCTTAAATGTGATGAGTTGATTTTACTTCAAAATGTACATAATCCTACGCTGTAAAAAATCCAACTTACAAATTGTTAATTCAGTTTAAAATTGTAAGTTAGATGGACATATTTTTTAGCTCAGAGTTGAATTTACTCATAAAAATGATTTAACTGCATGTTTGGAACTGTTTGTTCAATGAAAGAAAAAAATTCAGTTGAGGAGACTTTAAATTTTGATTTCTCCATATCTTAAAAAAAAAGAAAAAATTGAGTTAACTTAAAATGTTAAAGCAAAACCGGCTGCAAAGAAATTTTGAGTTTATCAAGCTTCAGTGTTTAAAGTTATGCCAAATTATTCTATAAAGTACATTTGACTTAAACCAGCCTTTTTGGTCAACTTAAAAAATTAATTTGGCACAACTTTAAACACTGAAGCTTAATAAACTCAAAATTTCTTTGCAGACGGTTGCTCGAAAATTTTAAGTTAACTCAACTTTTTATTTTTTAGTGTATTAAACTTAATAACTTATAACTGTTAAAGGTGCAGTAGGTGATCTGCCAAAATGCTAACCGGTTGGTATAATATATGTCCAAAGCTAAAGCCACACCTCCTGAAATAATGAACACCACATTAAAGATGACAGAGACCCAGTAGATCATGTCATTCACCAGTTACATTTTTTTATAGTACTTTATAATGCTACAACTCTGAACAAAAAACTGTATTATATCTAGCAGTTTTGCAGTTGTGTAGCAAGCAGAAAATTTCATAATGTGCAATGTTTCATGCATGCAAGGATCGCTGCTCTCACTCTCTCACACGCTGTTTAGTGGTTGGCCGGCAGCGTGCAGGAATTACACTTATTACTAAGCCATACTTAAACACTATTTCAGTCCGAATATTCAAAGTAGCATGGTAAAAATATAGGGAGCTCGTCACAGGCTGTCATTGTTCAAAAATGAACCAATGTGAATATAAAACCAACTTCAGCTCAGTAAAGCAGGCTAGGTGGAATAGCGCTGTTTACTTCCGTTTTGTTGTTAAACTAAATAAAAATCTACATTATCGATGCTGTAAAAGGTTTTTATGAAACTAAAAATAGTCACATCAATCATTTGCCGGAAGATTAAAACTAAAATGGTTTTAAAACACAACATCACCTGTCTAAAAGAAATACTTCAGCCATGGTGTCGTCCTTCCTCCAGTGTGCAAAACTCAAATATTTATTCAGGATTTTAAAAAGTTTTGATTCAGCATTTGTTTTACCGCTGTCACTCGTGTCCACATGTCCGTGGCCCATGTGAACGTGCATCGGCGGATCTGCGTGAATGGGTGCGCAGTTGTAAAAATCTGCGTTAGATAGACTGATTCTGATAAGTAGACCAAACTGACAGTTTGGTCTACTTATCAGAATTATGGGAAATGTTAGCCCGACATATATTTAATTGGAGAACATTTTTTAGTCTTGTGGCTTAGCCAGAATATAAAAATACATTTAGATAATTTACTTTAATCATTACTATTGTAATGTGAAGAGAATTGGAATGAAAAGAACCAGCACAACAAAAAATGTTTCCGAAGACCATCGTCTACTGCACCTTTAAGTTCGCTTACTTTTTCAGAATTAGTTAATTTACTAGGCAATGCATTTACTCACTAAAGTAAGGTCAACTAAGCACTTTTTAACAGTGTGAATGCTACACTAGGAGCATATCAGGGGAAATGGCTCACAATCTCAATATTTACTAGCGATTTATTTTTTGTTTCTGGCACTTATGTAACCTGAGATGAAGTCTTTTGTCAATTAAAGGTGTACTCACACTAGGCCATCCCAACCATGCCCAGACAATGACTTTTATAAACATTTATGAGCGTCAAAAGTGGTGGATCTGTTCAGCAAAATATCTGACTGTGTGTTACTGCATATTAAACAACTTAAAGTAATACAAAGCAATATAACCAAAGCAATTTCCATTATATGGAGCGAGAGCGCTTCCTTTTCTGCTAAATTAAATAGTCGCATCATCGATGATCATCAATCGGGCTCGGAAGGCATAAAATGCAATGTGAGTGTGGGTTGAGGGGGAAGGGGGGACAATCACACCTGAGCAAGGATCAAGACAACCATACCTTGTATGACTACTCCCAAATTCTTTATTATGTCATCTGGCTTTGATAGACTCAACAACTGGTCTGACACAGGGGCGTAAATCCCGGGGGGGACAGGGGGGACGTGTCCCCCTGCATCCGAGGGTTGTCCCCCCCTCCAAAAAATGTATATATATATAAAAATTGCACCCTCCAACGTGAAAAATATATGTATCTATATCTAAAATAATTTTGTAAGTTCAAAAAACAAACGCAAAAAAGTGCATTTAGAAATAGAGTTCCCCCTCCCCTTCCTCACAGTGGTTTGGTCCACTGCCTGCTTTCGCGGTTCTCACCCACTCTACACAGACGAGACGAGCCAGGTGTACCGGTGCCGTGCTGCTGCAGCTAAATCACTGTTTAACTCCAGTACGTATGGTTTAATTCACTGTAAATAAAGCGATTTCTCTTTAATGTAGTTGATACAGACTCGTTCATAAATTAGTAGCATCAAAAATGCTGATTACCGATGTAATTTTCCATGAATGTGCTACATTAGCGATTAAAACATTACATGTCTAGTTAACGTAGGCTTGTTTACAATAGTTTTTTTGCATAGTGGGCTGCAACTAAGACGCCAAAGTCAATGTAACGACTTGTCATGGCATAATGTTAAATAAAGCAAGTTAAATTAACCCCTTAGAGATTTTACATACTGTAATTCTTTAAATAATTGATTTTGTTACAAAACAATACTTATTTTTTTATATATCTTTTTCACAATAACCGTTTCAGTCATGTTTAAATTGTGTTGTATGTTGTTGATGGCTGGACTGTTAACAAGATAAAGCAATAAATAATTTTGAAGTAAAATCTGCTTTGTCATTGAACCTGAAAAATACTTTTGAAAATAACTATAATGACGCAGTGTCCATGCTACAATAATAATGATAGAATCGGAGTTTTTCCACTGTGCCAACATATCTTTATAAGTACAATTTGACTGTATTATTTGTGTCCCCCTCAAAAAATTGCTCATGAGAAATTTTACATTCATTGTCCCCCCCTACTGTTAAATGAAATTTACGCCCTTGGTCTGACAATATGGTCAGCATTCATAGTGCAGGGAGAACTTCAGTCCTGGAGAGCCACTGTTCTTCAGAGTTTAGCTCCATCTCTGATAAAACATAACATCAGGAATATCAGGCCTTTCCTATCAAACATGCTGCTTCTACTGCTTGTCCAGACACCTGTTCTGTGCTGACTGGACCACTGAAGTGCTCTATTGGCTGGCCTTCCAATCAACCTCATCAAGCCCCTGCACTGATCCAGAATGTAGTCATTAAAAAGCCAAAGTAAGTGCATGTCACCTTTGTTCACTCTATACTGGCTGTCAATTGCGGCTTGCATCAAATTCAAGGTGCTGTCATTGTCTACACTGCCTTTGTGCCTACAAAATAACCACGGTCTCTACAGCCCTTTACCTAAATTCATTTCTTCAGGATTATGTGTCTGGCAGAACGTTGTGTTCTGCTAATGAAGGACACTTAGGCCCAATCCCAAGTCTACCCCTTAGCCCTACCCCTCGTTTTGCGCGTTCACATCAAGGGGTAGGGGTGTCCCAATTCTCTTTAGCTTGAAGGCATAGGGCTAAGGGCAAGGGGTATATACCCCTTTGAACGAAGATTTTTCAGGACCACACTTCAAACGGAGGGGTAAAGAAATTACCCAGAATACACCTGGCACAGCGGCAGGATAGCTGAACCCGGAAGTAAGGAGATCCACAAATTAGTATTTTTTGACATTATTATGAATTTTTACGACAAACAAACACATGCTTTAATATATTCATAACCACGTTCGTCTTTTACCATCATGCTTTAAAAAAAAAAACGCTAAAAAAACACAATAAATTTCGCGATCTATAATCCATAATCATAACTCCAGTACAGCAGTCCCAGAACATTCTGACACACGATGACACTCGAATATCCTGTCAGTAATGTCTAGTGGCTGGGAATGAGCTGTTTACAGTGTCTGCTATAATGTTAATGTTGTTTTCGTGTGTTTACATTGATAAATATGGCCACTGTGTAAATGCACAGTACAGTTAGGATCTTATTGCCACATTAGATCGTTATGATAACTTAATATATGCCTTCAGTGATTTCCTGAAGATAAACACCAAAAAATAACACAACTGGAATAACTCCAGCAGTCGTGATTGTCTGATCTCATATGAAGCAAGAGATCGCGATGACATGATGACGTATGCAGGTGTTGAAGTGCTGTCCCAATTCTTAGGGGTAAGTTTTCAAGCCCTTCCCCTTAACCCTCGGTTGTAAGGGCCAAGGGGAAGGGGAAGGGCCAAGGGGTAGGGGTACAAAAATAGAATTGGGATTGGGCTTTAGTAGATCCTAAAGTAGAATAAAATCACTTTCAAGGACTTTTACCAATAATGTTCCATACATGGTTGAACAACTTGCCTAACACTGCACAAGAAGCACATAAGATTTTAACTAGTTTAATAAAAAAAAAACAATTGATCATATTTCATTCTAGATCGGTCAAATTATTTGTTCTTCATTAAACAAGATAATGTACAACAATACAGGACTAAGACTCGTCACATACTGTATTGTTGCTTTTCTGGTGATTTGACTTCTATTTTGCCCTAATTTGGAAGTCGCTTAGGATAAAAGAATCTTCTACATTAATAAGTGCAATCATGATTGTACACAGGTTATATTTTTTAGGTGTGTTTGATAAGGTATGGAGCTGAACTGTATGAAAGTGGTCTTTCAGGATTGAAGTTGCCTGTCCCTGTCAAGTGTTTGTCCAACAGTGCGCCTTGTAATATCATTATGCTTGTTTATAAGCATGGCATGTTAACTCTTTAAATAGCATGTGGGTCTGTGAAATTATCACCCAGGGATGATGTGTTAGGCATGTTTGAGAATCCTGTTACTGGGAGTTACCTGGCATCAGTCCAAAACCGAAACATCACCGTTGATGAAACCTAACTCAACAGCTCACTTGTCGCTCGTTAGTGAATTCATTAAGAGGTGGAGAACAGGGGGAGCATTGATAGCACACATTTACTCACAAATAGAGTCTGATCAGTTCATGCCTGAGTATCCAGACCCAACCCCATGAGCCTCCAGCGCTGCCTCGGTTTCGCTGACGCAGGCCTGGTGTTATGCTTGCTCAGTCATCGAAAATAGTGTCTAATAGAGGCAAGGAACAGCTGCAGGGAGAAAAAAAATCTGCAATGGTTTTCCCAGATGAGAGGTGTCTAATAAACAGCTGGGATCTTTTACATCCTGGCAACATGTATTATGTCCACTGTCATGGTCAAACACTTGGTCTTACCTCACCAAGACTCAATGCATGTTAACAGCCCAAAGGAGACCTGTCAGGGATTTGTTCCTGGTCCTTTTTCCAGTTCAGACCTGGCTTTCTGGTTGAAGAACCTCTGTGTAAAGCAAGAATTTGGCTATAGGCCACAGTAGAGCCAATTACTCAGTGTGAGTGCAGTGTGATGCAGACGAGGAGATCTGACACCAAGAGTAACCGGACTTCTGTCAGATCACCAGTGCCTGTCATTGAACACCAACATTCCCTAGAATGTTCTTTCCATGCTGATCCAATGCAAGTGTGGATTACCAGAGATTGTCTGACTAAACCTTTTAAACCCATCATGAGCCTACACATGTATCATACAGACATCCCACTCTCCTTTATTTGATCCTTTTGAGTTGAAAGCACTAAGCCACTCCAGAGATCCCAAAACAGGCAAGTGACAAAGCTATAGTTTGTCACTGTCAAACTCCTAAAACATCACTGATGTCATCTGATAATCTCATGGTATTTCAGACCCTCCGTGTACTGTTTGATTTACAGGACTGTTTGCTTCTTGCTGGAAATGATTTGTATGGATTTGCATTCTTCTGATGACTTTAATTTCACCCATGCTGCAATGCCTAATTTCTCCCTGCTCCTATTTAACCGTCCATCAATGTTACAGTGTGCAGTTTACATAACTAATAACAGATTATGAGAGTTAATTACAGTTAATTATAATCCCAGACAACTATTATCTAAGAACAATATTCTTACACAAGTCTGACAACATGTACCCTTTACAGCCTTTCTTTCCAATATACACTTTTGTGACTATTTGACCCCTAGGTAGAAATCTCTGGCACAGCTTGTCTTGTGCAGAAGTTTTTTCTTGAAATTGGGATGTTCGAACCTGCACCTGGAGAACAACTTCCCTGCAGAGATTAGCTCCAAACCTTATTCAACTCACTTGAACCAAGGTAATCAGTTTCTTCTGACTCACTATGACAGGGGTGCACAAACTCTGTCCTGGAGAGCCAGTGTCCTGCATATTTTAGCTCCAACCCTAATTAAACACACATGAACTAGCTCAAGCTCTTTCTAGGTATACTAGAAACTTCTAAGCAGATGTGTTGAAGGAAGTTGGAGCTAACCTATACAGGACACCGGCCCTCCAGGGCTTAGTTTAGTCTATCTAGAACAGGGGTGCTCACCCCTGTTCCTGGAGATCTACCTTCCTGCAGATTTCAGGTGCAACCCATATCAAACACCCCTGCCTGTAATTATCAAGTGCTGTTCAGGTCTTAATTAATTGATTCAGGTGTGTTTGATTAGGATTGGAACTGAACTGTGCAGGAAGGTAGATCTCCAGGAACAGGGTTGATCATCACTGATCTAAAAAGAGCTTGATTAGCTGGTTCAGGTGTGTTTGATTAAGGTTGGAGCTAAACACTTCAGGACACCGGCCCTCCAGGACCAAGTTTGGACACCCCAGCATTAAGAACTTCCAGACAAGTGTGGTTGGCGCTAAACTCTGCAGAGGTTTGGGCAACTTTATGGAACCTAAAATGACAAGCGGCCACATAACGGACACATATGACAGCTATTTTTAAGAGGCAGATTTAGTTTAAAATGACATCACGTGTCTTCAGTTGCAGTTGATTAAATAGTATGGAGTAATGGAGCTTTTAGAACAGGGGTGCCCAATCATGTACTTGGAGATCAACCTACCTGTAGAGTTCAGTTCTGTAGAGTCCAAGCTTACATCAACACACCTGTTATATGAAACACACCTTAAAATCTTAATTACCTAATTCTGCAAAGTTCAGCTCCAACCCTGAAACACGGATCCGTCTGTGCAGCTCATTAAGATCTGCAGGGGCACTAGATAATTACGAACAGATGTGTTGGTGAAGGGTTGGAAGTGAACTTTTGCAGGAAGGTAGAGAAGAGAACTGGGCATCACTGCTGTGGGGCTTGAAGTTGGTCATGTCCCAAAAGGCAACCTAAGCCTATGCTGTCAGCACTTTTGTGATATCATGCCACATTGACTTTCAGGGAGGAATGTATTGTTGAGGGGGGATAGGGAAAGTGTTATGATAAAGTGTTAGGGGGTGCATATCTGCTACATATGGGGTGTTTGGGAGCACCTTCTAGCGATCTAAAATGGCAAACAGATGCTCCCAATACTGTACCAGGAGATAAACCTTTCTTCAAAGTTCAAACACTCCAGGACAGTTGTCTGTAATCATCATGTGCCCAGAAGATCATAATGAGCTTCTTACTTGTGTGTTTGTTCAGGGATAGAGCTAAACTCTAGTTCTACTCTGTGGACATGCATACGACTATTGTAACCACAAAGTCAAAGCAAACATTTCAAAAGACTGCAAGATCACATGAAGTGTGGAATTTAGGACAGAGCCATTCTTTTTTAAGCCTGGCTCAAACTGTGCGATTTCAGATATGATTTATTTACAGACAAATGTATGGGCATCCCAAAAGATGCCTTTAATCCTAGGCTAAAATCTGTGGCCTTTGATGGTTTGACATGTTCAATGACAGTAGACTAATGATAGTTGTGATAACATTTTTTCCCTCCAACGAAATACTGGTGTCATGAGAAATCCAGTCCCTGAGAATTGGCTCTGCCTAGGACCCTGAGTGATCCTATTGTTTAACTGGCGCTGTAGGTATAGTTTGCAGCGCCTGATTATAAAAAACTGTATTACAACTATTAATTCTGTGGAATCACGTTCTAATTTAAATAATGTAAAAAGCGTTATAATGACATTTTCATTTCACCATTATCATGACATTTCAAGTTCACACTTAGCTATTGCTTGATATAATTAGCAAATTTGGCATGCTGAGCTTTGAGATACTTGAGCCCAGAACTCATAACAAGGGGTTTTAGATCAGGTAGGTCTCGAGAGCTACCCCTGGTAAAGGAGTAAAGGGGGAGATGGGGTGGATGGGGGGCTTCTACAAAAACGAAGATAAGGAATGTAGGATGAATGGGTTCATTTATTCGAGGCTAGAATTCATCTGATTGGTCTAGCAATGATATTTTATTGGACTAGCAATGATTAATGAAGCGAGGCCAGCTGTGATCAATCATATCAGGAGCTCCTCTCAAAATATGCTTATAAAACATCATTTATAAGCATTATGTTGACCCTTTAGTAAAAATCATGAGCATTTATCTTTCATACTTTTTAGTTAGCCTATTGTGCTAGCATAATCATACATCTACTGTTAGCCTCCAAACTCCAAGCTAAACCAGCTCTGATTAGCCACAAATTATCACAATAACAGCTTTTGATCACGCATTCACCACAGCCGATCCCTTGGAGTCCTAAGCAAACTCGATTGCAAGGGAAGACTCGATTTTTCACCACACCTGCAGTGATAAAAGATTTCAGGTACTTTCCTGCAGTCCGACCTCTCTTATGATGAACATCAAACCAAGAACTAATAAGAGCACTGAACCTGATGACACAACCAGCACGACAAATGTTGAAATCAAGGCATCTTATAAAAACAATGTTACAGATGTTTATGTTCGCTGTGAGGTATCAGTTCAGAACATGGCTCACTGAATGGATTGTGTCATGGATTGATTATGTCAAACTCCAGATGAGTCTTGCATACGTTGTGTTTGGCACTTGATTGTCATTTAGAGCAACATCATAGAGATCTTACACCGTGACACAAGAATCAAGTTTGCACAGTCTGACAAGTTACAATCGTAAAGGATTCTTAAAAATCACAGTGTGAGCCGGGCTTTACTTGATTCTTCAGGCTCATTATCATTATTATTAGTTACCAATCGCTGCGCTCAAACCAGATTTCAAACCATTTGTTGTAGCATATTGGACCTTTCTCTTCAATAACAGCCATTCATAATGCTACTTGTTTTACAATGTCAAAATATTCCTCATTTACATTGGATCGATTGACATTGAAGCAGGACAAAAACACCACACACAGAAAAAAGTATAACATCTTTATATATTTATTATTATTATTAATATTCTTTTTTAGAAAAGTTTACACTTCATAGAGATTTAGCACTTTAAAAGCATAAATTATGGCAATAAAGTGACAGACAAACCACTATAGTATTATCACAACTAATAGTTTGTAATTTGATACCACGGCTAGCAAACATCTACTGCTGTCATGTTCAAGCACTGCTCGCTCACAGAAGTTGTGCACAATCACCACTTCACATTATTTTTGTTACCCTTTATAATATCTCAAATCTAGATGCTTTTTTTTGTTTATATCATTTGTCAAGTTACAGAAAAGTTGTGAAATGGATAACTGAGAATCCCGCAGACTGCTTTCTTATTCGCAGTCTGAGTCAGGAGCCGTATTTACAGAATCATGGAAGAGCACACAAGCAAGGATTTGCCATGCTCGTGAAAGTCATAAATAAAAGAAAAATAAATAAACGTAAACAACACACACCGATTAAAAAAAAAAATGCACACACACACAAAACACATTTTCTTTTTCTATAATATAGGTAAATAATTCTTATCCGTGTATTTGGATGTGTCTACAAAGATGCAAGTTAGCTCTTCTATGAAAGTACATTCTACTACGTGAATACATTCCAGACCTAAACATGGCTCTATTGCTGGTTCAGTCGACGAGAGCTTCAGCATCCCGTCTCGCGCGTGAACCAGCTCAAATGACAGCCGTCCCCATCTGCCCCGGCTATATGCAGGGGGAGATCGGAGACATGGAGGAAAAAAAACATTCACTTCAGCAATTCATTTTGCAAAGCTTGCTTAAGCTGAAACTGGATCTATATGTCTGCACTTACGTCGCAAGCTCGCAAATTGAATCTCCAGCGTTCCTGAACTCCAGTCCCGCACACAAGTCCCTTTCCTTCATGACAGGAAAATATTCCAACAATTGATTCGCCCATAATCTAAAACCAAAATATTTGGCCTCGTACTCATAAAGCACCAAGTGTTTGCCATCTGTCTGTTTTGAAACATGTATATTTTGGATTCAATCTAAAAGTTTAGCCAATAATAATAATAATAATAATAATAATAATAATAATAATAATAATAATAATAATAATAATAATAATAATAATAATAATAATAATAATAATAATAATAATAATAATTTAAATAATTACCCTCAACTTTTTTCCTTAACAAGATTCTATTTTGAAGAATTTTGGAAACCGTTAGCCACTGACTTCTACAGTATTTTATACTCTTATCTGGGGCGCTGTTTTTTTTTTTTTTTAACATATCAGTGTTTACGTATTGATTAAATAAAAAGAACACCAGTAATCTTGATAAACTATATATCAGTCTGAAGCTACAATCCTCCACAAGTGATTGCTGGTTGTTGTTTTTCAATGGGAAGCTTATCAAGAATGTATTTGCTAAATTTGTGTACAGTGCACAGAACATGCTTAGATATGAATGAATACATGCCTTCATCGCTATACATCACGGTTTATTTTCAAGAGTTCACACTTAGCTGATGATTTGATATAAGCTTGTTTGGCATGCTGTCCCGGGAGAGAGCCCTGAGCTCAAGGGATCCTCGAGCCCAGGGCTCCCTCCTGGTCGTAGCGCGAGAGGGGAGCTTGAGCTTAGGTAGCTCTCAAACTCCCCAGCTGCGGCAGCTAAGTGAAACACCTGAGCAGGAAGGGAGTTAAACCAGTGCCTGAATTGTTTAATCTGTTTTGAATTATGTATATCTAGATGGTGGGAGGAAACCGGAGGACCCGGGGATACCAACTCCGCACAGAAACACCTACCAGCCTGGCGAGGACCAGGGCTGGCAGTGTTCTTGCAGTGGGGCGACAGTGCTAACCGCCCCATCTAAGAAAATGAGGAGAAGGGGGAGGAAAGGAGGGTTTTCTTCCATTCGAAGATAACTGTGGACTGGAACTGTGGTTATTTATAGTAGATGGGGAATCATATGATTGGGAGATCGTGATTAGATAATGTGCGGCCAGCCGTGGTAAATCATAAGCATATGATCCTCTCGAAATTAGTTTGTAAAAAAACTTCATTTGAAACAACATCACATAGAACGAATTTAGTCCACCGACACAATAGTGTTGAATTATGGATAGTTATTTGTTTGTCACCGTTTCTTCCGAAGACCTGTTGTTTGCATTGTTTACTATGTTACTTACATGCGAAAATGACATCTTTGTAGTAAAAAGCAAGACGATGTCATAGTTTACAGTGTTACAAATAAAATGAGACCACAAACGGAATAAAAAGTCAAAGTTACTAAAATTTAGTGTTTAGTAGAGTGTTTAGACGCTCTTATCGCATATATCTGTCAGTCAGTTTTAGCCAATAGCCAGTAGCTTACAGTGTAGTTTGACTGATGGACAATTTAGGGTAAAGCTTTATTTTGATGGTCCATTTGATTATTAGTAGACTGCTTTTTATCTGTTGATACTGACATTCAACAGACATTTAACTGACTATAAAAAACTTTGCAAGTACATGCCAACTTACACTAACCCTACCCCTAACCCCAACCTAACAGTCTACTTATAATCTGATGAGATTAGTTGTCATGTGTATGCAATGTAACATAAATTCAACAAACGGACCATCAAAATAAAGTGTGAGCGAGTATAGCCAATGGGTGCATGATATTTTTCAATATGATGATATTTATTCATCTTTTGAACGCGTTGTTGTTTTATTGCTCTTTGTGCGCGCTCACTGGTTCAGTGCTCCTGTCAATCATTATATTTAAGTCAATGGCTAAGGGTTTCAACATCTTTAAGCATTTCTTTTTTTGTGTTGTGTAAAGTTAAGCAAAAAGTGAGTACCTTTTTGTATTTGGGGGTGAACTATCCATTAAGCTAAGAATCAGATCATCTAGTCATTTATCTCTGAAAAACTAATTCTAGATATGTTAGTTGGATAAAAGACTCAAGTTTGAAATGTAACTAATTTTTGCTGGATTATTGGACAGAGAAAGAGGTCATAGTAGCTCAGAGATTGAGCACATATATTAATTGCTGCATCATGAAAAAACGATCTAAGACGTAGCGGATATTATCTGTGTTACATTAAGTTTGACATCTACCTGAGTCGAGCTGATGAAAGTGCTATACAATCTTGTGCAATTATTGAAGTCCTGTCCACAAACGGTGACACCATACAAAAGTCGCCAAACAGACTGGCAAACAGACTTTTGATGGCTCCCAGGAAATCAAGTCTGGCTCATATCAATCAGATGATCTCTTGTGGATTCGAAGCCTTTTATTGGGATTTGGTTTCAAACGTCATTTAACGGGAGATGCAGTTGTGCAAATGTCCTTTCCCATCCCTCCCCTATGATAGACCGCTGAGATTCAAACATGGCTGATGAGCTCCGCTCGACTTTGATGAGCAGAATTAAAACCTAAACTGAACTAAAATATGAGTCCTCACAACTCATTTATGAGGACCATCTGGCTGCCGATGCCACCTGGGGAAGCAGGATGGCATAAAGATATATTTGGACCTCACGAGAAGATTTTTTGATGCTTATTAAGCACTGCAGCAATACAACGCAGCTACGTCTGATATTTAAAGACAGACTTTATGGCTTTTTATGCTGGATTTGGACATTGCTTTGAAATACGTGATGATTTGCAGTGCATTTGTGTCAAATCCTATGTCAAGGACTTATTAAAGTCAACATGAAAAAACGTTCGCCAGTCATGTCTGTAAACACAACGACAGGAATGGCAGCTTCAAAACAGGAGATATGCGGAAAATGGACAATAAAAGTGTAGTAACAGTTTTTAAATCCAATGGTTCCAACGGGAATTTGATTCAGTATGAGGATAAAAATGCTGACCCCATGGGTTTAGTGTTTGAGACTGCAACTCATGACAGAATTGGATTGTAAAATAGTTACACATCAGCAAGCTAATTTAGCGAATACAGCTGGGAAAATAAGTAATGAACATGTCATCTTTTTTCCTGGGAATAATATTTCTAAAGGAGCTGTTGACATGAAATTGAACCAGACTTTGGTAAAAAACCTGGTTTCATCTTCATCATCCTGCTTATGTAGATATTGAGATATATTCATTTAATATTCATTTACAATGATGAAGGGCAGAAAGTTCTTAAAATCATTTCATTTTATTACGCATAACTTAATTTGTAAACTAATTAGAATTGTTTTCTTTGCATATATGGATTTCTTTGGTTGTTACCAACATCCGATGTTCAAATGTTCAAATGAAACAAAAAAAATTGATCTCATGTTAACTTTAATCACAGTCAGTGAGTTCTACATTCTGGTAAATGATTCGCTGCAACTAAAACGGAAGACGTTGAATCGAGGTGGTGCAAAAATAAAAACATTTTCCACTACACATTGTTAGCCCTCTGTGCTTACTAACTCAATATAACGTCAAAAAGCGTCAACACCCAGTTATCAGTTGTCTAACTGTGTAATGCTGGTGCGGCGTCAGATCATGGAAAGGGGCTTGTGTGTTTGACGATCATTCATAAAGCTCAAAGAAAAGAATTAAGCCCATTTAATATCGTGTTGCTTTTCACTATCTATTGCATTTCCACACAAAACTTACCCATACAAAGACTTACCAGCTCTAATTCAAAACTGACCGAAGTCTCGTCTGGTTGGGGAACAGAAAAATGGATTTGCTTTCAAAAATGTTTGTTAAAAAAAGAAAAAAATGACATTAATGACAAACAAGTATATTTAAACTATCACTATCATGTGATGCCTGGTGTACTATTGCTTTTATTAAACTACATCGTACTACTACAATTAAACTAGTACTATTCTGTAGTATTTCTGTGATTACGTCCCATTTTTTCCTATTTGAAAGCTACAATATTTCACATTCAAACACAACAGTTAAAATATGAGTAAATACGTGGGGGAATTTATATATAAGTGGACACATTCAGTACATAAGTGATTCGGTCATGTCCTGTTTTAGAGAAATCCTACATTTTTTCCCCCCAACACATTTGGGATTTGGTGAGAAACTGCAACAGTCTGATTATTACTGAACGCACGGTGAAATATCAAAACTATTTTGACGTACAAACATCAATACATTACTAGTGATATTGGTTAAATCATCTACTCTTATACACGTGAGGCTATCAAGTGAAGGAAAGTTTTATATAAAAAATGACTTAAGCATTCAAACTACAGTGAAACAATCCTCGCAGTGGGAAGGTTCTTCAAATCTGAATAAAGCACAGCTACAATCATTTGTAATCGAGATTATTCCCATTGCTGTGCTCTGTGGTTGATATCTGGGAGTCTTTTGAGAGCTGTTTTTAATTAGTTTGCCTAAAATTGCGCTACAACAGACCTGCTGAAGACAAACGCAAAAGTAAAAAGCGACCGCCTGCTGCTGCATCAACTGAGGCCTGTTTCACAACACACATGCCAGCAAAACGTGCATATCGGCTATTGAATCTAATGAGAAAAACACTGATATCTGGGTTACTAGGGTGAGCTTCTCCTTTAATAACAACCATCAATTATTAAATATGTTTGGGGAGTTCGCTACTGAAATTACTACGATACTCATGAAAACCATGTTTAATACACAGATCACATCAGATTTGGATCCAAATTAAAATCAATCTACACAGAATTAAACCCAAACCCAGAATGTAGCTATGAATGAACTGGATTCAGGCAGATTTACTGAAAGGAAACAGTTTTTGTGGGTGTCTTACTGTATAAAAGCCTTGCTTAATAGGTTTATAGTGCACTTCTTACACATTTTCAGGCACAGTACACACAAAGTCATGCTGATTGTGCAGGCAATGTGGATGCTATAATATGGGCAGTAACATATGGTGTTCACACTTGCAGTTTGGTTATTTTGGCTGGTTTGGTCTGCAGCAATAAAAACATTCCTGATGCATGCTTTAAATGCAGAGAGGCTAAGGGTTCATTTGTGCATTGTGTTTGGGAATGCAACATTATTAGAGACTTTTGGGTGGAAGTGATTAATATTACAAAGATAATTATACCCTTGAATATTCCACTGGACGCAAAAATGATTTTGCTACATTTATATCGAAAATAAACTTAAACTAAATCTTCAGCAGCGCAAATTCATAGATTAATAGATGCTGTATTACAAGCTAAAAGAATGATAGCTCTTAGCTGGAAAAGGCCTGATCCACCATCTATTGGAACATGTATGTCCATGGAAAAAGTAACATATTTTATTAAAAACAAAATGGATGTATATGAAGAAATATGGAGGCCGTTTAATTCCTACATTAACAACAATAATATTGGTCATTTATTACAAGAGGTGTAACTAAGTATAGTGAATTTCTTTTTTTTTTCACACCTTTCTTTTATGTATAAAGTACAGTACTATATAGTACAGTAATATATACTTGTTTTTTGGGTACCTAACAATATTTGTTTTGTATTTAAATTGTCTGTTGAAAGAGAATTCTGAGCATTTATATAGGGGAGAAGAGAGTGTTGTTCTTTTGTTGGGGTGGGAAATAACGGAATGGAATTGTGTTTTTCTGTTATCTGTCTTGCATAATAAAAAACAATTAACACATTGTTCAAAAAAAAAAAAAAGTTTCTTAGTTTGTAGTCATTTGTTAAAGACCATTCAGTATCTGACCATTGTATACAGTACTGTATGTGTCCACGATGATATTTGTATCAGATCAACTCGTGAAGGGCTTATAAAGTGTGTAAAGGAGTCAAAACTGCATCAGGAATTCCTTTGTCACACACAGCTGAAAGTGTTTTGTAAGAAGATGCATTGTTGCTGCCTGCATTGAACTGTAATGGGCATCATTTCAACTAGTTTTCCAAGGGATCATTAGAGAGGTTTGTGCTTCACAGGTGTACTTTGTAAATTTAATCTCGTCTGAATTTACCAGGTGTGTTTCTTCCAATGCTATCTCAACACAATTCATAACTTTTTGATTATAGTGGCTAATTTATATGAAATCATTCAATCTCGTTCGTACAATTTAGTACGATTTGCTTTTACCCCAATGACAGTTGGGTTTAGGGGTGCGTTTTGGTGTGTTATGCCTCCTTTTAAAAATCGACTGAACTTGTATGCATAAGCTACTAATCTGACAACACATAAAATAGTTACGTGTCCTCATGAGATGTTTTTTTTCCTTACACAGCCTTTAGTAATTCTGAAACATTCATTCATTCATTTTCTTTTCGGCTTAGTCCCTTTATTAATCCGGGGTCGCCACAGCGGAATCAACCGCCAACTTATCCAGCATTTGTTTTACGCAGCGGATGCCCTTCCAGCCACAACCCATCTCTGGGAGACATCCATACATTCTCATTCCCACACATACACTACGGACAATTTAGCTTACCCAATTCACCTGTACCGCATATCTTTGGACTTGTGAGGGAAACCGGAGCACCCAGAGAAAACCCACGCGAACACAGGGAGAACATGCAAACTCCACACAGGAATGCCAACTGACCCAGCCGAGGCTCGAACCAGCGACCTTCTTGCTGTGAGGTGACAGCACTACCTACTGCGCCACCGTGTCACCCCAATTCTGAAACAAATTATCTAAAATTTTCCAGTCACATTTGGTGAGTCTCTCTGAAATACAATCTGTAACTGCAACAATATTTCACATTTTTACTTGTTTTGGTGCAACATTCGTTATGGCTGTCAATGTGTGTGTCTCCTACAATGAAAACATAACTAAAACAAGAGCCAAAGGTGTAAACCGTTTGCAGTGATATCCGTTATAGGTTTAAGATTACAGATCATTTCTGCACTCCATAATGTTTTTATTGTATTTACACAATAAAACATAGTTAAAAGAAATGGTAATCAATCTGGCAAAAAGAAAAACAAATACTAAACATACACTTTATACTACGCAAGTAATAGTCATTTCATTTAAACACATGCTTCATTTCTTTAGCTGTCTTTGGTCCATGCTACAATCATATTTCAGGCAACTGGCATCAGAGAATTTTTTAGAAATGGACTAAGACCCATTTTACAGCGCTCTCTCTTTTCTTGTTCAAATGGCAGCATTCGCAAACTACATTGAAAGAGCAATCCCACCAGTCAGCGTTCATTACAAAAAACCAAACCAACCAAGTGTGAACACACCCATACATGTCCAAATATGTGCCCCTTTTATGTGCACCATGAAACAGGCCTGAGAAGAACGAATAATGATGTGAATGAAATGAAGGGCCACCTATGCCACATTACAGTAACCTTAACCTGTGCTTTTTACAAGTAAAAGTGAGGAGTGACCGGGTCACATTAGCTGCCCTCATACCGCGGTTACGTGTACAAGTACGCACCTAAGTCGACGGCTAGAAAGTAAAAGAAATCTGCCGTCGGATGTGCTTTAGAAAGACCTGCGTGTTCGCCTGTGAGCTGTGGATGTAGGTGGCACAGTTGGCCAGATGTTTAGAGCTCTTAACCCAACCAGAACACCAGACTTTGGTCGACTGAGCAAAAAATAACAAATAAAAACACACGCAGAAAAGACAAGGCGAAGCTGCTCGAGTCTGAGAGAAGGAAGCATTGCTAATCTACTACAGGTAGATTAAGAAAAGGGCTTTCATATTGCATGTTCACAAGAATAATTTACGAGATTAAATTGCTTAGCATATATATTGTATACTGTATATATAAAACTGGAAGAAAGGTGTATATATCCTAGTATAACGGTTACATATCACTCTCCAATTCTAAAATAATTAATACCAAGAATATGTATATGTATATATATATATACTGTATATAAATATACATAAGTACATCGGTATATCTACACATATATATTTATAGTGCCATAGACCATACATATATATATGCATGTATTTATAATATAGCCACACATACACATGTGGTGAATATACAGTGACAATGACTATATTGCAATGCCAAGTTTGAGTAAGACTCAACCGACTCAACATTCACATCTCAAGTAAGCTTAAAGCCCAAAAGAGTTCAAGTGTATTGCTATATAAGGAGGAACCCGAGGTCCCCGGGCCACTTTTTCGGGACGAGCAAGTCAAATAGAGTATTGCTTTTTGTAAGATTGGTGCATTTTTGGATCCTTAAATTGGGTTTGTTTATGAAGTTTGGGCCGTTTCTGTGAGGTGGAGACAGCCTGGTCAAGCCTGGAGTGGTACGACAGTTTAGAGCCACACAACCTGATGGTTCTAGAAGTCAGAGAAGAGATCTTGAGGACCCAAGTGAATAAAAAAAGGAGCGATGGTCCGCGGCTGGTAAAAGGGATTGTCAATGAAAAGACCACCTACAGTGAGGACAAGAGCAGAGAGAGCTGCGATTAATGGTGCGGCCCGGCAGGAGGCAGCGGTAAATACATTGTGACGGCAGAAAAGAAATGGGGTTAGGGTATGTGCCACAGGGGTGGATACTAGGGTCTCTGCTCTTTCGGGCTGTACGTGGGGTTTTCATTGCACCGGGAGCGTTTCAGGTTAATAAAAAAGACATCAACAACTTAAGCTGCACGGTTAACTTTCCGACAAAACGGAAACGAAACAAAAACAAACAAACAAACTTGGAGCTCATTCCTTTGAGAAGAGGCAGAGGAAATGTGAAACGTATGTGGCAACTCTGAGGTTTCCATACAGATGTAGTTAGTACATAACTCTGACAAATCAGACCCGTCGTGATTTTGGAGAGAGTATAGTACAATGACAGCTATCACTACCAAAGAGGACAGGCCATTGGTTTGGAGTGGACACTCTGAGGATGACCATGACAGATGTGAGGGATCCATTAACGATGGATGGGAATAGCGTGACCACTCGTAGAACAATGGAGATGGAGTTCCTCTTTGGTAAGTGACGATCATGACCCAGCCATAAGCCAGCACAAGCACTGTCCAAATCACCCAACCGAAAGCAATGCAATCAATGTTTCAAGAGCATTTGTAAAATGAGGAAATGGAAAACCTTCAATGAAAAGAAGGCAATGTTATGTTTGACTCGCTGAAACAGGTGCAGCATGTTTGGCAGGTCTGTAGCTCAAAGGGTCACGAACAGGGTTACTATAGCAAATTAAATAATTATGTTTTTATTGTATTTGCAACCTGATGTACTAAAACAGCTAACAATAAAAAGCTTCTTGATAAAGCTAGCTGAAATAAAAGGAAATATTAGAAATCAAAATTTTATTTTGGCTAAATTTCTCACTGTTGTCAAGATTACTTACGAGAATTAAAAAAATTAACAACAACAAAAAAAAACATAATTACATACAATTAATTACAAAGGCAAACGAATTTTACTGTATTTACATATTTGCAGTACTAAAAACATTTTTGCTACTTTAAATAAGTGCTAAATTAAATATAAAAAGGTTTTTATTTTATTATTAATAAGTATTATTACCCCCCCTCCCCCCCTCCAATAAATAAATAAATAAAAAACACAAAGGCCAAAAACAGAACAAAATCAACAAAATTCTAATTTCATTTAAAATAATAATAAATAAATTAATTAAATTAAATAATAAATGAATAATATAATATAATATAATATAATATAATATAATATAATATAATATAATATAATATAATATAATATAATATAATATAACATAATATAATAATATCCTCAACAACACTAAAACAACCCTGATCGGGGATAAACCCTGAGCGCAGTGCCATTGACCTGAATATTGTGAATGGTCTTGTGCTGGCTTTTGGAGGAGTATGAAATCACATCTCACACACAATAAGACACTCACCAATAAGTTAAAACAAAAAAAAGGACAAAAAGACATTTCAGTAGCATGTCTCCATGGATCCCTTGTTGCTGCTTTCGATTCTCCGCTGTAAGGCTGTGACTGGAGGCTCCGCTGTGTGTCCATGTGAGGGGCCGTGTTTGACCTGTCTGTGTCATGTGTGTGTGTGTGTGTGTATGTTTAACTCCACTACTGCTAACTGATGAGTTCATGAGAGACATCTAGAGCCTGACTAACTAGTTTTCCGTGAGGAGAACCGGACAGTAATGATCAGGACAACTCTGACATCAAGCTCAACACAGGGTCAGCATTCATTCACTGGGACAGCAGAAGGGGACAGAGGGCATGAAAAGGGTTTGAAGGGCATCTCAACATGAGTTGTTGTTTTGGAAATATTACTAAACCCTAAACTTAAATTTTAAATGTACAAAATTTGGAGACTAAAAAATTTATTTGATAAAAAAAGTAACGTTCCTGATTCAATACAGTATATGCTGTTGATTTTTACAGAAGAAACAAAGTTTGTAAAAACTGTGTGAACAGTAATGCACTTATTATGGAGGTTTAGAATTCCACCAACTTAACAAAAATAAAACAAAATAAAATAAAAAGGATTAAAATCATTAACAAAATAAAAATAAAAACTCCACCTCTACAGGAAAACAACATGAAAGAAAGTAATTGACTTTGACTTGCACAAAAAAATAACACACACAAAAAAACTACCTCAGACTTTTAAAATAATAATATATGAAATAATATCAAAATAATTATATTATTTATATATGAGAGAGAGAGAGAGAAGACAAGACAACCACATAATTAGTCAAAAGGACCCTACAAAATCAACCTAAAGTTAAACTCAACTACAAGCTAAAATCAATTATTCATTCATTCATTTTCTTGTCGGCTTAGTCCCTTTATTAATCCGGGGTCGCCACAGCGGAATCAACCGCCAACTTATCCAGCATATTTTTACGCTTCCAGCCGCAACCCATCCCTGGGAAACATCCACACACACACATTCACACTCATACGGATAATTTAGCCTACCCAATTTACCTATGCCACATGTCTTTGGACTTGTGGGGGAAACCGGAGCACCCGGAGGAAACCCACGCAACCACGATGAGAACATGCAAACTCCACACAGAAATGCCAACTGACCCAGCCGGGGCTCGAATCAGCGACCTTCTTGCTGTGAGGCAAACGTGCTAACCACTAGGCCACCGTGGCGCCCGAAGTTAAAATCAACCCAAACAAAAACACTGAAATAATGAAAAACAACAACAAAAAACTTAAACATAAGAAAAACACAAAACAAAACAAAACAAAATAACTTCAGCAGAAAAAGGTAAATAAGAAAACAGACAAAAGAACTAAATAGTTAGTCAAAAGGACCCTGCAAATATCAATCTAATGATAACCTCTACTAAAGCTAAAACCAAACCAAACAAAAACACTGAAACAATGAAAAAACAAGAACAACAAAAAAAATAAATAAATAAAAAATTAAAACAAAATAACTTCACATGGACTTTGACTTGCAGAACTGCAAACTGCAGAAAAAAGTGAATAAAGAAAAAAAGACAAAACAACTACACTATTTGTCAAAAGGACCCTGCAAAGAGAAACAATCTTAAACTAAACCAAAAACAATCTAAACATAAAACACTGAATGATTTTTAGAAGAACCCCAGACTTCCACGCAAAGTGCATTATAGTGTTTTTTAATTTTACAAAAAACAAAAGAAAGAAAAAAGAAAGGAAGTAACACTTATTTCCATTATTTCTGTCAATAATATCAAAATCCCGTCCATACAGCATAACGTTGTATTGAACCTGAAACATACCTCAAAACTTATGTACATTTTGAGCTGCTAAACGGTTCAATCTCTATACTGTAAACTACCTAAAATAGTTTCAAACATACACCAGTCAGTGCTTGACATTTCATGAAGATAAAGGTTTTATTTGTTAGCAGTAGTTGTTATTAGATCTATACATGTTCAACACAGCTCCTGATATCCATACACTGTCATAACAGCCTATTCCCAAAAACTACAAGAAAAAAAAAACACACAACCACGATGATAACAAAAAAAGAGGCCGATATAATTTAAATGAGGTAACAATTCACAGTACAAATCCTTCAAGTTTTTCTCTCTGAAGAACATAAAAGCTGTATTTGCTTAAAACCACAAGACGATAAGATAAAAAAAAAACTAAACGTGGTGATGATCAAATAAAACTTTACAAATACCCTTATTAAAGAGACAGTTCACTCAAAAATGAAAACTCCATCATAATTTACTCACCCCACATTTTTCTCAAACCTGTTTGAGGTTTCTTAAGTGTTAAACCAATAATCACTGACTTCCATAGTATTTTCTTATCCTACTATAGAAATCAATAGGTACCAGTTTCCAACATTCTTCAAAATATCTTCTTTTGTGTTCAACAGAAAAAAGAAACTCATAAAGGTTTGGAACCACCTGAGGGTAAGTAAATTTTCAGTTTTGGGTTAAACTGTCCCTTTAATAGCTGTCCCTGCATGTGATAGTGCTGTGCTATCTGACCTTCCCTTGTATATACCTGTATATGCGTGTGTGTGTGTGTGTGTGTGTGTGTGTGTGTTTGTGTTTGTGTGTTCGGCTCCTGAGCTAAAAGAAAGAGTAGTGGGGTACGGGGTAGGCGGGCACTTTCATGACGGGCAACAGAAGCATTCTCTTGGGCAAACCTAGAGAGAAAATGAGAAGAGCACTCCACATAAGTCCAGGACAAAAGAAAAGACCTGAGCGTGTGTTGCTGTTTTAAAATGTAGCTAGCGCCAATTTCTAGCATGGGATAGGAGGACAGGAGAGAAGAAGAGAGCGCAGAGGTCAAGCAGACAGGAGGTGACACACATGTACCTGTCAGATGAGATATTTACATAGAGATGCATTCAGCTGAGCTTATGAACTACAGGCTATGTTGGGCTGAACAGTGGTTTTGGAGTATGGCTGGGTGATTTATTGTTGATCAGATAACAGGTAATGATTAGTTCTAATAAAACGTGGCGCTAATATTAAATACGCTTGCTTTCTATTTTTTTTCCCAGGTTTTAATAATATGCATCATAAAAATATTTACTTGGTCTGAAAGCACTTAAAGATATGATCTTATAATAAAATACAGTAAAAAGAAAAATTAAATAAAATTATCTATCTATCTATCTATCTATCTATCTATCTATCTATCTATCTATCTATCTATCTATCTATCTATCTATCTATCTATCTATCTATCTATACACATG